>JAQMCX010000039.1:5349608-5361471 GCA_029814765.1 Acanthurus leucopareius
ATGTAGCTCAGTGGAAGAGCGCATGCTTCGCATGTATGAGGTCCTGGGTTCAATCCCCAGCATCTCCACTTCTTATCTACAGAGAGGATGTCATGCTTCTAAGGCTAGCTTTCCCTTGAGCCACTAAATACTACACCAGACACCATGCTCGCTTGGCTTTCATCAAAAAATCAGTTGCATCCTTGCACTGCCTGCAAGGTGAACAGAAAGGAGGGCAGAGAGAGAGGACTTTACTCTTGCAAAGAATAAAATATTGAATTTGTAGGCTTTTTGGCTGAAATAGCATTTCGAAGGCTGATTTTCTTTTTACAGATGTTTTCCTTCACTGCATGTACAGTAGTATTGTAAATGTGTACGATGTCTCCCACATTTTTTTAGGAAGCTGAAGAGTTTTGTCAGTCACACCAAGATCTCCTGGTATATGTACCACATTCATGTCCGTGCATTAACTAGAGCTGGGAGATGGTTGGCTTAGCTTAGCTTAGCATGAGGACTGGATGCAAAGAGAAACTGCTGAAGTGGATTTGACTAAATGTAAAAAATATGGTTATTTGATATTTATAATTTGTGATATCTATTTGATAAATATGGCAAGTTTTTTAATCGAGTTTTTTGTAACATTATTGTGAGTGCTATAATCAGGGAGTGGTTAGGTTTAGACACGAAAAACCCTTTTTGCTATTTTATTTTATCATAATGCTAATACATAACCAATAAATTGATTCAGTTATTCCATCTCCATCGCTCCCTGCATTAAGGGGATGTAGCTCAGTGGAAGAGCGCATGCTTCGCATGTATGAGGTCCTGGGTTCAATCCCCAGCATCTCCACTTCTTATCAAATATGAATTGATGTACTGCATACATTTGTGGTTCAGCATGTCTCCTTTAGGTCAGTAAAAACCACTTCATGCACAATGTATATACAGGAATGCATGAGAGGGCTATATTGAATCCATGCCATGCTTTCCTCCGTGGCTGATGTCCTCCTTTGGTATCAAGGCTATCACTGCAAACACTGTTCAAGGGTTTAAAAGCTTTTAAATTTCACCAAAGAAACAGTTGTGCACTTCTTCAAAGGTAAATTAATCTGAAAGAACCTTAACAGAAACTGCACATTCATTTTGTTGCAATGGTTTTCATCAGGCTTTTGTTTTCTGGTATAAGACAATTTAATTTTCTTTAAATAGAAAAACTGTGGCATTAGAAACACAGTAATAGATTTTTGGATGTTATCACTTTTCTCATCATCTCCGTCAAATTCTTTTAATTCCCTTCACTCCCGGCTGGTTTTTTCACAAAGTAAACAGAGCACAGAGAAAATTCCCCCTCTTCCAGACAATTGTGTTATTATAAATATACAATAAGTACATATGTCAAAAATGTAGTTTCTATGGTTTGGAACAGCAGTAATATCTTTAGAAGAACCTGCTTTGCCCCTGGAAGATTAATCTTAGAAATCCAGTGATTAATTTCCTAACTTTAGGAATGTCATATTTGTGTCACCTTGGGTTTGACATGAACAACCTGAAAACTCCAAACATCTTCCCTTTAAGTGTCTTAAGAATTAATGGGTAAATGTACTCCAAGCATTTTAAACTAGCATCAATGTTTTAGTCTATTTTAACAAAATAACATTAACACAACATTACTGATGCTTCAAAAATAAAAGAGAGAGAATTGTTTAGAGGCTTTTTTGAGCTGTAGTTGCACCTGCTCAGGTGCTGTAACACAACACTTGGCAGAGGAAACAAAGCCTTTTAATATCATCACATACTGTACATAATGCATTGTTTCCAGTGTTAATTAGAGTGTCTTAATCTGTGAAACATTAGCAAAGGTTTTCAGGTAATTCCTTTACGCACTCATGAGGGAAACTGTTTGTGATATCCATCACAGTGATGTGAATTAAAGATGCTCAAACAATGCTAACAATCAATTATTTACATGCCGTACAAACATACACAAGCACAATCTCAAGAGCAAACAAGAACAGTAATGCATGCAGACTCACACAGAGGTGCATTATATCCTATTAAACAGCCCTCTCCAAATAAAGGGGTTGTATCTGTTATAATTAGCCTCCACGTCTGTGGTGCAGCCGTTCTTTCCTGTGGGCCGAACTATAACCATAATTCTCATCTCTCAAAGAGCAACCAAGAAGTGCTTTGTAAGACATGCTGCTATTCAATAACAGCTTATCACTTAAATTGAAGACAGCCGATCTATTGCAGTGATTTTCAGCCGCAGTTTCTCACACCCCAGGAGGAGGGCTAATACGGGAGTTGCCACGTGGTGCAGAGAAAAGTTGTTGAGTATCGCATTATGAAATTGAAATTACTGATTTAAGATTACGTTACATTTGATTAAGAGGATATTTCCACTGTTCTTTTTAGGAGGGCAGGCAAACTTTCAAAAGAAACACACCCAAAGAGCTACACGCACATTCATCCTGATGGGACTTTGATGAAAAAAAGAAGTGTTAAATATAATCAACAATTCTGCCAATAGTGTCCTTATGGTTCAAGAAAGGTAAAATGTAATTACCCGGTGTTGTTCTAACCTAATTCCTTATGTGACATTCTGGTAGATTGATTCCACAGCAGATGGTGCTATCAATTATTGAGCCTGTGAAGACGACGCTGCCCTCAATCAGATTAAGTAGATTATGCCAACATCAACTCCCTTATGATCCAGACTGAGTGTCTTAGATCAACATACGTACGACATCAAGATGCAGACCCCCAACACCGCCTCCTTAGCCCTCTTTAAATAGCATCGCCCTCTATCCATCTATCTATCTATCTATCTATCTATCTATCTATCTATCTATCTATCTATCTATCTATCTAAGTGCCTGTCTGTTTGTCAGTCTGTCAGTCTTATCTTTCCTCCTACTGGTCTTAAGTCATTAACATCCCGCGGTTGTATATTAAGTGTTGGTAATATATGCATTTCTCAAATCTGTCCTAAAAACACTACACATTGAGCCCCCCCAAACATTATCCGACTCCACACCGTGATGGAGTCAATGCCAGCGTACTCTGCGTTCTACCCAACCTAATGCAAATGTCCCCTTAATCCTGTTAACCCACTCTTGCTGCGTCGAGAAGCAGAGAGAGTATAGGAGAGAGCCTGGGGCAAGTACGACATTGTACCCCTCCACCCCGCTGAGATCTAATTGAAGAAACAAGTGCTGGGTATGAAGTGAAGCTCCTCAGCTCAATGTGACATTAATACATGACTGGTGTAAGAAAAAAAAAACCTCTGTGATACGCAGCGTATAAATCTAAAAAAGAGGATTGATTTCGTGTGGGTGCAGAGAAAGAGGAAGCAAATTAAAACATCTTACACCATGTTTAAGTTGAGGTTTATAGCTGCTGAAGTGGATCATCTACTCCACAGGTGCTTTACATGCTGTCCAAGAACCTGCAAAATGAATTTCTTTTCAGTGCTGTTGTATTGAATGTATTTTTTTTCAAGATCATCTACAGGGAAATGTTCTTTCTATTCTCTTGATATCTCAGCATTTGCAGGACTGTATCTGCATTAGTGAAAAAACTAAATCCTATTAGATGTGGTTTGCATTTGAAATTTATAGCACCATATAACATTTGTTTGAAAGTATGATGGAAGTATACAGTCTGGTGAAGACAGACTGTACTCACCTGAAAAAACCGACACATGTATATTTAAGCGTTTGCGGTGAGACAGTCTGCAGTGTCCTTATTCCTGTCTGACACACTAAACCAACATCAAAGAAGCAAACGCGTCACCTGTGGTTTTTTTGGCCAAAAAGGTTTTATAAATCCAATTTTTGAAAAACAATGATTCACTTCCCCATAATCTTTCCATGGCAAATTTTATATTAATAATCACCATCTAACATGTGTGTGTGTGTGTGTTTTTGGAGTGAATTTCTGGGTGACTGAATGCTGTTATATGACAAGCTGTTTACTTATAGATTAATAGCATTTGAGGCGATTGGGGTCGTTGTTTCTTAATGATAAAATCTGACCTCTGAAAGGATAATACAGGTCTGTTGTGCACTAAGCTGCTCCTGACAACATGTTTTGACCCTTATCCTGCTGGGAAAAGGGTCTAGGCAAGTGAAAAGGGGTGAGGCAGGCAGATGCACGGAGCATCTTTAGATGCAGTCAAAGGATCTACTTTTTAAATTGAGAATAAATTAAAATTTAAGGGTGTAGTTACATTCATGTTAAAGCATTATGGTAGATTTCACAGTAGATTTTTATTGCAGAAACATGCTTGTTAGCATAGTTCCGGTGCTTGGAGATAAACTGCTGTGGGTGGCTGATAGCTAAGAAATTTAAACCCTTTACAATACGCACTAGCTTTTGACTCCGGCTGGGGTTGCCTCTGTTCGCTTTATCACTGTGCTGCAATGTGGGCCTGAGCAGATGCGGAATATTCCCATTTCAGAGGCAAGAGTTGCTTTGCTGAAAATGTTCAAGGTCTTTTGGTGTGAAAGCCTTTATTGTTTGAGGGAGAAAGCTTTGGCTATAGTCAATAATAAAACTCTTTAAGTCCAGTTTCAATAGGTAATAGTGCGATAACAAGAGCAAGTTTGTCCAAATGACATTCTTCTATATTTTTCTCCAGAACTGAAAACATTTTCTTATTTATTCAGACACACCTGAGTTTAAGGCATGCTAACAGAAGGGCTAAAAGCAATGATTTTTCCATTAGCCTCAGCTGTACTTTGTATTTTAACACAGGTAAATACTGTATCAACCTTTCCATCCAAATACACCATCACTTGGAAGGGTTATATGTACAACACTGGTTACTGAATGTGCAACAAAGCTTGCTATCGAAACAAAGGACGGAGAAACTCAAATTACAACGCACACAGAGGGGGTGTGAATCATTCTCTGCTCAGGACACAATTACTCCACCGCATCTTTACACAGCAAACACTGGTTGTTTGCTGTTGTATTAATTACCAGAATCTGAAATATATTTACCCATAAATCAGCAGTGAGAAGAAAGACAACTAAATTTTAAGCCTTGCACACTAATTTACAACAAAAAATGGCATCACAGTCAGTCTGTGGAAGATCACACTCGTATAATTACACAGCAGCCAGTGCTAAAGGGATAAGAGATAATTATATGGAAGAACCTGATCTATTCATTCAGATGATTCAGTGTTTGATTAACAGATTATACTGCACAATAGATCACTGATTAAATGATTAATGTGCCTGTGCGACTGTCTGCAGTCATTATAATCTCCAGCGTTTCCACTTCTTTTACCTTGGTATGGTGTCATTGAAGTTATTGAATACTGTATAAGAATAACTTAAACTAAAAAAATCTGTTACAGCTTTTTCTTCCTCTACACTGAATTAATTAAAGAGAACCTACAGAATTGATTTCACTAAAGGCCGTGACTTTGCTCAGACATCCCCCCTCTTTATAAAGCGTTAGCATTTGATATGGAACATGTAGTAAATTGGTTGAGCTCATGCTTTGCTTGTTTGAGCTCTTAAGTTCAATCTCCAGCCTCATCTTCAGCCAAATCTCATTTGTGATGGATTGAAAGTCTTACATTCAGTTTGATCTCCTTTGGGTCACACAATACTACAAAACACGCTGAGCTCAAGGGTGCTTTATGTAAAAGCATTCACCAAAAAGCCTTGCACTTTCTTCTCAGGGAAAGAATCATCATGCATTTCCTCTCGTAACAAAAATGAAAATATGAAACCCACATGAATTGTTAGCTGCAAAACCTTCAATCAGGATTGGCTGACCTCAGTTGACTTCAATTTAAAAATTTCAGTCACAAATACACTGTGGTGTGATGAATGTATGTACAGCATTATGAATTGTGTGTTTTTTATCTCATCATTCTTTGTCATTTGAGCATTTTTAATGGTTTGGCTGTATGATCTGTTTGTATCTCAATTATTTACCTTCATCTCTCTTGTTCCTGTGATCCTTTTCCTTAAGCAAACAGAGAAAGAGAGGGGCCATGATGAAACGAAGAAGGTAAAAAGAAGGGGGTTGAGAGTGAGGGAAGAGGCATAAGGAGAGGGCAAGAAGTGGGGGTGGAATATAAAGCAGAAATACAGAGAAAGGGGTAAATTCATCCGTGGCTGGTTGGAAGGTTCATGGAAAGGGAGAATTCTTAGATGGATGAAAAATGCAATGTAAGGCTGAGAACACACTCACATCACATCTATTAATAAAATATATGGTCCAAAAAAATCCGCACATGAATATGGATTAATAATTTCATCAAGAGGGAGAGCAGGTTTGTGAGGTGATGAAGGGAGGAATAAATCCAGCTGGGCGTCTGCTCACATGACAACAGCTCCTTCAATTTAAGCTTTTGCGACCAGGGATGGGAAAAAAGAAATTCGGAGGTAATTAAAAAGGGAGAGACGGAGTGACAGGAGGACAGGAGGGAGGAGAAAGAGAGTGGCGTTTGTGCCTCCCAAACATCTGCTGACTGACTAGCAGCAGCGGAGAGGACCAAAGTTTGTGTGAGAGTTTAAAAAGATACGGTTAAGTGGAAAAAGCAAATAGTTTGTCACTTAAAATGCTGACTAGAATTAGGGGAGTATGTATTTTAATTGTATGTGAGAAAAAAGGCTTCGCCCCTAATAAAGAGACACATTAGGAGCCAATGTTTCTTTTAGGTTTGCATCCCTCCTCATGTCTGTATGAAGGGGAGAGACATCTGGTGTGGTCCAAAAGTCATTATTTATTTCAATTATTATAGAATTTTTAACAAAATACAGATTTATATCAGTGCTACTATTCATATTATAATATGTTACAACCAAATTTAACCATGAGTAGCCTGGGGGGTGTCAGTGTGCCAGTCAGTGTGCTTACTATGCATGCATAGTCATTAGTGCATGTAACTTACCGTATATAATGCAAAACAGCAGAATTCAAATCTGTGGGCTGTAGCATCTGCATTTTGAGTCATGCAAGTGATGTGACTCTATGGATGGAAATGTTGGTCTGGTGTTAGGTTCACAACTTTGTCTAAAATAAAATATTCCTGCAGTTTTTTAATTGCCATAATTTCTACATATATTCAGTATTCCCAGAGGATGAATCCCTCTGACCTCTGTGATGTCTCTGTAAGGTTCATATTTGTGTTTTTTAGTGATTTGCCTGTTGGATTGCCATGAAAGATGGCACATGATCCCCTCAGAATAAATTGTGATTTTGGTTATTACATAGCAACATGTTGAGGTCAAATTTTTAATTTTCTGAAAAATTTGGTTCATTAAAATACCTGCAAACCTAATGAGATTTCCATGAGCCTCAACTCAGCATGCTAACATGCTAAACTATGGTTGCCAGTACAAGGTGGACATAACTCTCACTTAACATTTTAGTATGGTAATTGTAAGCATGTGAGCATGCTAATATTAGCATCTAGCTGCATCGAAAACTAGCCTACAGTATTTGCTAACGCTGCAGAGCAACATGTGTGTATCCTAAGCTACCTATCAAGAGGCTTTTCCTGGAGCCTTTAATTGAGGTTCTCCACAAACCTCCGTCTCTTGTGACTCACTGTTATCATAAAAAAAAATGATTTTTTGTTTCATTGCTGCCTGCACTTAATTGAATTGCTTCAGATGCTGTCAAGTGCATTCAGGTGTATGATGTTGTCACTGCATTCCTGAAACGAACAGGGACAAAAGCTTGACATCAACTTCCAGTGGCCGCCGATGTTTGCGATACAATCACCACCGCTGCATTGTGATGACAGTTAATCTCACATGAGAACGAGATTTTTTGGACATTGTCAGAAAAAATCCTTGTTTTTGTTCTGAGTCTGTGAACAGGTAGTTTCTCTGGGGTAAATTGAACCTGACAGACATGACTGCTGGTGTTACCTCTTGGCCAAATACCCGTAAATACTTATCTGTTCAGGAGGCAAGGGGTGGGGGGTGCGTCAAGACATATTACATCAGTTTAGCCATTTATTTCCTCAGTCAATCACATCACTTCCTTTGTTTCAATTTCATAGAGTCTTGATCTTTTCTTGGGGCAAAATTGATAAGAAAACATTCAGTCTTTGTGCAGGTTTTTCCACACATGCAGCTTATACCTTTATTTGATAGTGGAATGATGTGTGTAATGAAGGTTAGCACAATGGAATAAAGCATTTAAAACGGTTCAAAAGCTCAAGATGTAGGAGCACTACAAGGTTCCATATCTTTTATTGATTATCTCCAACACTATTCATGTTTTTTCATTAGGGTTTCCTTTCTTATCCTCTCGATCTTGTTTCATTTAACCCAATCAGTTCATTTATACTTAAGCTTGTCAAATTTACTAATTTTTTTCAAATCAATTTAACATTCATGAATCATTTTCCCCAGGAAAAAATGCTAATTTAGATGAATAAATCTTTTATATAGATTAAGCACTATCAGATGTTATTACAATGATGCCCCATGTAATCACATCTGATAGTGCTTACTCAGATCCACTCATATATTTGACATATTGACATACATGCTAGACATGAATGGCAGTAAAATGACCATAAAAGGGCCAATTAGGATCATATAGATCCTGTTTATCTTTGGCTTTGGATCAGGTCTCTGTTTCTCAGACTACTGACACCCTCTCTACCTCAAAACTAAGGTGGCAAATGCAGATCTCAGGCAGGTTCGAGGCAAGCACAAAAAAAGAACCCATTACTCTGTGTGTTGATAGCTACGAACAGAAATATTCGTCTAGGGTTTTCACTTGTTACTAAGCTCAGACATCCATGATGTCTTCACCTGCAGCGCAGATTTCATGAGTGAAGCTAATTGGGTCAAAGATAATTGTTCTTGCCTGGCACACACTGATAAAGAAAAAAAGAAATAAGTGCAGTAACCCTGATGTTGAGATTCATGTGGTTATTCATTGATGATACTGATCAAACAGAGTCATTAATACATGAAATTGCCCAACTGTTATCCCTTAAATTACATAAGAAGTCACAATTGATTTGATCCTGGGCTCACTCAGTCAGCTTCCTTTTTTTTCTCCAGTATCCCAGCTCCCGTTTTTCCCCATGTCCTCATTCCTTCCTCCTTGTCTTTGCTTAGCATGTAGTTTCTCCGAAGCTTCTCATCAGAGCTTCTTCAGCTCCCTGAAGACAGACAGACAGGGAAGCAGGCTTTGGGGGATGGGGTGATGGCGTTGGTGCTGATGGGGGATGGAGGATAGGGTGCGAAGAACAGTGTTCCCAGAATGTCAACACCCACTCATGTGCACATCGACTTATGTACACACACTTACATACACACACACACACACACATATACACACACACTGGAGAACCAGCTCTGTAACCACCTTACCCACTGGCACACACACAAATATTCACACACAACTGCTGCCAGTCTTTCCACCCAAAACCCCCTCGGAGGCCCCGCTGTGGTTTAATTGGAGTAATTATATTTGCATAAGGCTGTCCTGTTTCAGCTAACACACACACACACACACACACACACACACACACACACACACACACACACGCACACACACACTCTTGACAAGTTTTAATGGGTAGGATAATTGAATACGGTTCTCTCACTAGTGCCCTGAAGGGTCTATCTGTGTACTCTGCAAAGGATCAGTGCTCCATACATTTACTTAGACAAATAGGAGCAAATTTTCTATAGTTTAACTGATAATTATATAGACTTCAGAGGTTAATGGACCTGACGGAAGTGTTTGAGGTCATCACTTCGATTAAAGGAAGCAACTTCCTGTGCTGAAACACTGAAGCTCAAACTGAAAAACCCCTGTTTGATTGCAACAAAAGCTGTTGCTGTGCCGCTGTCATGTGAGAATCTTTATTCAAATAAATTAATTAATTAATAAATAACTGCTAATGAAAAAGAGCAAAAATAATGAGAGGAAAGCTTGAGGTGGAAATCAACTTGACATTTTTCCCAAGGGTAATTGTTTCCCTGATTATTACTAGGTTACAGCTTAATACTCCTATGTGAGACTGACTGAATGTTCAGAATGAGCAGCAATGAGAGCAACATAATTACCAGCGAAGTAAAGCAACTGAAGATACTGAAGATTAAAGTAGTTACAGGAGACTTTAAGTTGTTTTTCTTTATAGCTGCAATAATTGGAAGAAGCCTTGAAACAGCCCATTAAAGGAAAGATTTATTCAGTGGGTGACTATATTTCACACCATACAGTCTGATTGCTTTTTTATACCCAGTCTCTTTGTATATCTTTAATTATCACATCAATCTAACTGAATTTTGACACAGAAGCAGCAACAAAAGAAGCTAATCAATGGTTATTAAAAAGAAATGTTTTCTTATCAGATTTAAACTGTCTGTATTTTCATAGTCTAGTCAGTTAAGAAAAGGTCTTTGTATGGCAGATGTATCTCACTGTCAATACTTTTCTTTATAACTCAAGGAGTTTTTCTGTATTTTCAATAATATGTTAACTTTGTAGGACTCACACTGTGATTGTGGAGAAGAAAACTGTGTGTGACTGAAACCACAGCAGGTGTTTTAAGGTTATTATTTAATGTCACAGAATTTATCAGAAAGTACATAAGATAGCACCATTCACACGCCTGAAGGCATACGTAGGTGTTGAAAGATGTAGCAGTCAGAGGTTTTATCTGTAATGAATTTAAAAGATTAATCACTTTAATAATGCAAATTAAATGATATGGCGTTTAGAATTCCCCATCATGTTGCGACACCCACTCTCAGCGCTGTGGATCAGCTTTAATCTGCTGAATAGTGAGTGTCTTTTCCTATTTCATAGTTTTTAGAGCTCTGTTACAGGAGAACTGTATGAAAAAAAACAACCATTTTAAGTCATAGAAATATGTTTTCCCTTCTATTCTCCTTACTTGTTAATTACATACCTAATAAGAAGATCAAAGGTTTGAGCTCTTCAAATGAAGCTCTCATTTTAATACCATATACATGCCTGAAAGGGTATTTGTACTTTGTATTTCGCTGTAAAAAAAAAAAAAAAAAAAGCCAGCAGCTCTTGCAGGTTCTTCCAGTGTTCAACATTCTCATGGCTCAAAGGCAACATTGTAGTTTGAACTCTCACAGACTCGAGTCTTCATTGTTCCCTCTCTCACACATTTCACAGCTGGCCTACATTACGTACTGTACACACTGCAGGTGTATAACTCGCTTTACATATGTGTGCTGATAATAGGGATCCGGTGATTCAAAAGCAGGAAACTTTTCATGACAGTGAAATTACATGCAGTGAAAACACTTTAAAATAAGTCCTAAAAATAGAAAGAAAAATTGCCTTCAACATGAAAAGAGAACCTCTGATTCTCTCTAGGAATACAATGAAACGCCTCTGAAATGGCCCCAACAATACTAAAATGACATCCAATCTTCTGCACCTCAAAGGGATTATGAAATTATCTTTAATTCTGGGACTCGTCTGCTGGTCGCAGCGATGTGACAGCTGCAGTTTTACATAATGCACTGTTGCATTATTTCATGCTTCTCTTTCTTTTTTTTATTCACAGAAACCTTTTCCCTCTTTTTTTTGCTTTGTTAACCACATCTCCCTCCCCCCCCGTCTCTCTTTTTCTCTCACTGTCTTTCATTTATGAACTCACCTCACCTACGCTATCCATCCCTCCCCCCCTCCTCCTCCTCGTCCTCCTCCACCTCCTCATTTTCCTCTCACACCAAACCCCTCGCCTAAAAATGAAATCTGATTTTCCTTTTCTCTTTCCCTCTCTCTCTCTCTCTCTCTCCCTCTCTCTCTCTCTCTCTCTCTCTCTCTCTCTCTCTCTCTCTCTCTCTCTGGATGAGGGTCTCAGAGCGGAAGAGAGGCGTGGGGGGAAAGAGTGTT
>JAQMCX010000039.1:5361716-5406234 GCA_029814765.1 Acanthurus leucopareius
AAAAAACCTAACTCTCACTCAACCACTCTCGCTCCCTCTCTCTCTCTCTCTCTCCCCCTCTCTCTCTCTCTCTCTCTCTCTCTCTCTCTCTCTCTCTCTCTCTCTCTGGATGAGGGTCTCTGGGTCTTTTGTTCATCCACCCGCTCATGTGGCCTCCTCCGGTTGCCACGGCAACCGGGTGTATACATACTGTTGCTCCAGGAGAGAAATCGAGATGGAAAAAAGAATGGGATGCAGAGAGATGAGAGAGGGAGAGAGAGAGAGTTGGAGAGGGATGAGATGGAGTCAGAATCAGGAGAAACAGATAGAACATCGAAAAAGGACGGAACAGGAAGGAATATGGAGTTGCTGAGGAAAAAAAAGGAAAAAAAACAGAGACAGGACAAAAGGATGTAGGAATGAAAATGTAGGAATCAGATGCTGATTTATTTTTCCTTCCTGCTGCATTAGCAGTATTTTTTCCGGGCACAGATTATTTTCCTCAGTATGAAATTACCTTCTAATACACCCCCCAAAAACAAATGTACACATGTAATTCCTATCTCAGCACTCGGCTTTTTTCATTTTCTATCTATTATTTTGGCAGAGGATAATTGAATTTTTTTTTTTCAAACGAAGTTTTAATCTAATCTTCTTTCCTGGAACTCATCTTGTGCGTTTCGTATCAGTGAGTGATTGTAGCACAGTACAGGAATTTAAAGATTACTGTGCTGCAGTCCAACACGGCAAAATGCTCGAGATCAGAGCATCTGCAAATTACTTCAGTTGTAGAACGTACAACAATGAGAACACAAAATGCAGAGAAACAAGGCAGCAGCAGTCCAAGACTCATTGATAAGTTCATAGACATAATTTTTACAGTTACAGTATAACAAAACTGAAACTCCCTTCTGGGATTAATAAAGTGCACTCTATTCATTTGTTTTTCAACATAGTACTGTTTTATATTTACAGACTTAGTTTAGTGGTACTGGAGAGTTTGGATCCTCTCTCTGTTGAAGACTTTACTGTGTCTGTCCACATCAGTGATGACACAATTATGGCGGACACTGAGCTCTTTCTACATCCTGGGGTTTGATGTTGGACAATTCAGTCTGATTTCACAATGAATGATTTTCTCAGAGAGATACTCACCAAACTTATACTTTAAATTTACTAGTTAAATCATAATCACATCAGTACAGCAATTTATGGAGCTTAAATTTATAGCTGCACCAACATATATCATCTAATTTTGGAAGAAGGGAGGGAAAAAGACATTACATTTTAATTCTGTGTCATTACTTTCTCTTATTCTCAAATGGTCTGTTTTGCACTAGAAGATTTTATTTATAATAATATTGTAGACAGAAAACACAAAAGGGAAAATACAAAACGAGGACAACATGGAACGGGTGGGAAAACCAGAAATGACGTTGAATCAGGGAGGAGAGAATCAAAGGTCAAGAAAAAAGAGAGAGAGACAATATCAGCATCCGGGCAGCATCTTTCTCCACACAGTTGTCTGTGTTTACTGTATTAGACACCCTGTAGGAATCCAAACCCTGCAGACAAGCAGCCATCTGCCATCTGGGCTTCAGTCCAACGCTGCTCTGTGGAGCCAAGATGGCGCCCAGTCTGACACATTCAAAAGAATTACATTCGAAACTCACAGTCAAAAAAGACATATTTTTTTAACATATTACAAAAACAGACAGGCAAGCCAATTAACTGTACATGTATAATTTTAAAACTCACTAATGTGAGTGGAAAATACACCAGTTCCTGTGTTTGAGACTAGTTTGTTAAAATAGAATTTAAGTGTAAAGAATACCAACTTTTAAGGTTTTGGCAGTGAAGCTGTTTAAATTAAAACAGAGATATTGGCCAGCAGTGGATACCAGCTGGACTGCAAAAAACAACCAGATTGAAAATAAATGAAAAAAATGAAAAAAATGAACACAGGCATATGTACAGAAGCAACAGAGACTATAATGTAACATATTTTACATAAGGAAAAAAAAATCAGTCAAATGTACTGAAGCGGACTTAAGCTGCATCTACAGAATATCAGAAAATAGGAAGAACAGAAAAAATACCAGTTATTCTGTTTTAGATGCATTCAAAAATATAACGAGATTAGTCATCTTCATTTAGAGCATTACAGACACATCGGATATATGAGCTAAAATTGTATATTCACATCTTGGTGCATATTTGTTGTTGTTCAACCGTACTCAAAATCCATTGCAAACAAATAGTGTGCAACTCCTTTTTAATTAGCTACTTGTCTGAATGAGTGCTTCAATTAGTTTTTATTCAACTGCAATTGATGGCATCTTTTCAGCCTTTCAGCCAAAATCATAAGGCTTTGGAAAACTTATCTTATCAATTTTAGCATATGTTGTAGCTTCGAGGCCAACACCAATATTTTAAATTAAATTACTGATGGAATTTCAGACCACTGAAGAACCAGAGGACTCAGTGATATTGCGTATCGTTGACTAAGTGCTTGACCTTCCGCGTTAAAAAAAAAATATTGCAAATTTTATTGCACATTTAAAAAGCATAAGATGTAAATTGCTTTACTGGAAAAAAAAAGCAGGAAGAGGAAGATAAGAGTGCAACTGGATATGTGGATGTGAAGCTAATCTTCGATGTCTTAAGCTGCAGCAAACTTCTCTAGACGACAAACGAGGACACGAGAGGAGAGCGCTAACGCTAGCTGACATTTCTTTGGCGCACCAGTTCACAGACCGGTTTGTGAGGTTGGTAGCAGTCTGTATGCATGGCTGGTGACCTGCTTATATTAAGACTGATTGACTGAGCAGGAAGACGGAGAGCTCTAAGTATCATGGCGATGAACCGCGCCAAATGCACATACATGCACACACATACATAGAGCTGTAGAGGGATCATAGCACGACTCTCTGATCTCGAGCTAATGCTCATCCAGACTCATTGGCATCAATCCAAAGTCTCTCTCACACACAAACAAGCACACACACACACACACACACACACACAGAGACCCTTTACTGGCAGTTGTCCATTAAAAAAATTGCTAGTTCTTCTCATGCATAAACATACCCACATACTCAGAGGCCACCAGAATATAAGACTCCTTAAAATGAAACCATGTAGCTGTTCATCCTGTTATTCAGAAATATTTGCATTTTTTGCCTATTTAATTATTTAATTATTCTATTAAATCAATGCAGTTTTCATAATGTGGTGCGATTGCTGGCGAAGCTGTGAGGGAGCAGCTGAACAAGAAGAAACAAGTAGAAACAGTGTGAATGTTGCAAGTACTCTTGAGTATGGGATGGAAGAGTGATAAAAAATAAGACAAATGGACTGAAGCTTCAGCTCTGAAAGACATTATGAGCAGAATTGTGCTGAAAGAGGCTGAACTTGAATATTTCATTAAACTATTAAAGAAGAAATATCGGTTAAAATTTAATGACTAAAATCAATTAAAGATTAAGCAAGCAGTGAAAATGTTTAAATAAGTGTTTAAATGTTCAAAGCTGTGTTAAGTGGTTGTTATGATGTTACTGGTGGTTGCAAGATTGTTATGATCTTCGCTCAAAGATCAATTTCTCTGTTGAGGTCAGTATCATTTAATTTAAAGAGAAATGTAACACTGGCTCTCTGTATTACTCAGTCATGCGCAGCACTAAGTGTGATGATTGGTAGATTCACTTAAGTTCAATTTTGGTGAAATTTAACCTGTAAATTTGCATTTTTGACCGATAGCAGCCCATTAGCCCTGCATGTAGTCACCACCTCACAAAACCTCTACAACCTAATGCATTGCAGATTTATTTTTGCTACAAAACTTTCTGTTGCCAGCACCTTACAGGTACTGGAAGTCGAGAAAGTACCACTTTGACACAGAAAGGGTGAATATTTATTCTTGTTTTTTTTGTATTTTATTCACACTCATTTGCTTTGTGGTCCCTTAAGTGAATTGTTACTTTGTTTTTCAAAGTGTACACTTTGCAGTCAGTATTATAAGATCTAAAGAGTTCTTATGTAAGTAATGGGACAATGCACTCAAACTAACTCTGAAAGCCTAGTTTGCAAATGTATGTAAACCTTTTTTTTTTCCTTTGGCAAAATGCAAACAAGTAACAAGAGGAAAACACTTACTTATTCAACAGAACATAAACACCCATTTTTTTTTCAAACCTGTATCTCATTTCCCTTCTGAGCCACGTTATGTAAATTTCATCATAATAAGATGTGATTAATCCCGCTCGTTCGAGGTTTGGAGTTCTCACTCATGATATAATCTACATTTCTCTTTGGGCCTATCTCTCTCTTTACCAGGTCAGAGGGATTACATGTGTCCCACGTCCAGTGTCTATATAATTACAGATTACATGCGATTACACAACACACACACATGTATCTGCTTAATCCTAAAATCATTCATCTGACATGTGGTGAAAGTCAGCATATTTCAGTTGTTTGTCTAATGACTGACACTGAGACAGATTAATACAGAGTACTTAATCATCTTAATAATTTGTGTGCATTTGTGCGTGAGTGAGTGTCATTGGACTAAAGCCTCAATCCATGCAAAATCAACAATATGTGACTGAGGTCACTCTTGGGTCGAAGGCGGAATATTGATGGCACAATTGTGTATGCAGGTATGCATGCATCAGTGTACAAGCTTATGTGAGGATACACATTATTGCACGTTATGAGAGTGTGTGCTTATGTGTTAATATATACCCAAGTTTTAGCTGGTGTCATATGGGCAAATGCTGAGAGGACAATATTGCTTAGAGGGGATTGTCACTTATAATAAAGATGCTGTTAATAACGAACCCTGTGTGTAATGGAGTGAGGGGTCTGTAATCTAAAGGATTAGTGCCAGTAGATTGAGACTGAGATTAAATTAAATACCAAGCAAGGGCTCCTCCTGCAGCAAGACAAACATGTGCATGTGCACATGAGGTCGTTTGCTTTTATTAGGGACATTTATCAACATGAAAAACACTTAGTCCATCCTTAGTAATAAAAGTACCAAGAAAAAAGGGTTTATTTAATAGCCTGAGTGCTGCAGCACAGGGCATTGTCCCTGAGATTAAGTAGTTTCACCTTATCCGTCCAGATTTATTAGTGACTGAGTGTATTGATGTGAGCTAAAAGTGATACAAACAAACATTGACTCCAGCCAAACACACCTTAGCATTGTCAATACCTTGACCCTCAGCAAATACAAAGCAAAGGACATTATTTCTCTTATATGATGCAACTTTACAGGCTTTTTTGAGGCGAGTCCAGCTGCTCACTGAAGCCTCAAAGACAGTCGGACTCAAAGAAATCCCCATGAGCAATGACGCACAGAAGCACATTCACTAGTGTCTTCTGCAAGAGAAGGAAATGCCTTTTCCATATTTCCTAAGTCTAATGAGAAAAATGTAATCAAATGTCATGTTACCGAAATCCTGCAAAAAAAAAAAAAAAAAACTAGCTTTGGCAAACCTACACTCATGTTTTTGCTTTTTTTTTAACTTAAACAGTAAATCAGTATTCACTTGGTTTTGCAAAAGGAGAGAAAAGCAGACTAAGAAATACATATTCGTTTCTCTAAATAACTATATTGGAAAAATATTTAGAAATAAACAAGCTTAAAAATTTAGAAATTTAAAAAAGGTTAATTCTACCTTAAATTTTATTAATTTCCAAAATCCTCCAGCCTCCTCTGATAAAATCAAACACACACATGCAGAGCCTCTCCATTCTTCAGTTTTTGACCTTTAAATACACTGTCAGCTTTTTTTATATCTTTATAGAGACACAAACAAAACCTGAAATTGCCCCTGGGCTCCTGTTCATGATCGCACAATCAATGCTTTCTGACATTTAGAGAGGAGGATGGGGGGGAAAATGTGCATACAACAGTGTGCATGTGCGTGTGTGTATGCATGTGAGTGTGCATGCATTTTGCTGTGCGTACCATCCACCCACCACATAGACAGGTGAGGTCAATTTTGCAAAACTCCTGCTCTAACCAACACCCGCTTACATTCATTAAAGTACTCCTTTTAAAGCAGCCTATATGGGGAGGCTGTAAGGAAACACAGCTTTGTTGTCGCTTTCATATACTGTACCACTGGTCTGTGTGAATAGTGCAATTTCTGGGAGGTCAGGAATCATTTTCACCCTGATTTCTACAAAAACAAGGCAATGAAAGCTGTTGCAAAGTCTGTCTCCATTTTTCACTAAGAGACTCCTTACATATTTTGTTTTTATCCTTAAAAATGGGCAGATATGTACCAAAAGTTATCTTATGTGACCACTTTACAATTCTGGCAAATCCAGGATAATATCTATCGATTACATGGATATAAATAGTGTATAGGATAATATTGTGAAGCCCAGAAGCCGTCTGATTACACACAAAACAAGCACTTTCTGTATACTGCCCAATCAATACGCATCCATCCAATCTAATGGAGGGTAAAGAACCTGAAAGCATCGACAGTATGTGTGCATAGCATTGAATCAATATTAGCCACTTAAATCACAAAAAAATGATAATTAAAAAAACATTCAAGATATAACTGAAAACACACAAAGGAGGATAATTCTTGACTCAGAAAGGTTTCAGCACATGGCCCATTGGAAAATTAAAAATACCTTCCAAATAGTAAATACAGAGTAAATCAGTGCTGAGGCAACACAGTCAATAATAACAATGGGTTACTCTGCACTTACAAACTCAAGCACAGGAGCGTACAAATGGACAAGCTCGGTCAATTCTGTCTGTCAGTCTCCTGTGAATTGAGTGAATCTGAATAAGCACACGCAGGGAGAAGCAGTTTAAAGCGTGTGCTGTTTTGCCAAAACACACACACATAAATACACACTTTCGTGCACACTAACAACCTGTTGCCCCGTTTTCTTGTTTGTCTTGAACACATTTGTACCTAATTATACACTAGCGTGATTGAATGCCACTTCAATCAGCAAACAAACAAGATGATCAGCCGTGTCACAGGGGGTCCAGGACGGCACCTTGTCAACACTGACTGCCATGGCTGACGTGACTGTCAGACAGATGAAGGAGATAGTTAGAATAAAGACGCCCTACAGATGTGACTATTTTTATCTCTTGCATTTGTTGATTTTGACACAGATATGTAAGTATAAAAAAGGTGCAGCCAGAATGACAAGTTGGGTCAGCTCTCAAGTGTTTTAATGAATGATAATGTGTCTGCTTGTGCAGGAAATACTCTATAAGGAGCTACAAATTTTAGAGTCTTTGTCAGAAATTATACAAGAGTACTAAAAGGTTAGAGGGTATGCAGAAAATGCAATCTATTCTGCAAAAACAACACAAAACCGTTCAGCTCTTTCTTGCAAATAGTAAACTACATGCCTCAGGCTTTCCTCAGAGAGAGTCTTTGCAGGTTGACCACTTAAAGATTAAGATTTGTTATGGTGTTAAGTTCAAAGATTAGTAGGAGGTCAAAGTACAGAGTCCATATTAGCCAGTTTAATTATGTTTTTTTCCCCCCTTGTCACATTGCATTCCCTCCACCGCTATTTTCCCACGACTTGTAGCCAAAACAGATTCCTGTGTTCTTTTCCTAATGATGGTGTTTGAATGTTAACACTTTGCGAACAACTGGACTGGTCAGTATTTTGGCTAATCTTGTTTTTTTAAGTTCCTTTTAAAGGCAAAACTGTTAGATGTATTTACATTGAAGACAATGACGTAATAAAAACTTAAATCAATTTTTTTTTAATTAATGATTCTATGTAAATTACTCTATATTAATACAAACTCACCAGCAAGCAGGGCGATTTGTGTAAATGACACACACACATGCAGGCACACAAATCTACCCAAGCGCTGTGATATCATGAAGCATGAAGTTTTTAGTGAATATATACACATATTATAAAAACCAAAGGGCAACACAAATTCTGGAGACAGGTCTGATGTGTAATAAAACATAGTATAGGTATACTGACACCAACCTGTATGCATTACATGCTGTTTTACAAGCTTAGTTATGTTTGGATTGTGTGTAATTTGAAGTAAAACTGAAGCACATTACACATTCACAGTGTGCTAAGAGAGAATCAATATAGGTGCATTTATACTTAGCTTTAACTCTAAATTGAGTTGCAATTAATCTGGGAAAACTGCATATTTACAACCTGTATCAATGAGCTTGTGAGATCTATTTTTATGTCATTGCATTCAGAAATCATCAAAAACACATAATGGATGCATACAATATAACCAGTAACAATAGAGCCAATGGCAGGAAGAACAAAAATACATTTCAAGTTATAGTTGTTGTTCTTTTAAAGTACCAAAATGTTCACTGAATATTCTATCGAGCCCACCAGCTGGAAGCTGCACAAAGCAGCTGAACAGTGTTGAGAGTGACAAATGATGATGCGACTCACTGAATTGCAAAATTGAATTTGGATGGACTTGATGGATCCAATCAAGAGCAGCAAAGATTTATGTCTGACTGAAGTAGGAACGGTCTAAAAATGACAAAAAATGACTAATCATCCATTTAGAACTGACCAGACTACATTAAGTGAAGCCAAAAAAAAGAGAAAAAACAAGGAAAAGTTATCAGCTCTGTGATGCTAACCGTGTGCTGCCCTGCCAGGAACTTTACTGTTTAACAAATTCTATTTTGTTAACCTGTGGGAACACTGATCCTATATGAACAGCAACCTTTGGTGTCAGCCTGCATTTTTTGCCAGCAAGATTTAATCTGTTTACAATATGATATGCCACATAATACTGTTAAGAATGCACAGAGCTATGTTTTTGACTCAAAGTCTATCCTAACAACATCAAACACATAACAATCGGCTTCAAGGTATTAATGCATTTGACACAAAGAAGCATATTGCCTCAAATGTCATCCGTCTAGACAGGAAGAGAATCAGCAAAACACTGCGACACCCCAAAAACCATCAACTGAGAGACACTGATGCCTTAAAGCTACAATGTCTCATAACAATGGGATCAAAACAACATTAATACCCATGCTCAAAACAACTCTCAAACCCTTATATCCCTTTCTGAAATCCTCTTCCTCGATTCACCCCAAAAAACACTTCCCAAGTAATCAGCTTAAGAGATAAGACTGGGGCTTTTTATTGAAGTTCACTATGAAAGACTGTAGTGATTCATGTTCATTTCAAGACAATTATTATAGAATTAACTAAAGCAGGGCATAAGAAAATTAAATGTAGATGTCAGGTTTTCAATATCAGCTTCATTCTTTTACTGTTCAGTCTCTGGGACTGTACTTGATCTTCCGCATGAAAGGTTTTATTGCTTTTGCATGAATCGGACAGAACTTAGTCATAATGACAATGGCCTCTACGTTTTAATCATTCCATTGGCTTTGTAATCCATTTGAGCTTATTACCTTTTGTTTGGATGCTGAATTGAATCACATGAATCGGTCTCACGGTCCCAATTGTTTTGTTGTTAGATCTGATTGGATCAATGGGGTTTATTTAATTCACAGTCAGGGCAATCAATACCTGTAACTAATGCTAATTTAGATGTAAATGATAGCCTCAAACTTGCACAGCCAAGGTTATGTGAGGACAAAAGGCTGCTTATGTGGACACATACGGGATATCTGTGAGGGAAAAAATCACATTTTAATGAAACATTCTGAGCTGATTAGCTGATCGATACTTGTTAAAAGAAAACCTGGTATTAAACTAGCAGGTTATCTCAAATTCTCACCGTTTCTCTTTTTATTCTCTTTCTCTAAAGTCATTTTCTGAGCTTTTGATCATTTAAAAGGGTCTTGGACACAGTAAAATTTAAGAATCTGTGTTCTTGTGAAGGAGCAAACAACACTTTAATTATTTGTGGTGAAATATAACATGAGGAATTCCACGTATTCTTAAGTATAAAAGAAAAAAGCCTTAAATTATTAGGTCTTTCAAACCATACACTGGCCACAGAGTAATCTTAATACTAAATGATTAACCTGCATGAAAGCCAGTCACCACCACCCACTTATCCACACAGTAATTGCCTAGATGATGCTTTAGTAGAATGATGCTGGTTCTGCTGGGATCATTGTGGTCACTTTAATGGATTAGCTGACAACAGCTAATACGCACCATATTGCATTTGAAATAAGCTAACACACTCTGTTTGACAACACTGGCGCTGGCTAATTCTGTCCTGAGGTGCTCCAGCCACCAACGGCGCAACCCTCTCTGACCTTAAAACATGAGTTTAATCCCCAAGGAAAAGCCCCAAGTGTCCCTGCGCACCCTCCTCAACACACATACAAACACACACACACACACATTACACACACACAGACACACAGCTGACTGGGCATGAGACACACTCCCCACGGCGTGGGAACAAACCCTCTTGACAGCAGAGGGGAAGGGGAAATGCTAAGGAGGGTGTGTGAGTGTGTGTGTGTGTGTGTGTCTAAAAGTGTGTTTGTGCATTTGTGTCCCTCCGTCGCTTGCTCAGTCACCTGCATGCGTTTGATCGCACATCATTTCCGTGTGCGTTTCAAAGGGGGGGGGGGCTCAGAGGACAAGCGTTAACAATGATATCACTTCAGCCTCCATAAATCGCTTTCTACCTACCAGTGGGCGAGGAGTGGTGGGAGTGAAGAGAAGAAAACAGGAGTGTCAGGAATGAAAGAGAAGTGTGTTTGCGCCTGGTGGGTGATGAGTGTGCGAGGGAGAGAGAGAGAGAGTGAGAGAGAGAGAGAGAGAGAGATGAAGGAAGAAAAGATGACAAGAAAGAAGTGCTGTTGTTGGCATGGTGCAAGCATGTAAATCAAGGTTGGAAAGGACAGAAGGAGGGCTATTAAAAGACAGAGATCAAAAGAGACTTCCTGTGATCTGTGTTCACTGTGAAGAGCTCTGTGTTCTCTCTCTTTCTTATTCTTTTTCCTTTTTTTTTCCTTCTGTCTTTGTTTCTTTGAGACTGTCTTTACAAGACAAATTACAGCTCTGATTTATGTTTACCTAACAAGGACCTCTAGTAGATGTGCAAAAAAAAAAAAAATGAACAGTTTTCTGTTGGAGCCAAAATGTAAGCATTGTTATGCTGTCTTAGTGCTGCAAAACTTGGCATGTGAGAGACCAGTGACTTTGAGACAGGAAGCCACAGTTTGCATTGTGTTTGCTTCCAAATGTGTACACTAAATTCTTTGAGGAAAAAGGAGGAATTCTGGAGTTTTACAATCTGATTGGCGCTCTTGCAGGAATTAAATGTATTTTCAGAAAGGATGCTTCTTCCATGGTGAGGATTAGGCTTTAAAAAAGCCTTTAATAAAATAACAATTCATGAAAAAAATACACCAGCATGTGTCAATATTCATTAGAGAACCTGTTGTTTTTTGTGAACTAATACTGCAATCTTTGCTTAACCTTAAAACTTCAATTGATATTTTTGTATTAACAATGGAATTGTGTGTGAAAGGTACATTGTGACAAAACTGACAGAATTATTAGCCATCTTAGCTTTATGAAGCAATTTAGCATCTTTAAGCTCATTGTTTTGGTTTTAAAAGCCTGTTACTTCCTTATTTTTAGTAGGTCTTACTGTTGCCATGAACATTTTTCCTGGTAGAGCAGGCAGCTGAGCAAAAAACCCTGATAAATTAAATGTGTTTGGAAGTTTTATCCTTAACAAACACTAGCAAAAGTTAGCAAATAGACTAGTTGGTGAACACAGTGGAACAACTAGTAGTTTAGGAGACTGATATCTCTCCCAGGAGTTGGAGGAGACCAAAAAAAAAGCTAACCTCTATTCTCCTGAAAAATTGCTCACATATACCTCCCATTTAGTTTTTGCAGAAGCATCTTTAATGGTCTGCAAAGGGAAAAGAAAAACAGCAAAGCTTGAGCGCTCAACCTATTAGCAGGCACCCATGAGCAAGCAGCACTGCCCTGACAGTGCAGATGTAAAAGTGAAGGACGCCGTGAATGTGAAGTCCTTGGTTAACCCTTCCTTTCTTTCCTTTTCATCTTGTCTTTGTCATTAGGTTCACAGCACAGGAAGCTCACCAGGAAGTGTAAAAATTAATTTCTTTGGACGGACTACACTGATCCCCCAGTCACTCATTTCAACATGCTCTTCTTTTCTTCTCCCACTCTCTCTCCACTCCACCTTTTCTCTCTCTCCCTTTTCTTGCTCACGGTCTTTCATGTACAGATCAGAGAAGCCTGCCACTTATCACAGGAGTCTAGAGAGGCTTTCGTATAAAAGCTGGTGTTACACGGCTGATTTAACAGGGCACACACACAAAGACCCCTCTATCTCTCTGTCTTTCTCTCTCTCTCTGACTTTCTTCATCACATTCTTTTCCATAGGATATTCTCATCTCTTTCTTTCTTCAAACACACTTTCTCCATGTAGAAGTAATGTCAGTCACTCATGGACTCTCACTCCCTTTTAAACATGCACACACACACACACACACACACACACACACACGCTCACACACACTTTGGCCTGCCTCAGCTCTTGTTCTCTCACAATGGGATTAGCGGTGTGATTCCTCCACTCCTTTTAAGTGGGCACACACCCAATCCACTTATGATAGACTCGCAGAATACTGAAAAGATTTAAGAGGAGAGCAGGAGGAGGAGAAAAATAAAAGAGGAGAGCAGGAGGAAAGGAGAATAAATGAATGGATGTGGACAGAGGAAAAGTGGAGGGAGGAGAGAGAAAAAAATAAATGAGTTCAGAGGACACAGATCATGAAAAATAATCTTGTTTGTGTGTTTTGAAAATGAGTAAACTCTGGAAATGAGGAAGAGACCTGATGGATCGATAGAGGGAGGACAGCAGGGACAGACAAAGCAAATAAAAAGAACTGGCGTCAGACTTACGGCCAGAGGTTAGGCAACCACGGCATAAATCTAACGAGCACACACACACACACACAAATGTGCACGCACACAAAAAGTGTACCTGTTGCCAGGGTGACAAGAGGCAGCAGAGGCCCCGCCCTCCCCTGCTGCTTTTCACACACTGATGTCATCGGTTGCCGCCGGCACTGGATGGGCTCCTGGCCAATAGGACAAAGGCACCGGAGGGCGCAGACTGTCCTTGTCTGTTTTTTTTCTTCCTCTCTTTTTTTCTCCTTTCATCAGGTGCTCTCTCGCCCACCCTCTCAATTTCTGCCCCTCTTTCTTTTTGACTTATTCAACTCGGCCAGCGGGTGGCTGCAGAAGTTGAGGCTTAAGGTTCTTTCATTGCAGATGAAGAATGAAGCTGATTAGACCATCGAGGAGAGGCCACAGTGATTGTTCAAACCTGCAAAGAAGAGGCCAGAGATACAAGTTTGTTTCAGTGGTACTCTTCCCACCAAAGCATTTTTCATTTTTAAATTTTTACAAAGCAGGTTTGATTTAAACTAGGACTCTTAAAAATGCTGGCAGCTCTGTGAGGCTGCAGTAGTGCAGACTTTTCACATTATTCTGTGCTTAAACTGCATTACTAAGCTATCATAACATACCACACCATAACATTTACTGTACATAAATGAATGTAGATGTTAAGGATTGCCCCAAAAAAAGGAAGATCAAAAGTAGAGGAATGAGAGGCTGAAGAGAAACTTTCTTGAAAAAATGTTGAACTTCAATCTTTTTTTGCAGTTTCCTGAGTCTTGAGTGAGTAAACTTGACTCACTAAAGCTTATGCATATCAGAAAATGCAAAAAAATAATGAAGTTTATTTCTGACCTTTTGGAACAGTGTATGGGATGCAGCTGCCACTTTAGAGCGATTCAAAGCTGCATCTCTGATTAAACACCACCACTTCCCCCGGCTAACAAGGAGAGAAAATGCTGCATCACATTTGAGAAAATGTTTTCTTTGACCAAAAGAACCATCCATCACACATGGGCTTTCTTTATGTGAACGCCAAAAGTGTTTCCTTTGCATTTCTCTGCACCAATAGATGCCCTTCCTTCACTCTGGGCTCATTCATTTATTTGCTCATTCTCTGCTGTCAGACTCTGCAAATCTCACTCGCTCTTTTGCATGCTGAGCTCGCTCGAAAAAATAAATAAAAAAAACAAAGTCTTATTTCTAAATCTACTTTTCTCTGCTTTTCCAAATCTACTTTTGTGACAGACTGTGTGACTTTAAATGTTCAAAGCACTTTAATAGCTGATGTGTTTTTTTTTATTTTTTGATGCATCCAAATGAGAAGAAAAGCTGATTATAATAGAAATGAGCTTGTATGGAAACCTCATTACCTAAAGTGCCTCTTCCATTTTCTGTTATCTGTAGAGGTTTTTTTTCAAACACACACATGCACCTGCTTCCCTTTTATCCTGCTTTATTCTAATATGTTTGTACTTGGCTTGACTTTTCTTGATTCTCAGTCATTTGACTATTTGTCCCCACTTTATACATGCTGATTTTATTTCTGTGTGCTCCTGCTTCTGTAATCTCATGTTTTTTGTGATGAGTCTCTCTTCAGTGCTATTACATCTTGTGCCTTTGCCGAGCTTGGAGTGTTCAGGTGCTTTATTGTCCCAAAACTGGAGCCTACAAGGACTCTTGACACCAGATAAGAACATCCACTGTGTGTGTACGGGCTCAGTGAATGGAGCCACTGGGGTGAGACTGATTGCTAATTATTGCATTGGATGTTGGCAGCATGTGGAGAGAGGATGAGATAATGGGTGGAGCAGACAGCAGAGAGGGCTGTCAAAGGCCTGCACCTGACACACACACACACATGGGGATAAAAAAGCACTTTTTCAAACCAGGTCTGTTCATCCACGTAGACTCTAGGGCATTGCAATATGAGGTGTACTTTCTCTGTGCTTTTGCAGTGGTAAAAGTTAGATACTGCTCAATATCAAACAGATGGGATATATGTAAGTGCTCTGACCTCTAACAAAGTTTCTGTGTCAGAAGAATTTGAGTGTTTAAACATGACTGGTCTAAATTTAAAAGAGAAATTCTGATTGAATTTTCAACAACATGACTCTTTTCTTGCAAATAGTCAGAGCCAGTCATGGTTGTGTAACAGGAGCAACGGTTGGATGTTGACCTCAGTAACACTTTCCTCATTGCTAAGCTGAAACAGGAAGCAGGTATGGCCAGAGAAGAACCTCACAGGACCTTCTTCCTGTTTGGAAGTTAACAAAAGGTGAGGTGAAGTTGAGGTGATTCTCACTGCTCGCTTCCCTGACACTGGTCCTGACAATTAGTGTGGGAAATCTTAAAACTGTCAGCAAGGTCGACCTGAAAGTGCATCCTGTCAGGAAATAAAGGCACAGCTATCACACAGCCTGTTTGGGCACGCTGGTATTGTTTTTAGCCTTGAAGTGCTTAATAGGTTAAAAGGCCTCAATTATATGACTTGAAATGAGAGCAAGGTTTGCTGATTTTACATAAGTTATGCTTTAGCGGTTCCCTTGGTATCTCTAAAATACTGTTATGTATAAAAGAAAATAGTTCAATATTTTAAAGGGAGAGAAGCAGCGATGTTAGAGGTGCAAATTCAAGATTTCTATAAAATATCATTTAAATATCACACAAATTTGAATGGCAGGAAGCCATTCCACAAACAAGACCTCATCATTTGAGCAGTCTATGAGTAGTTTTATAAGAATTGGCTAAGGGATTAGAGAAGGGTTGGATGTGGGTCATGTTCAGTGGGGTGAATGGGGGTCAAGGCGAAATAAGGGAGTGATTGCATGACGATTAACATGGGCTGACAATACATTTTGGCTGCAGCATCAAGGAACCCAGAGGTCAGGACTCAGGGTCGGGGGCAGGAGTCGTTGAGTTTTCAGCTTCATCCTCCCCTGTGGTTCCTTTAATAAAGGAAGACGAATTACATATGTAAAGTAAACACACAAATCTTAAATGGTGGATGTTAACTGAGCCACTCTGTGGGATTAGAGGAGCACTGGGAGAATATGAAAACTTCACAAAGAAGGATAGTCAAGGCTCAAATCCAAGACCTTATTTTGAGGCTATGGTACAAACTGCTGATCCATGCCCAGGAGCAGGGTTCCTGGGGAGAGGCAATGAGAACCGAGACAAACAGGAAAGAAGGAGAGGATTCAATGCATCTATATAAGTCTGAATATGGGGTTGAATCAGTGAGTTGAGTTGAATCAGTGATAGTTTAATTTAAGATACAAGAAGCTGGCAGCACACGATAGCTGGTCCACTCAAAATGAGACATTCATAGGCTGTAAGCCGCAGTGGAAACAACTTAAAGCTTTTAATCCAGTTTTGACCCCTGTAATAAAGTTGACATGGTCAGCCTTTGAATTCACATTCGACTCAACTTACTTTACTCGCATTCAACCACATGAGCTACAGCTGGAATGTGAGCCATGTGGACGATCACGGTTTGGCAGAAACGGTTTCGTACACAGTGTGTGGCTTTAAAGTGAGACCATGTGACCTTTTAAAAAAGAACAGTTAACCCCCTGCAAAAGAGTTAAGTCAAAAAACAAAAAAAAACTTTGCTCATTATCCACATGCGCAGGAGTTTTGTAACTACAGTTTAACTTAGCCTGGTTTATTCAGTAGCTTGTTTTGTCTAAAGTTGGCTAATATTTGCAGACTTGGGTTATTATAAATATTGCTGTATTACAGACACTGCTGGATCATTTCAATCGGTCTTATGACTCATGTCAACTTGACCTACTTTTTCTCTGTGTTTAACAAAAGTCTCCAGCGAAAATATTCATGAAATACTTATTTGACTCACTAATTTATTTATCAAATTCAAAGACTAAATGATGAAATGTTCTGTTACTAAAACACAGCACAGCCATCTAAAAAAAAGACAAAATGGCTTTTACTTTGTTTTTTGTTGCATAAAAACTGAATAAAACATTGAACACGGTGAAGAAAAGCAGCATTTTTTCTGAGCTTGAAATCAGTTAGCTGAGCAGTAATCACAGACTGTGCACTGGATTAAATTATCCATTTAACCTTATGTTCTCTGTATTCTGAAGCCATGTGAAACCAACATGATTACATAATTTATTCCACAATCACTTCTTTTGAAAATGAATCTGTACATTGAGCATACTGCAATCAAGACATGGATATATATAAAATCAAACAATTGCTGGAAAATGTAAATGTGTCATAAATTCCCAAACCCTCACACACATATAGTAGTTGGTTGATACGATGAATCAGATGCTTAAATAATCAAGAGAATCACATTACTGATTGGAACTTCTTGTGGGAATTTTGCAGCAAAATTAGATTTTAAAGTATCTCTCTCCCTTGACTCAATCAGGTTATGGCTGGTGAGATGCTGGACTGTGGGAGGGTGATTAGAAAGTATTTTAAAGACTTAAAAATATTTTAAAAGTCTATTAAATATTGAGTATAAGTTGCCAGTGCATTAGTCTTTTTTTCTTGGTCATATAATGTGGTCATGCTTACCATTAGTACAGGAAATAACCAGCATGCTTCAAACAGGATGCAGCCATTATGAGAGGCTGATCAATAGATGGACAGGAAACACTGGAGACGGCATGGGTTGCACATGTACATGAAGCTCTGAGAACTTTCGAAAACAAAATCATATTCTGCCTCACACACGGGTCATATGATCTGTGTATCGCCAGCAGGACAGATGTTGTTCCACGAAGCGAAACGAAACACAGAGTTCGTTGAGAGGTGGTTAGAGTTATTTGTCTGCACTTGACAGTTATCAAAGGCTGCAGCCATGAAAGCAACATCACATGACAGGGGTCGTGATACACAGCTGTTCCACTATCTGAGCTGCATCAGGAAAGCAGAGTTCAGCTGAGAGAGCATGACTCACTGGGAAAGAGTAGAAGAATAAAGCAGTTACACAAGGAAAGAGGTGAAAAAAAATATTAAGGAAGGTGGGAAGAATGAGTGCGTTTTTTTTGCAGAGATTGATCATTTTACACCTTCACAAAGTACTGACTCTGGTTCAGCTTTTCTCTGTTGTGTCCAATGACACCAACAAATTCCTCATGTGAGTACGACTGTACATGTATCTGTTTTAACAAGGTATGACCTACTGCTAAAGTGAATTATGTCTTAAAAGGATAACACATTTCCACAAACTATGTGAACTGATTTTTGCTTTAATAACAAATTTAAACCAAGAGGCAAAGTGCCAAATCTGCAGTTCTACAAATGGCCACTTGAGGCTGACTCCAAAAGTGTAGCCCCATACTGAAATACCCAACTGTACAGGAAAACAAAAACATGTTTATGGCCTGTCACCTGTTCATGACAAATGCATAAGGAGCAAACTGAGGCAAGCTGGCAGCTTCCTCCTCTTCTTCCTCCTCTCTGTCAATTTCATCTCCCTATCACCGATTTTTAAGCAGTTAACAAACTGCCAAATTAAATCAGAAAAACATCTAAATGGCAGGCAGCTGGCTATCAACAGAGTTACACAGTGCAAAGAAAAACAATGTTAAGGAGGGTGGATCTTTTAAATCTTATCAATTTAAGGCAATCTCATCTTCAGGGTCAGATACAGACACACCTTCATACCAGCAGCCCTGTTTTATGAAGATACAAATTCCTATCGTGCTTGGCTGACTCACTAAGTCAAACCGGGTTAAACCAGCCAAAACACGGGGCTATTTGAGTTCAACCTCAGGTTTTAGTTTGACAAATGAGCCTTCACTCCAACAAAAACTCTCCCTGATCAGTTTTTTTAAAAGCTGTTAAGTGCTTCCTCCAACTCCTGATAATCCACAGGTCACTGGATGTAAAATTCATTATAAACACACACATATACACTAAAGATGTTTGTGAATGCCTGCACACACTCCCTCCCTTACAGTACTGGAGGTTACTTCAGGTAACACAGCAAATACAGGAGACAGTGTGTCAGACTGAGTCCACCAATTTTCTAATGCAGCCTGATGTTGATTGAAAAATTACATGATTGTGCACCCACACACAGAGATGCACACACAAACACACAAATACACACACACACACATACACCCACACATATACTGATTTCCGTGGTTTTGTAATTAGGACAAAGAGCCCCATTAGTTCTCCATTAATGACTGGAATAACTACATGTCCAATCAAGTGATTTGGTCCACTATTCATTTTTGGTTTCTATAGCAACAAACCTATTGAAACCCTCAGCGCTTGATTAACAGTGCAGAGTGAGCCCTCATAGTGTGCACGGTTATAACAAACTCCATCCATTGTTAATCAAGAGCAAAATGAACATGCTTACATTAATGAGACAAAGAAACACGCATCACTCCAGTCGTCTGCATCTTTATTGTCCCTTTATCGGTTTCATTCAAAGCAGTTCACTTCTATTTAGTTTGCTTGAGTATATTAATATCAGTATCCAGGTTATGACCGAGGTAAATAATTTATAAAACAGATAAGCTCATATCCTTGATGTTTTTTAGATACAAAAAGTGCTAGTTGTGATATTGAAAAAAATGCAGATACTGAGGTATGTAAGCTTGTATGAGCGTCTAATGACTGTCTGAGTGGGAGCACCTTTGCTTAGGTCACTGGTCACTGGTCAGTTATTGAAGAAAACTAGGTTCTGAAGGTGAAGGTGCTGAGCCTGCAGTCCTGTCCTTTACAAATTATACTGATATTCTACTAAAAGGTCTTGACAAATATGTTTGTAGGGCAACTCACACAACTCCAGCGCATTTCTTTACTCTGCACAGGTCCTGAGAAGGAGGCCGATGTGGAAAGACGAGACTATTACATGGGAGATCTGGGTTTGTATGCTTGAGTTTGGAAAGAAAAAAAAGGAAGCACTTCAGTAAATAACAAATAAAGCTCACGCTATTGGTCAAATATAAATAAAATAAAGACAGTGGGTTCCATGTTTCCATTCATTTTTTGACCTTCTCAGTAATTACTCCGACCACAATCTTTCCTAACTTTGACCAAGTCCTGTAAGAGCCTGTAATGAGCATTAAAACATATTAATCATGTTTTAGTTGCTATAAGCAGACATTTTATTGCGCAAGCTGATTTTGTAGGGAAAACAAAATAGGCTGAGAGTGAATATTTGGCAGAGGCAAATTCATTTCCTTATTATGTTAAACACAACCCCAGAAATGTCAGAAACTGAGAGATATTGAGGAGTCAGTGTTCAGACAACAGAGTGTGATTAGAGACTTGGATTATGCTAATCTTACATACATGAGCATGATAACGACATGCTTCTATGTTCAGTGTGAACTTTGGAGTCTTTTATCAGGATGGAAGACCAATGTTTTTGTAACGTTCTCAGTGTCGGATGAGAAAATGCTGCCAAGCAGAAAAATTAGTACAAAAAAATTATCTACAAAATAGATGCAAAGAACATACAATGTATGTCTAGGAGTAGAGGAAAATAAATGGTCGGACTACACAGTGCGATCGGTGCGATGTGGAGAGTTTAGAAAGACTACATCAGTAGAGTTGGTCCTTATCTCTCCACACTCACTATCTATGTTTCAGTCCTAGCAGGGTTATTAAAACCAACCAATTCACATCAGTACCAAAGAGGCGGCATTCAGCTCTATCTATTTTGAGATGGCTAAGCGCCTAGCCTAGTTTTTCTTTGTGGATTGAGCAGTTTTTAGCCCAAAGCAATTAGGCAAACTCACCAGCCCTGTCAGCGAATGCATTGAATGCAACCCTGTATTGAGAAATAACCATTGGACAGATTTGCTACCATCCTGTCTCCATTCAACACATCCTCTCCTTCTTTTTTTAACTTCCTTTTTCCTCTTTTGATGAAATGACAGAGAGTGTGATTAACTGCTCAAATCCGCCTGTTGGCCCTCTTTCTCTCTCTCTCTCTCTCTCTCTCACACGCGCGCACACACACACAGAAAGAAAAAAAAAAACTTAAATTCATCATTCATGTTTCATGTGAGGTGCTCTGAATAGTGCCGTTTGGAGAGCCCAATTTCCATGACAACAGGTCTAAGGATTAGGGTGAAAAACTGTCATTCCAGAGCAATTGTCAGAGCACCTTGATTCAGAAGAGCACTTAAGAGAGCGGGAAGGAGCAGAGGATGGGGGTGGATATGTAGGAATTTGGGTCGGTTGAAAGGATCAAGACAGAATCGGAGAAATGGGTAATGATCCTGGGGAAGATTATTGTACCTTCACATCGTTACTCACTGTAGGACAGCATGAATAAGAGGTAAATGGGAACATATAGCATTATGGTATGAGGAATAGGAGAGAAGGATGAAAAGAAGCAGTGAGAGGAGAGAAGAAGAAGTGGCAGTGAAGAGGGAGAAGAAGGAGAAAGGAGAAGGGAATTTACAAAACAATCCAACAGTCCCTCCAACAGCTGAGGCTTTTACTTTTACAACTCAAGGTGCCAAAAAACTTGCACCACAGATCTGTGCAAGTTCCCTGCTTTTGTGTCTTTGGCTTGGTTGTGTTTGGATTTTTAAAGTTTCTGGCTCTTCATGCTTAAAGATAGAGATTTTATTATGTTTCATATGTCTAGTGTTGTATTTTAACAACTGCTGCCAATTAGACTCCACTGTTCTGACTCCACAGTAAGGTAACAATAAAGAGACAGAGAAGCAAAGAGAAGTGTGTTCATTTTTTTTTTTCCAGATTGAGAAAAAAGTTAAATTTTATTTGACTTATTTGTGTGTAACAATATGATCAAAGCACTGGAAGTTTATGTGTATATACACAACTTTTAAATTAGAGTTCACAAAGTGTTTTTCCTTCTCTATTTTTTCAGTTTGTGTTAATTTTGTGTATTAACGTCCATTTCTATTCCAAACCTTCAATAAAAGTAAATGACTTTAAAGAACCCATCCAGACATATTACAAGAGATCAAAATATAACATAAAAATATTCGGACTCGAAAAATAATCATTCCCTGATGTTGTTTTTCTACAAGGAGTTCAATAACTTTATTAAAAAATTCATTAAAGAACATGTACTCCTTCTCCCTCATTGACAAATCTAGAAACTTCAAATGTGTGGATATTTTCTTCTCAAAAGTTTAACCGCTAGTCACAAGATGTCTCCTACTTCACAGAAAAGTTCACTGTCAGTTTATGTGCACTGAAAGTTTTCAGAAGTCCACATCTCACTCGTAAAACTGAAGAAAAACATTTTCCGCATATAAATGTGCAACTGTCAAACTGTGCAGACACACCGTTTTGCATTGTGAAACATAACAGCCATCCTGGTTCTCTAACAGTATAAACTGCAGTTTGTTGTCTGCTGTTGGAAGGTGTAATTTATTGAGGATGCTGTTTAGTTTCTCATGTGTAACTCTTTGTGAGGCTTTTTTCACATTGTCGGTTGACAGCAGATCAATTGAAAAGCTACACTGAATGTAGTTTGGAGTGTAATCTGGAGGATGGATGGCCTTTGGCAAAAGAGGATAAATTGTGTTTTGGCTGACAGTTTATTCATTCTGTTTATTTAAGATGTTAAGGACTAAGAGGAGACTTTAAACAGATGGTTGTGAAAATCTTTACCATGGAGATGGAAGGTATAGAGTCCATAGATGACCTGAAAGATGCAGGAATAATCATCAAAGGTGTTGAGTGCTTCATAACCTTGGTAACATTGTAAATGCCATTTCATTTGGCCCTCTTGTTCACATTCACCTTGAGATACCCAGCAAACCTGAAGCACATATTTGAAGTTTCTTTAAAACTTGTGATGGAGGTGGAGGCCGGCCACCTCTCAACAAAAGCTCAACTGCTGCAAAACTTTCTGAAGGTACAATGTAGACAAGTGAAGTGTAAAGCTTCAAAGACCTCTTTGTGGAGAGGTGTGAGCACGGAGGAGAGTGTATCGAGCAGCAGAGTTATTGTTATCACTGCAGAAAAGACATCTTTTTTTTGGATTAGCTTTTGTATTGTAGTAATTAAGATTTGAACCCTAAACAAGTTTTAATTGACTTTTAAAGTGTTTCACAAAAGAAAGAGAAAATAAGAATAAGAATTGAAAACTATAAGAGAGGCTGAATGTTATGTTTGTTAGACAAGAGGAGAAAAACAGTTTAAAATGGAGAAAGTGACAGAGAAGGATGTGAATAGGGGGGCAACAAGAAGTAAAGTAAAAGTCAGGGCTGTTAATTTGCTCTTTTATACAAATACAATTGACTGACAGCTTGATTAATTGCTTTGGACATTAAAATTGTGACATATTACAAATAGTCTAAACACTCCCGCCTCACTCTGCGTTATTTGTGGCTATTATCATTTTTAAAAACAACAACAACAACAACAGGAGAAGTGAAGAAACAGGGGAGGAGCCTCTGTCAGTGCTGCTTTTCATATGCAATGGATTGATATTTTAAGCAATTTGTGGGTTAGCCAGGTTTTCTTTTTTTTATTATGCCACCTACATTTGATTTGAAATTCCAGGCATCATCTGAGCTCATTTTCTTTACCATGTTGTGATCCAGAATGTTCTTGTTGATCTGAATTTCACTAAAGATGTTAATGTCAGACAATCCAAGATAATGTTTTTAGTTCTGTAATCAATCATTATAAGAGACTTGAAACATTTTCTTGGATTGTCCGACATTAACATCTTAAAATTAACATTCCAACTTTAATTTAATGCTTAGGTTGTATTCCTGGGTGTTTCTCCTGAATATTTTGTTTTCAGTGCTAGTGTACATAAAATGATGGATGGAGGGGCTCTTTAAGAGACAGTTTGACAAGATCATCATGAGCACCAACCTGACGCAGACATGTTGCAGTAATGCTATTTACAGTTCTGTTCTAAAAAGAACTAACACAGGAAGGTGGAAGATAGAAGGAGGAAATGGTACTTTACCTCAAAACATCACATGAATATAAGGAATTTTCAGACACAGAAGTCAGTTTAGTGATGCAGCACAAACCTGGAGGGGACTGGAGGCAGGTAAAAGGAACACCTTGACATTTAAACAGTATTCTCTTTTGCTTCACCTAATCTTTCCATGACAGAAGGAGCGCCTCCCACAAATTTCATATTCACTTTTCAAAGCACCGCCAGAGAGCAAAACCGTCTTGTGAGAGCATTGTGAGTGTGCTTTCTAATACGGCAGCATGTCAGTCTTTTCTCTTTTCTAAAGTTTATAACAAGCTTTATATGTTTTGAAACCTCTGCGCCTAAAAGTGTTTATCTATTAATTTGTTTTTTTATATATATTCATGAGATTCAGACAGGTTCTCTTATCCTGCTCCAAATGCTTTACTGCTGCTTAGAAGTGATTTTTTTCATCTCCAGAAAATATTCAACCCACCAGCAAGTCTAACAGACAAGGTGCTTGTCATTCAGGACAGTTTCTTCTGCAATGATCGACTTGGAACAATGTTCGCACGGTTGGATGCAGCCTCCCTCCAATTAGCTGCTCCTGAGCTCCCTCTGAAGTTACCAGCCGCTCATGTTCATCTCAAAACATCTCTTGTTTTTCAGTGGATCCACTGAATGCATGATCTTTATTCCACCGCAAGGCTGTGCTAACTATGAATCAGGTTAAAATATTTTGAACATCTATGAGCAACACAGACTAGAGAAACATTTTGCTCCCAAAGAGCCGTGCAAAGAGCAGCGCGCTGACAGTTTAAAACACATGTATGACAGAATATATTAACTCATTGCCCTGGAGTCATGAAATCTAAATCTCACATGGGAGACAATGTTATCATTCATTAGTGTAACATGTAGACTACAAAATGCAGAACTGATCAGGATCCTTGGTGGTGTCACACTTTAGGTAATGTGCAACAACACACATGCACACGACATGAATCCTTAAATTATAATCAGCAGGAAAAGATTCATGAATATGTTAACAAGCCCACCCCAGCAGAATGCAGCAATTGATCCAAACAAAGGTACACACACGCACACACACACACACCTACACACACAGTGAGCAGTCAGCTGGTCATTATACAGGCCCGTGGAAGACAGTGAGCAGAAAAAAACCCATGCAGAGGGAGGGCCGTGACACTGTTACCATGATGTACTCAGCTCTAAGGTCATCACATGTAACCTCATACACAAAAGACACTGTGTTGCCCATTGGCAACCTGATCATATTTGACATATGCACATACAGCATCTCCTTTAACTGACCTAAGATACAAAATTTCATATTTTTGATTGGATCTGCTCTGCTATCATCTTCATGAAGTACAGAGATGGTAGTAGGCGGTGAGGCTATGTGAATGTGTATATCTATATGTCAATATAAGTACCTTAATATATATTGTTCTTTCAGTTTTTAATTTATTTTTTATTATATTGTTTTGTGTGAAGAACTCCAAACTATAACGTCATTGTGCGACCTTGTGTTGTACAAAGTTGAATGAATATTACCATGTACTAATGTGCTTTAAAAAGAATATGCACAATGTAACTTTAAAACCATCAGGTCACTGGAATGGATCAACAAACCAAACAATGAAATTCGTGCAATCTCCCAGCTTCCTACCTGAATAAGAAAGACAAAGATTAAAACACATAAACAGCCTTAAGGTCATTAGCGCGTCAGGCCACCACAGCTACCACTGTCAGTCTGTGCTGTTACTTGTTCCTTCTCTGAATGTTGAATAGATAGTCATGAAAACAAAGAGCAACAACAGACCGGATTGTTTAAGAGTCATGTGACACATCGGCAGATCCGCACAGACGGTGTGATGCTGTAACAGTTACTGTACAGAGCTATAGTCTCTATACTGTCCTGCAGCAGAGATAAGCAGGAAGTGCTTCCTGACATCTCAACATCATCCATATGGCAAGAGGACACAAAGAAGACCAATGTCCACATTTCTCTACATCTACATACAGCAGTATGGAATGACATGTGAGGGCCCCTTTCACCACATGCTATAAAAAAGGTGTCTGGGGCAAAAATCCTGTTTTAATGCTCTGGCATGGGGCAGAGCTGACTTCACTCATAAAGAATGTTGTCCGAGAAAGAGGTAGACCAAGAGAGGGTCAATAAATTAACATATTTAGGGTAAATCTGAAGATTTTAATTGTAAATATAGAATTTTAAAGCCTGGCCGTTTTTGGGGAACCTTACTAATAAAGTACCCTGATTGTTTTCCACCAAAGCAATGTCATTATCAATACTGATGTAATATAATCTTAAAAAACAAACAAACAAATAATCAAGTATATGTTCATTCAGTTAATGTGTCTGGCAAACTGGCTGGTCTAACTGCCCAATGAGAGAAATGAATCAGATAAGCAGGCACTAGTCAAAAACAAATAACCGGCAAAAACAGTTAAAGACAGACTAAAAGTTGAAGACACAACTTCCCATGTTGTATCCACAAATTCTCAGGTTCCATCTGAAGGCAGCGCGTATGCTGACTGAGAAGATGACAACCAGCTTGGATTGTTTGTTGAGGCAGAGCAGGTGTGGATAGCAGCAGGTGGACCAGGTTGAGCAAACAGAGGGCAGGGACGGGTTGATACAGACAGACAGGTAGACACGGACAGACAGACAGATATTGATAAAACAAGCAGGTAGATACTGACAGGAAAGACTGTTACTCAGATGACTATATGACAGGATCTTCATATCGATCTGTTAGTGATTCAATAAATACAGTAACCGATGTGGTAATATAACGATGATATAGCAAGTCATTAATTAATGAGATTATGAGACATACGGGACCTGACCTGCTCATAATAACGTCATCCAACTCATTAAGCATCAACCCTCAAGACGCTGATGTTCAATCCTACATGAGTCATCTCGATCACAAGGACTCTCTGCTGGGTTTTTTTTGTCCTCCAGAGAACATCACTCCTGTTCATGTGGTACATTATGAACACTGACTTATTGATGAAGCTGCGGTCACAAGATCATCAGGAGCTTCCGTAGTCGAGTAGACAATCTGTTTCCTTCCACTTTCTCACACAGCTGACGCAAATCCCCAACGAATAAGCTCGCAGCTACGATAAAACACCAATTATGATGACACTGGAGGTATATCTCGGGGGGGGGGGGGTTGTAGTGATGTCATTCAGGCAGGAAGTGAACCTCTCTCTCCCCAAGAATTAGTTACATTTGACTTAATATAAGGGAGTGGCATGAACCTTTACATTACCACTTGTTTTAAAAAAACCTTTTCCTAGGAGAAGTCCAGCTAAAAGTCTGAACCTATCATCTCATTTTTAAAAGAAGGGTTGCTTTTCACTAACACATTTGATTGCTAATTGATGTCATGGATAAAAACATTTAGCAGTACCAGCATCAGACCTGGTATTAGTTACATGTAAATTAATTCAAGCAGTGGGCTGCAAGATAGACTGCTCAGGCAGACTCTGCCACCTGCCACGATGTATTTATGAAAGAAGGAAAGAAAGAATACATAGGCTACATCTGTCGCCATTAAACCTGGATTGAATTTTTTGGCCTCTTTGGGGCAGCGTAGAAAAGTTCTAAACACAGCTTTGATACAACAAAACACGTATTCAGTCAGCAGTAGCATTCATGGGTCAGCAGTCCACTTCAATATTTGGAGCCATTTTTCTGGTGTCAAACACAGTGGTTTTATCAGATTATTTATAGAAACTATGCTGATGAGATTGGTGAGAGTGAATGAAAAACACAAGAACATAATATGAATAAATAAAAAATGAGCTGGAAGATGTTAAATAGCTCTGTAGAGTCAAGTGGAACTTCAGAAATAGGTAATAGTCCTTTGTGCGTTTGTCACAATTGTCACTTGAAGAAATTAAAGTTGCTTCAATGCTTTGTCTGTACTCTCTGGCCTGACTATGTCATTAAGCTTGTCAGATATGGCTGCTTTGTTACGACACCTTGGTGTTACTTAGGGTAAAACTAAAAACATCTACATGCAAAAAATATGGCTTCAAAAGTTCAGTGTAAACCAATCAGTATTATTGTTAATATTAAACACTTATAACAACTGTTCCACTTAACGTATTTAGCATAAATTAGGGTTGGCTGGAACAGTGGATAATACATAGGATCCTCACCTGGACACCAGGATTCATGTTCTTTGTGAAATTGAAAGTCAATGCTCCTTTCTTACAAATAACTCATTATAATGCCCAAAACTAACCGAATTATGACTGTTTCATAAAGGTAAATCACTTGTTAGAGAGGCTCTTTAGCAGAGACCCACACAGACACTTAAGAGTTGCCCAGTGTTACCTACTCATGCTTTCATTACTCTTCATGCAGTTATATAAAGCTCTAGGAAATGTGCTCTTGTATTGACATGGGAGTACCACTTAGTAGCTCTCAGAGAGGCATTAATGGCCTCTGATGACTTAACTATTGGTAACATGACTCTGTTGTCTGGGAATCACCAGAGCAGATTTTTATCAATACAGACCAGAATACTGACTCCTTTCTACTCTGAAATGTTCAAAACTAAGCAAGAAACAAGTCTAATGAGGAATGAGGAAGATATTATCTGAAGCTGATGCTCTCTTTGCCAAGGACAACTCACATAATGTCACAGAGAGAGGAGCACCCATTACACCATCAAGTCAAAAAGGCTCTGCACTCATCCTCTAACTGTAAATCACTCCCATCAAGCTAATTGATCACATCCATCCTTTTAGATACTTCTGTCATGCTCTGTTCTCTGCAGCAGCAGGGAACGTTGAAACCGCAGTCAACAGGTTTGGCTTTATGAAATTTAGTAGAAAGTCTTGCTTCACGTGTGTTCCAACATACACAAACATGCACACACTTGGTCAAAAAAAGCGATCCAATGATGTCATTTTTCCACCTAGATTAGCACTAATACTTTAAGTATTAATGCTTAGCATGGCTAAGCTCAAAAGAATAATGTAAACTTCCGAAAGCAATTCCATAATGCTAACCATAACACAGCACCCCAAACAGATCCGCCGTAACAACAGGAAAGGATTGGCACTAAATGGTTCGTCCTCGCTTGTAATTACTGAGCCACAGCAGATTTAAAACATTGTCTATAAAATAATTTGTAGCAATAACAGTCACTGATTAAACCACTTATACGTGGATGCTCCTTAGACCTGCTAATATGAACTCAAATAGTTGCACCTTGAAACGAGAGCATCAAATAAGGGTTTCTTTCAGTGCAGTTGAAGGATCAAGTCAAAAGCATTCGCTCCTGAGGCTAAATGCCTTCAGGCCGATTAGGTAAATCCCATTTTTTGCATGTTTACACTTGTATTTTACATGTCAGATAGAATTTAGCAGCTCTAAAGTGGTGATCATAGCACCCCGCTGTGCGTTTCTGCAGATGTCTTCATATTCCCAGTCATCAGAGCTGCTCTTGCTGCTTTATGACATAATTCAAAACTGCAAACACATCCCTCTCCCGTCTTTCATGCCCTTGAGGAATAAAATCTAGTTTCAACATAACAAAAATAGTCTCTGAAGCCACACTGTGAGAATTTATTGCCCCTGTTGACAAAACCAAGCAAACAAACACCTGACGTGGTTTAGCGGCAGTCAGAGCTCTAGTGTAAAGACGGATGCGTGAGAGGTGTGCTGTGCCGATACTGTAAACAAGCAATAACCAGCAATTTTCACAATCCATGTTTAGCTCAAAACCAGCTTCTTACATACAGCATAACACTGTACAGTCTAGCTTACATGCTGAAACAAGCCTTTTGTTTTTACACCGAATTCCTTTGACGACATTATGGTTATAGGCATCCCATAAGATACAGGGAGGATGTTTGTATTCTTCTTCCTTTAAACATGTGCAACACATTATTTTTGAACAAGTTATTCTTTAATACTTGTTTGCTTTCTTACCAGAAAGGGTTGGATAAGAAGACTGATTGCACTCTCATGTCTGTAGAGTAAATATGATGCTCGAAAGCAAAACATTCCACCGATCACCACCTCTAAATCTAATTATTAGCACACTAAAATTTGGTTTTAGCAATAACCTCATGATGTAAATGTTGAATAAAAACACATGGGAACTCGAGCTGACAGTGGAGCCAGCGTCAGCTCATTAAAAACTCAAGTGTCTGCCTGCTCTCTGCTACCATGACTTGACCCTTTTTTGACAAAAAAAAAACTACTAGGATGTACTGGGGGGATTTTCTAATTTCATGCTCCTGTTCCCATCTTAGGGAATTAAACTAGAATTTCTCAAGGCGGCAAACAACTTAACACAACCGACTTAACATTAATTTAACCTCAATCACACAGTGCATACAACTGAACCCAAAAGTTAAAGTGCAAGGACCACACTGGACTGAAAAAAGCAACTAGTGTGCTACTGGGCAAACTTTCCCTCAATCCCCCTGACTAAATCAAAAAGGCGTAGCAGATTAGTGCGCTGTGGCAAAGCTCTTATTGACCTAGAAGTATGTGTGTTCATCACAACTAAATTAGGAAGCACTTGTGTATTTTATTACGTGTGTCTGTGTGTAAGAGCGATTAAGCTCCAATCATATCGGTGTGCCTAATCCCTTTACATGGGCCTTCATATTTGAGTCTGAAAGCTCAACCTCCCTCTCAGTGGAAGATACTCACAGTGAAATCTATGCATTCTAGAGTTAATCTTATGCACAGCATATACATTGCAGATAAAAAATTAAGGCTTCAAGCGCTGACAGGGAGGTGGGATGTGGAGGAGGAGGAGGAGGAGTGTGAAGAGAATGAATGACAGACGAGGGGAAGAAAAACAGTGAGGGGGAACAGGATGAAGACATGATGAAGAGTTTAACCAGGAAGGAAGAACAGGAAAGGGGACACATGATGGAGAAGTGCCTTCAAGATTTAGACTTGGGGAAGAAAACTCTCTCTGAAAAATCCTCAGACACCACCCAAACAGCAACATTAAGCCCTGATCATCTGGTGACACACACACACAAACACATAAATACAGGCTGTGCTCTTAAATCAAGGCTTCCACTGGGTACAAATTTCATCTGGAAATGATTTTGCCAGGTACAGGGAGTTGGCAGAAGTTAGTACACCTAATCTTATCTCCCATAAGCAGATGTGCATGTTCCACATTTCTTCATGTCAATCTCATACACCCGTACACAGTAACATGTTGTGTCTACATGTGTGTGTGTGAACCCATAGCGGGTCAGAGTCAGAGGGAGAGAGAGACAAAAAAAAGCTTGGTCTACACATCAGTCAGCTCTTATTTCCCAACCCAGCATTTGCCAAAGCCTCTTACACAGACCACAGCACTTTACAAAACCCCTTCATACACCACACACTTTTCACACATACACACCCACACACACTCATTAAAAGTCATATATTGTATTTTCTCCATCTCCAATTCTTTTTACATCTTAAATGTGTTGTAATGGCTTGGAAGGTCTCAGACACAAACACACACACACACACACCCATACACCGACACATCCGCGCCGAAAACTAAAAAGCACTTGAATGAAGCAGACCAGCCATCAGGAATACATTTCCATATCACTCTTTCATTCTGGCTCAGGGTACCTGCACTTGGCATCTCATATATCTTTTCACTATTTATCAAAAAATTTTATTTGTAAAAAATCAACACAAGGAATGACAGTATGGGGAGAAAAAGTTTTTTCTCTAAACTTCTCTGAAAACTTGCAAGGATCTTCATCTTTTTAACACTTGCTTACTCTGAGTTGTTTCTGTGCTTGTTTGTCTCAGATAAAGAAGATAATCAAGACATAATTGTGTACTAAAGCAGTCAGAAAACAAATTGTCTCTCATATGTATTTAACTTTTTATTCTTCTTTTATATTAAAAATTTAATTTCCTCTTAAGGCAGCCCGATGAAATCACAGTTCAACCCTCTAGACACTGGCTATCATGTAAAATTCACAGACAACAGTGTTTGTTCAGCAATGATTTATTAAACAAAGATGGAAACTGTTTCACTGATTTTTTCAAGGTTAATTTAGAAAGTTTAAAAAGTTTTTCTAAGGTATGGAGTGATTCATCTAACTGATAGACAATCTTTGGCTTCATACCTGCGTGATGGTGCTCGAGCAGGAGACCAGACAGAGCGAAGGCAGCAGCTGCTCGTGACGTTTCACCTGTCAAGTACTTCGCTAGCTAACTGTTAGCGCTAGCCTATTAGCTAAGGAACTTTAGGTTAGCTGTATAGCTATATAGTTAACAGCTGGCATTTGTTGTTTTGTTTGTGAAATCTTTTTGTAAATTCATGCATGAATATTCACTAGTCGTTGCTCCTTAAATAACTTAAGTGACTAAGGTATCCCAAGAGGAAGAGGAACTTCTAGCTAAGGTAACAGTTAGCTGAAGTTGGCTATAATGTAACTGAAGTTAGCAATAGCCAAGCTCAAAAGTAAAAGTAAGTTAACTGAGCTAACATCTGATGACGTCTCTCTAATTTAATCTGATCTATGTCTATTACTTTGTCAATGTTGGTTTGTTTATATGTAATGCCTGCCTTCAGCAACCACAAAGTTAATAATATTCCTGCTTCTGAACTACTTTGTCAAAAGAATTGGGATCTAATATTTCTTCACTGTGCTGTATATTCCTTTTTCATGTTTTGCTCCCTGCTTCTTTTCATCTGTTCAAACTGTCATCTTACTTTCAACTCCTAATTTTTTTGACAGTTTTTACTTTCCTAAAACTTAACTTTAATGCTTATAAACATTGTTGACACGTACAGACACACCTACTTTTGCTTGAACTGTAAGGCAAATGTTGAAAATTCACAATGTCACACTGTTTTGAGCTATATTATTTACCTACTGGATTAATATAATTTTATTTCTTAGAGTTTTTTCTGTAATTTAAGATATTATGCAAAGGTGATAGGGCATGTGTGATCTTCGTGGTGGGGAGGACAGAGTTTGGCATAGAGTAAGAGCTCTGTGTAAGGGACTGTTTAGAAGGGCAGATCAAACAGCACACACACTTTTACACAATATGCCCCTTATTACCGGTAAAATAGCCCTTCTTTGTGAAGATCAGAACAGAGCAGGGTTTCAGGACAGCGGATTTAAGAGCTTGGATGATAAAGAGTGCTCTGAGCTCAGCTGTCGATAAAAGGATTAGTTCTGTCAATGGCTTTTGCCCTGATCAGAGTAGTCCTAGCCTTTGAGTGTTTTTTTTACATGTGTTGTTATTTTTGCATCTGTTTTGAGTGAAAACCAGGCCTGGTTTGGTGCTGTTAATGTCTCAATTTTTGTTTGATTATGGGCATCAGCAGAGCACTTCAACCATTTATGTATGTGTGTTTTAGGCAGGCCTATAGCACCACCACTTGAATACAAAAAAAAAATTGTAAACAAAACTTTCCTCTTGAAACCTTTGTAAATGCAGTGTCCAGATCTTGGACACTGACAGAATAAAGCATTTTGCATGTTTTTGTGCTCTTAGTAGTCGACTATAAGTGTAATAAGGCTTACCTGTTGTTAAGTAGTTCAGCCTGGTTAGCTAAATTCCGTTAAATTGACACAACTAGTTATGTTAAGGTATTTTATCAGAGATCAAAAATATTATTCTTCAAGATGGTTAAGAGAAGGGCTGGCAGTTATCCTTGTCCTTGTTAATTATTATTCTGTTCTGTTGTTTTCTATCATTTCTCCCCAGAAGTAATTAAAAATGCTGATTGTTATTTCTTAGAGCCCAATATGACACTTTAAAATTACAAACTTTGTTTAACAATGAACAAAAAAGAAAACCAAAAAAAGGCTTCTATTAGTAATGACAAAAAATTCTAATAAACCCAGATTTTCATGGTTTTGGTTGAAAAATGTCTTAAGCAATTGATTTAATGTCAAATCCTTTTTTTGTAGGTCAGTTTGTCAATAAGGTAATTTTTTTCTTCCGCTGTCTGTGAATAAGTTTATCAGTCTGTTGAATTTGTACCAATAGGAACTTATGTAAAATAAAAACAAGCCCCTCAAACAAGGTCATGATCTTTTCGAAATTTTAGGGTAATCTGTTGCCATTTTTCTTTTTTCAACTCACACTCATGCTCATGTCTGCTCTCGCCCACTGAGGTGCGGGAAAGCCTAATTGTACATATGTGTGTCAGAACAGGGAGTCATCGAATGCTAAATAAGTGGTTTTCCCCAAGTAATGATGATGTTAGGGACCAGACACGAGACGACAGATTCATATAGGCGTGCTTTTCATAATGGCAGGTTTTCAGATGGTGTAATTGATTCTGTGAAGCGTGAGGGGTTTTCCCCTCTCAGTCTATTTCGCACATCCTCTCATTCTCTTGCATGATTGACTTTTGCTGTTTGATAATGACACACGACTCTGTCCATCTGATGTGAATGTTAACAAATGCTTGAACAATTAATTATTAATCTATTGACAGAAAAGTAATTTAAATTGTGAAACATTTGTTAGAGACATTTTCAAGCATAAAAATTACCAAACATTTACTATTTTCATCCTCTGAGGTGTTAGGATTTGTTGCTTTTCTCTTTTGTATAATTTTACATTAAAAAGTTTTTAAGTTTTGATTGTTGGTCAGATAAAACAGGTTCCTCTATGTCGCTTTGGTTGCTAGTTACAATACTGATAGCAACATCCATATAACACTAACTACGGTGCCCGCCATATACTCCATTTTATTCATCTTCTTTTACTTTGTGCTACTGTAATGACCCACTTTTCCACAGGAATAGCTACAGTTTATGTGCTAATAATCGTTATATCCTCACACTGTGAGACTGAGTGATCTGCATTATTGGACTTTGGCAGCACGACAGGCAGTTTATCACTCAGCTGCACTTTCATCTGTTGTACAGTTGGTTGATAATGAACAACGAGTTCCAAATCTTCATTCACTGAACACAAACTGAGGATACTCTGTGCTCAATGAACTCTTATGTTATTTGGCCACTTTATGAAGATGTTGCTGGTCAGGATGGAAAAATATGTTGTCTGCTTTACATATGCCTTACGGCATAGTTTTGCAGAGTCTTATTTTCTGCCATTTAGCCGTCTTTCAGTAATTGTTGCACAAAAATTATTTCAGTAGACTATTTTTCAACATTAGTCTCTTCAGAAGGAAAAAACCCAGAGTTATGTGATTACTGAGCTCAACCTAGATTCATACATAGCATTCCATGTGCATCTCAGCCTCTTTCTTCATGTTTTAGTGGTGCGTAATGCTCGTGGTATGAGCACATCTAATTTACTTTGTTTTTTTTTTACTCCAAACATGCAGTGGTTTGTTGTTATTTCTATGCTTTTGCTTCTTTTGGTAATCAATATTTTTGCATGTATTTAAAGGAGAGAGAATGGATGGGGCCTGTTTAAATTTTAAAACACTTTCATTTTAAATTGGTCTCTTTCAGATGTCTGTGGACAGCAGAAAGAGATCAGCAGGTTCCTCCAACTCTGAGAACTTGGTTTACTGGTCCTACTCATTTCAGCGGCAACCAGCCAGGGTCCTGATTGTGGAAGCATTACCACCATGGTGGTCAGAGACCTGCACAGTGCTCTGTGATGCTCTGGATAACTTCCTGTCCCTGGCCTGTAGTCTTGATGGACCCTGCAGGATACCACTACTTAGCCTGTATGCCATCAGTAGGCAGCAGGAATGTCTCCTGCCATTTGTGGTAAGATATGTGAAGGCGAAGTGCTTCTGAGAGTTATAAATACACATTCTTGTTCCCCCTCTCTTACCCTTCTTTTTTGATGCTTTCTGTCACACTATCTTTCATTTTTATTTGTTTTTCTTCTCTATTTTTAGCAGGTTCGGGGTAACCTCGCCAGGCTGCATTCCTGCGTTGAGGAGCTGAGGACTATTCCAGGTGAAGGCTGTATCAGGGGAGCAAGGGGAAGCGAGCTGCTGCGACAGGCAGTGCTGGACAGTCTGCAGCAGTTTAAACACTACATCAAACATATGAGTACCAGCAGCAACATATCTGTGGAGGTGAGCATAGATATGACCTTTCTGTGGACAACGAGCACAACAACAAAGCAATTTCCTTTTCAAGTCACACATTGTTGAAAAAAAGTGGTTTGTGTTGGGCGTTTAGCGGCTTTAGCACTACACTATAGCAGTTCTCGCAGGCAGAACTGTTAAAATACTTTGACTTTTACCAGCTTATAGAACATACTAATGCAACAACTCACAAGAAAGATGTACGTAAAATAGCAAAAGCACAGAGCGACACACTTCGTCATTCCCACTGGCTTTTTAAAAAGAGAAAAAGATATATAAATATCTGTATATGGCGTGCTTGTTTGACCACTCTTTGGCTGGCTGAAGACTTTGTAGCACAACACATCAAGAAATGGAGATACTAGGGATTGAACCCAGGACCACATGTGAAGCATACGTTCTTTCACTGAGCTACACCCTCTCCAGTGATGTGAATTCACACTTCAATTAGCTCTGTCTCTATTTTTTCATCCAGTTTTAGCCATTTCCAGTTATTGTTTTCATAAACAGTTTTTAGTTAGCAGGGATTCAGGCCAAAACAAGCTCTGCATAAATACCAACCCAGGGGAGTACACTGCTTAGGGTTAGATGGTAAATAAAATCTAGGAAGTCCAGTTAAAGTTGAAGGGCTTATGTGACAAAAGGTTTAATTTTTTCACTAAAGATGGCTCAATAACTTTAACACTTAATTCTGTTTTGTTCAAAGATTTGAAAATTGATCCCAGTACCTTATGCATGCAAAGCATAAACCACACCAAGCTTCATTAAGCTAGATCAGTGTACCATCTGGAGATGCTGGGGATTGAACCCAGGACCTCATACATGCGAAGCATGCGCTCTTCCACTGAGCTACATCCCCATGTAATGGCTATAAAAAATGTAATAAACAAATCTAATAATTTATGAAAACAGCTGTGATATTTCTTGTTCTTGGACAAAGTAAGTAAAGTCATTTCCACAAATTATTTGGCTGTTTCTATTCGTTCAGGTCCATGAGGATGGAGTAGCTGAAGACTAGCTCTATGTGAATGGGCCCCTTTGATATTCAAGCCTTGTACTTCATGCTAATGTGGGAAAGAGGCTCCACTTATATCTGTTAAATGAGCTCTCTTCAGGTCCAATTTAGTGTATTTAGCAGCTGCAAAAAACATATTGAATAAGGAGTCTAATTTGCATCTATGAAGCTTAAAAAAATCTTTGTTAACAGATCCATTTTAGTGGCTGAGAACTCTTCACATCTTAAATGAGACAGTCCACTTGAAACCAGCCCATGTACATTTCCAGTGTGGCAAATGGGCTTTTCATCTGCTGCTGAGCCATCTGAGTAGAAAGACTGCTATCAGTAAAGCTTCAGCTTCCTTCTAGAATATCCGATCCATTATAGCTTTTGAATGGTGAATGCTTTGAGCGCACAGGGTATTTAAATCACTTTTTGAGTTGCACCAATTTTTGTACAGTCTATGTAAAATTGCTTAAAGGCAGACCAATCCTTGCCTGTGTTTTTCCCCTCCTGATTTACATTGTTTTATGATTTAAGTGGACGGGGTTGTTTACTTAAATGAAAGAACAGCTATCACTTGGAAGCAGCACTTTTAATAAAACTGTGATTTTCTATTCAGCTTTAGTCTTATACTGAGGACACATTCCAGACTCTAACTAAGGAAAAAAAAATACAGCATTTGAGAAGTCAGCAAATGACAGTTTGGGGGAATGGGAATCATCTCATTTGTTAGATTTTAATACCGGACATATGGGGAGCCAATTGAGAAATAGAGAAGTCACTGAAATTTGAACATAATGTCCTCTGGGTTCAAGACCCGAGGTTGTTGACAAGGATTTCTCAAATCCAACCAGCTTTATTAGGAAGCTCTGGGCAGATGATTACACTAAGACCCTCTGTTTCCGACAGCAGCAGATATGAATACCACTATTAGGAGACAGAGAGACACTAAGCAGAGACATGGAACAGAGTGTGTGTGTGTGAGTGTGTTAGTGTCAGTGTGTGTGTGTCAGTGTCAGTGTCAGTGTGTGTGTATGTGTTGCTGATCCACTTAGACAATGCATGTTTTCAATCATATGCGTGTCTACCACTTTAATGTGTGCGTGTGTGTGTCTTGTTTAGCCTGATGTTCATCAGGCTTTAGCTGCAGATTCCACTTTTGGCAAAAAACAGCAGGAAGCAGAGAGCAGACCCCATTAATAATCCCATTACAATCTTCATTAGCTGCTACTGCTAATGTGATTCAGTTGGGTGCTTAGAATCAGTCAAACATTAGTTTATCTGTGTTTCCCCCATTAGGCACTTAAAAGGCACAGAAAACTCATTTTCATCTGTTTTCCATCACCAGACATACTTGCTGTTTATTTTAAGAAGTAGATCTACTGCAGAAATCTTCCTCATCAAAAAATAATGGATTAGTAAAAATACATTTTAAAATGCTTTACCAACATTTTTCATCCATAATGCTATGTTGTACGAAATAATTATTGCTCAGTTTCAGGAAACATTAAAATTAAAGATTGTAAGACAAGAGGGCCATTAAAACTGTTTTTTTTTTTTCTCAAGAAGCGCAGTTTTGCAGTGTGCGTAAGTGTTGAGTTACGTCAGTGTTCTTTATTGGAAGCAGGACAGTGGTTCAGACATTGTGTTTGATTTAGTAACAGTAATTTACGGTGTATTGTGTTCCTTAAATACTGCAAAAAGACAAATGTTGCAAAGAAAGAATGCTTTGCTTTGGTGATGTTGTCTCTCCTGCTGAAGGCAGAACATCTTAAAAACTTCACATTGATCTTTCATGCCAGCTCTATCGATTTAGGAGTGAACATGCGTAAAGTTGTGGGATGGAGCATCTAAGTGGCTTAATAATAGTAAAAGGAAAGAGTATGAGTGTTGTTTGCCCTGCTTAGCTGTTCTGTGTTTTGTCTCCCCAGCCAAAATGTTCAGCTGAGGCCTGACAAGATGAAATGCTCAAATACTTTCCAGTGCACAGTTCTGGACAGTGTACTCTCAAAGGCAATCATGTTGTTTTGCCAGTTTTTGCTTACGAAAGTGGAGAGACAGTTTTTTGAAAAATGAAAAGAGAGACAGTGATGTTCACATTTTGCTTAGTTTCTCAACACCACACCAGGATTTATGTCAGCTGGCATATGCCTGCTGGTGCAGTGTTCTAACATGTAAAAATCAAGGGACAAAAATGACAGCCTGGAGTGGCTGTGACTGTCCAATTGTTGCAGAACTTGTCAAATGAGCAATCTGCCCAATGCCGCCACTGGTAAAGTGTGCCAGACTATCAGACTAGCACTTCATTTGATGTATACCGACACCTTTACGTGTGCCCGCTGAGCCAAGCAGTCAGACTTAATTTTTGAGTCAAGTGATTCTCTTTCTTTCCTTTTATTTGAGTTTTTGTATTTCTGTTTAGGACTGTCATTTTAAAATGTTTCTGTTCAAGTCCTCTGTGCTACAGATTTGCTGAGGCATTTTTGTCTTGTTATACCAACAGGTTACTGTGGTGACCAGCCAGCCAGGGCATGGTGTCGTTCGCCAACTGGAGATGGGCCTAAAAGATGCTGACGTGGTGTCACTGAAGCGGCTCCTGGTGGTACAGATCAATAGTGCAGCAGACTTCAGCCAGGACAACCCCTCACCTGAGGCCACACATACTGAGACTGAAGGTAGGAAAAAAAACACACACACAACAATACATACTGAATCATACAATTGGTACTACTCATGCAGGGTTGGTAAGAATACATACACTTGCCCCACTGGTGTATAGTACGTATGACTGTGTCAAAGCAAACAAACAAGAACATCTAAAACAAATAGTCAAATGACTTGAAAAGGGTCTGCTGTCTGTTTTCTAAACCAACTTTACTCCCCCTCACTTTCCACACAGCTTTCCCCCTGTGCGTTCTCAATCATCTTTAGTCGAGTTGCGTAGTGCTGACCCATTTATTACAGTGGACTTTTTTAACTATTTGTCACATATCTACAGTAAATACTTCAGAGATGTGTCACAGTTTTAGAACAAGTCTACAATCCAAACATTTGTCAATCCTCTCATGAAAGACTAATTTCATAATGACATGGCTCCTTAGTAATTACGTGAAAGGTTCAAATGGTGTGGTCTGAGTAAGTAGAGAGTGCAGTGAGGACTGAAAAGAAAAATGAAGGGGAGGGAAAGAGGAGACTAAGAAAAAATAGAAAGTGAGAAAAATTAAGAAAACCATCCAAGGAGGAGAGTCAAAATATGAGCAAGTGTAAGAGATAAGAGTGTGGTAAACATAGTTAAGTCTTTCCTGTAAAAATATTTGTGCCTTCTGAAGTTCAAGCTCTGTGATATGTTATCTGTATCAGTGGAGGAAGTGACTGTTTTTCAGAAGTGCTTGAGATGTTGGAGACATGATACCAATGATGTTATGAGTTCTAACTCACCTGACACAATTATGTCAGTTATATAAGCCCACCTTGTTTGTTGTCACCGCCTCCTCTCTGTTATTTTTGCATCATATCTAAAGTGAAGTGTTATGGATTTGTCCCAGTTTTCCATAATTAAACCTTGGCCTTGTTCCCCTTGGAGCAGTTGTTGCTTTGGTGTGTCTTTTTTGTTGTCAGCCAAAACAAATAAGGCAAAGATCATAGATAAGTGAAAATCAGGATGGTTTGGAAGACCTTTTTGTGTTGTTTAAATCAACATGCAGATGGCATCCACTTCTATGTTGCTTTACTGGGCTATAGTCCAGATATACTATATAACCATAGTTATAGATCAGATAACCGCAGGAATTAGGAGGACAATAATCTTTCATCTGCAAAATTTTGTATACCTTTACCTCCTGAGGCTTCTTAAAAACCTATAATGGAACAATTCTATAAACTTTTTTATACCTTGAAAGTAGACAAAGAAGGCAGCTATTGACTTTGTGTTATGGGCCCTTGATGCAAAGTGCAGTGAATAAGAAAAAGAAAATTAAGAGACACATGGGTTTAATAGTTGTTTATTAGAGTGCAATTATATATGAGAAGTAAATGTATATGAATGCAGACATAGTTTGATGAAAGCAGTGCTAACATTTCTTCGGTTTGCCTTTGTTAAAAGTTATCTTGCAGAACATGTACAGGCACTACTATGTGTTGCTGCAGCAACTGCTCCAGTGTAAATTCCTCTGTATTAATTGTATTTATCAATCAATATGAGTGATGTTTATTCCCGTCTCTCTTCAGTGTCTGATAAAAAAGCAAAGCCCTTGAAAAAAAGAAATGCATTGAATGGAGTCTCGGAAACAGTTTGTTGTTAGTGAGGCCAACACCCTTTTAGATGCTGAGATGTTACTGGGACTAGATTGCTGTGTTCCTCTACTGTGTCTCCAAGTGTTTATGGCACTGAAAAACATGATTCGCACTTGAGCTCTTTGATACTACAGCCTACACCCTCTTAATTATGTAAACACAAGTGGTGATGTGAGAACACTGATGTACCACATAAAGCTTATTCATTTTAAAATGTTTTCTTTCCCACAGTGGAGATAACATGTTTGAAACTCAATGTCACTGCTCATCATGCATCTAGCAGAGGAGCAGATCTTCCCTTCTGATGGGTGTCTCTCTGCCTACAGAATATGAGAATTGCCATTTGCCATTTCGTGTATGCATCTTTATGTTTTTTGTTAGCATCATTTTTTCCTTATAAATATTGCTGAAATACTAAATAGCCAAGTAATATAAATACTTTTACTAGTAAAAGCTGCTTGTCTGAAAAAAATCAGCAAAACAACCAGGCCTTAAGTTGCCCACTGAAACACAGGTCCACAACGTGTTTTGTGTGAAAGCCAGTATGCTGAATGCACAGTGTAAGATATCTCAGAGTAAGATACTCACAGTAAAACCACAAAAATTTTAAATGGATTTCTCAAAGAGTCAACTAACACAGAAAAAGGAATGGGGTCAGCGCCGCATCTAAGAGCTGCACTGAACTGTGTTCATCTGGCTGGAAGCTGAGGCTGGCTTAAATCAAAGATAAGAAGTTTAACTGTCTGCCCAGTATGAATTCTACCCAGACTTATCGGATGCTAGCAGCAGTCCTGAAATTGTGCTCAAAACTAGTTTAGGCATTGCTTACAACATCTAGCACTCTTTCGGAAGTTTAAGAGAGTGTTTAATGTTTTTTTAAAGAGTACAGATACCTGCTGTTGCAGATGTAACCTAAAAGTGTTTATTCATAGCTTCTGAGAAAGAACAGAGAACAGAGAGTACTTCTGTTTGAATTTTCTTTGCCATTTATCAGTTTATTTCCTTCTTACTTTGTTTTGTATTAACTTTGTTATCATTCACATGACTCTGAAGAAAAAAACATCCCTGAGTGGCTCATCGGTCCATTTTCCAGTTAATTCTTTCAGTTTGTAAAGCACTTTGTATTGTTTTGAAAAGGGATGCCTTACTCATATATCAAAACTATTACCTCCAAAATTTCCAAAGAAATGTGTGCTCAGGGAAAACTCTGGAATCAGGGTGTGCTTTGGAGTCTAAATCATGTCTGTGTGTTTAAGATGTTGTGTGGCTGTGTGAGAATATTCTTTGAGAGGGAGAGATCGGAGGAAATACATCTCACTTAAAACCAGACTATTTATTTTAGCTGTGTGTGTGTCTGTGTGTGTCAGTCCGTGGAGTGCAGTATTTTATAGAAAGTGGGTGGAGTATCCACTTTAGTACCCAAGTGGAACTTAGAGCAAAACTAATGTTTTCTCTCTCTTTTTTCTCTCTCATCATTGTCACCCACTTATCTAAAGGCAAGAAAGGGGGTCACAACTCATCTCTAGAAAAAAGAAAAGTTGTTGCATAACTGTGTGTGTGTGTATTTGTGTTTGTGCGAGGCAGGTTAAAACAAGCAGGAGCAAACTCACACACAATTTAGTGCAGCTTTGTGATAGAAACACCAGCAAAAGTGCAGTTAGACAAATGTCTACTTTTTCAAAAGGGAGTTGTGCATTGTGATCAAACTGCATGGGTCTAACATATACAGTATATGCATAGTTTTTTCCAGTATGTGTCTGTAAAGACTGCTTTATATTTACATCTTGGGACTCAGGACAGTATTTTGAACTGAGGATATTTTGGCCGATCCTCCCTTCTGCAGAGTGCTTTTTAAAGGTTCAGACTTTGAGTTTAATGTTAGAAATAGATGTAAGTTAAGTTAAAATAAGGATTGAGGCTGAGCATGTAATTGCTTATGATTAAGGTTAGAGGTGAGGAAATGGCTTTCGTCAATAAGGGATCTCACAAATATATAGTTTAAAGGTATGTGTGCGTCTAAAGGCAGGCGCCTTTTTAAACATCCTGTTTCTGTTGAAACACCAGAGTATCCTTGAATGCTGGCCTGTTGTGTAATTGTACATTTTAGCACCAGGGAGAAGATAGAGAAATGGGTCAAGAGAAGCAGAGTGAGACAGAGACGGGGATGATTATGGCACCAGTGGTTTTTGGTTTTCTCTCTGGACAGACAAGTTGTTGACTGAAACAGATTGAACAACTTGCCACGCACTGGGTGCAGCCGGCCCTTAGGGAAAGCCAGCTCACAGCAGCAAAAGACAATTCATTTCAATTTTTAAGATTCATAAAATAAAGCTATAAAGTTGTATTGAAATAGAACATAAATTCTGTTGGTGTTTTGTGATGACAATGTAGTAAGTTTAATATAATAATTATATTAGCTATGCTGTAGGTATTGACTAAGAGAAATCGTATTGTTCATCTCTGGTAAACATTCAGTGTCATTCTGTGGATTTTAAGTAAAATGTTTGAGACAAACTCTTTAGTATGAATCCATTATTATAGAGTCTCAACTTCCCTTAGCCAAGAAAGTTTAAGGAAACTTTAAGTTTTATGTGAAATGGAGATGTTGGGGATTGAACCCAAGACCTCAGACATGCAAAGCATGCGCTCTACCACTGAGCTACATCCCCTCCTACAGATACATATTTTTGATAATTATGCAATTTTAAGACAGTGCCTGCAAGCATGACCCTTGTCGATGAAAGCATATTGACTCCTGAGTAAGCTTTAAGTTGTACTCAGGATGAGAGTCCAAGCAGTCCACGCAAGTCACTGAATATACAAAATTACCAAAAGCAGTACGTTTTAATTTCACTTCTGTCTCTCTGTTTGTATACACAAGCGTGTCCTCCCCCGTGAGCCCACACATGTCTGTTTATTTTTCCCTTCAAGAGGTCAGTCAGGAGAAATTGAAAGTCAAATTATACAAATACTTGTGGCGCGTCATGGTTGCGCCATGCCAAAAATACTAGAGACATTAGAAAGGATTCAGTTTTCAGTGGTCTATAGTGTTATGTTATGACCAGCTAACTAGTTAGGTTTTGTTCCTGAGTAAATCAAACTACGCAATAAAAAATAAATAAATAAAATAAATAGAGAATGAGGATTTGCCAATATGGAATAGACAGTATGATCGATGAATTAGTATGCAAGACAAAAGATGTTCCTCCCTGCCATGTCAATTTAATGCTTTTTATATCCAGACAAGAGATATGTAAACTCTTTCATTATCTGCTGCTGCAACTGCTCCTGATCTGTGTATCTGTGAATGTTCTCATTCATCCAGGTCATGGTTATTCAGGGCAAATAAATCGAAGGCAACTGGACTTAGTAATA
>JAQMCX010000039.1:5411810-5470697 GCA_029814765.1 Acanthurus leucopareius
ATGAGCATGAACTGATGAAGCCACTTTGATAAGAGGCGAAACGTCTTCACAGACATATTACTAAGTCCAGTTGCCTTAGATTTATTTGCCCTGAATCCTGATCTGTGTGTATTTAACATGAATTCACAAGGGAGGAGATGGAGCATGAATCTTGGTCTCCGTGTTTTAGTTAAGTGTGCATGAGTAATCTGTTTTACATAGACAGTTTCTTTTCAGACTCAATTTCCAAGACATTATTTAAAGTCTTCTTACACTTAGATGTCTTTTTCTAAACATGTAACACAGCAATGTGGCTTCTACTTGGCATCACACGAATAGACCATGTAGACACATTCCTGCAAACACACACCAGACAAAACTTATATTTACTCTCCACACACAATACTGACTTGCAAAAAGAAGTATCTTAGTAAGACGTGTTATTTTTGCAAAGTCGTCATCAGTGCCAGGGGACTTACTGTGTGACAGACTGCCATACAGGCAGACACACACACCTGTGCACACAACACCGTCTGGAGCAGCTACAGAGATAGATTACCGCTGTCTGACTGTCTCCCATGAACACCTGGACCTTTCTTCCCTGAGCTGTATGTTTCTTTCTCTCTCCCTCTCTCTCTCCTTCTCTCTCATAGAGGGAAAAAGTAATTAAATGTAAAAGATAGAGAGTTCGCTGGATAACACTTTGTTCTTCATCAGTTTTTTTAGAAATCAAAAGGCTCTCTAAAACCTGCTGCAGTGAATTTGCTTATCCTTATGTCAACTCCACTTTTTTTTACAAACATATCATTAGTATTGTTAGATTGTAGGTTGCAGTGACAGTTTTTGCAACTGCTTATAGCATCATGCTGTATTCTTATTCATTGTTGACCTCAGAGTGGGCAAGACCACATGTACTATTATTAGCTCATTTTTCATTGATGGAGATGAGTAGCAGAGATGCAAGCATGTGCTCCCTCATCTAAAGGACTGTTTCCCCTGTCCATAAGTGGAGATGCTGGGGATTGAACCCAGGACCTCATACATGCAAAGCATGCGCTCTTCCACTGAGCTACATCCCCTTGTGAATTCCCAATTTATTGCACTTAAAAAAATCAAATTACTGGAGTCATACCTGCATTTTGAGGAACTTTGTTATTTTTTTAATAAATAGGATTACTTATTGAGTACATACATGAAGTTTAGAGTTACATCCCAATGAGATTATTGGGATTTAGCATTGTTAACAATATCCATATAACTGCCAGGCCTGTTTTTATATAAAAGGTAAACCACGGTGGAGGAGATCCAGCTGAAAAGGTTTTTGGTGCTGCAGCATGTTATTGTTGAAACAAGTTAGCCAAGGCATGCACAAGGTATTGATGGCATAGCGTGACTCAGCTTATTACCTCAAAAAGTGGCAGGTTACACCTCTGCACAGTGCATTTTCATTTTTGATTAGAATTACTGTAAAGGTTTTTTTTTTCAAATGTTACTCTAGTTGTAAAGAAAGAGAGATCCAGGGAATCATATTTGACAGATAAGTAGTTCATAAATTAGTGTAGTTTTAGATTATATTTTTTATTTATTTGTAGAGGTGCATAAAATGATGTATAAGTGTAGATTTCCCTGCTGTGTCTGCTGTTCTTCTCAGCTTGACATTAGCTAACATTATAATAACTTTATGCATTCAGCAACTACGTAACTATATACAGAAGTGGTGCAGTGTGCATATTTGTATTACATACATGATGGATGCAGGCTGTATGTGAAAACACATCTGATATCTAGAACAGTGAGTTGAGGTATCGCAATCAATCTTTGTTTTAAAAATGAGTTTTTTCGAGTTAAACAATGACTTATATACAGTATTGCAGAACTGCACTGAGTTGCCTCTAAAAAGAAACAGACCGTTGCTTATCATTATAGCTTGTTAAAGCAGATCTCAGAATCAGTAAACAGGGTGAATATCAGTGAATCCCAGCAGGAGTTTGCATACAAAAGAATTCTCTCCTAAGAAGTTATTCCACTAGCACAAACAGACATTTCCACTGAGACACCTCTGTCTGACAAAACTAATCTCCATACCTGACTAGTACAGTTTTTCATGATATACTACCAGGCCGCAGTAGGCTGAATAAACCACTAATGCTCTCTGTCACATAACTTCTGAACTTCTGTAATGGAAAGTGACATTATTCTTTAATGGTATTGATATCTGTCTCAGACAATGACTCGGAAAAGTCCCGAATCATCGTCTGAGACAAAAATCTCCAGTAAAGTTCTGAATCATTGTGTAACAACGCTCTTCTGCTGATGTTACATTCTTGTTCCACAGTGTCTATTACAGATTTCTTCAAAATTGTTTTCTTCTCTTTTTTTTTTAATCTCTGCATGAATATGAGGTGAATTATGAAGATTCTGTTAAAAGTTGCATCAAGTTGCATCAACAAATAACCAAGGAGAGAAGGCACTTTGCTGGCTAGTATATGTTATCTCATACTGTGAAATAGATGTGCTTTTCATGAATGTTGACAGCGCTGTGTGACCACATAGGTAATTTGATTTGATGTCTGTTTATATAAAATGCTGTCTGCAGACGTTTGGTTTTTTTCCGCAGCAGCAAATTTACTTTCAGTAAGTGTAAACCATATGCTAGTTCCTCATGGTGACGCTTAATATTGTCTAAACAGCACCCTTCACTAAGAGTATGACTAGAGATGCTGGGGATTGGACCCAGAACCTCATATATACAAAGCATTTGCTCTACCACTGAACTACATCCCCCTCTGGTGTATTAGCATCAATGTTGAATACTTCTTCTGTTATGTTTTTTTTTTTTTGTCAAGAAAGAAATTCTTAGAAATATAAGTTATATAAAAATAGAAATATAAGTTATAAATATATAGAAATATAAGTTGTCATCTGAACATACCTGTTCTACTCACCAAAATCAAACAATATGCACATGCTCAGCATAACTGACTGTGCTTACATTTTGTGTTCCACAATGTATTTTTTCTGATTTTCATTGGTTTTGTAGCTATTATTTGAATTTTTATGTAAATGAGTGTGCCTGTGTATTTGCTGTTTAAACCCCTTTCTCTCTTTTAGAATTTGTTTTATAGTGAGGTGCAGTAGAATAAAAATAAAAAGTAGTCCATGCTTGTCAAAAATTCCTTTAAATCCCTTCCAAATTGCTGCCAAACCTGTTTCCTCATCATTATATTCACTCAAACAGTTTTCACATCACTTCCCAGCCTTCTCAAAGCATTTATTTATTTTAAATACCTAGCTACAAATGCTTCTCAAAGTGACAACAGAGACAATCTACACATACTAAGTCCCAAAATCCAGGTTTTAAGAAACAGTTATTGCTCTTTTCAAATAGAATCTACACAACATTTTTATTTTGGAGATTGTTGTGGAGGGTTGGAGAGTGTGTATTATCCATTCATTGATCCATCCTTCATCCATATACCCATCTGTCTCACATCAATACCTGCCTTTATTGCTTCTTGAGCTCTTTGCTTTGAGGTAAACATCATGGACACATACACATACACATACGCATACACAAACACAAACACACCCAGGCTTCTCCCCAGAGAGTGTTACCCTGAACCACAACCATATACCTTACTGTTCATTGTAAATACTATTTCTTGTATTTCATCAGCTGTAAATGCTAGAGGAGCAAAAACTTATTAAACCACTGGAGATGCTGGGGATTGAACCCAGGACCTCATACATGCAAAGCATGCGCTCTTCCACTGAGCTACATCCCCTCTGTGAGCTGCTATCTTCTTTTAGTTAAAACTGGCATTTGGCCCGATTTTCATTACTAAATAATAATATTGTTAAAATTAAAACAGTTGTTCATAAAACCACATTAAAGGTGGAAAGGAAAAGAGCTAATCTTAAAGCACTAATTTTTGTTTTGCCTGAGACGTTTGAGTGACAGGTAGAGGCAGTCTAAAAGTAGACTCACATCTTGGACAAATAGCTCTTTCAAACTAAAAGCCCATCAGCGATTTTTGGATCAGTCTCTCAATAGAAAAGGATTATAGCCCATTATATCTTCTCTAATCCTCTCCCTCTCCTCGCAATCTCTCTTTCTCCCTTTTCTTCTCCTTCTCTTTCTCTCCTCTTAAACTGTCCACAGTGCTTCCTCAGTGTTTTCCCTCGCAGATTTTTATTTTCTCTCCCTGTCTGTCTGTCTGTCCAGTACATGTGAGAAATAAGTAGCTTTTACAAGTGACAGATGACAGTTGCTGCGGTTTAGACCAACGAATAAAGAGAGTTGTGTGTGCATATGAGAGAGTGATCACGTATGTTTATGTAACTGAGCGTGCCTATGTCTTTTTGTGTCCTTGTTAATGTTTTTCATTCACTTATGAAGGATTTGTGCACTATTGTATGTGCACTAATAGTCTTTAAATCAATGAGTATCTTCAGATGCGCCTTTTTAATCCGTGTGTGTGTGTGTGCGTGCATTTGTGTGGTCCTTACCAATGTGAAAGTCCCATATAATTTTAATTTTTCTTTTAATTATAGTCTGCTTTACAGGATCTGCCTTGCTTCTTGAAAGCATAACAGATAGATGAGAGGACTTTGCCTGCTCTGTTCTCTAGAACTACTTTAATTGCTTTCTCCACCTCCTCCACCTCCCTTTTCGTCTTCTCATATGTCTCTTTTTAGGAGGAGTAGAAATTCTTTGGCATGTTTTTGTCTCTTACTCTCTCTCTCCTCTTTCGTACGTCGCAGATTTTATATATGCAGTATCCAATTTCCTCCCTGCTTTTATCTTGTTCTCACTTTATCTCTCTTGTATTACCATAGATTTATGATGTATTACCCTGGATATATTTTACTCCTCTGCCTTAACCACTTGTGATTTACCTAGGAGTGGATCTGCTTAGATTAAAGTGTAAGTGCATTCAATAAAATACAACTCTTTTAACAGCCATGAAACAAAATCTTTGAAACATTTACTCAAGAGTGTGTTTCGTGAAGTGTTATCATATTAACTGTTACTCTGCCTGCAGTCCTGTGCTTTTTTTGTGTAAATGCCACCTTGAATAAGTTACACTCTTTTCTTTTTGTTTAGAAGTATTTTCCTTCTCCTTATTTGCTTCCTTTGGAACGCTTAAGCCATTTCCACACCCCACACAGTTGCACTTGGATCAGCATACATCCCACAAATCCATTTTAAGTCGCAAGAATAATGACTCTGAAAATTTCTGTCCCTTGAGAGGAGGATTATAACGCGCTGGCCCACAGCCAAGAATTCTAGAAAACGGTAAGCTAGGTCTTCATCCTGAGTACTCACAATGAGCCATACTTCTTGTATTACATTACAATAGTAATTTGAATCTTTATCATTCCCCAAAGGCACCTTCTCTTCATGGGAGTTAAGACCTACAGAGCAGAAACCCTGGAGCTTTTTCAAAGATGCTCTAACGGAGCAAATACTTTTTGTTGTATCAAAAGTTCAGATTGAAACTTTCAGAAAGCCCCAGTTATTAACGACACCAGTGGCCATCAAGTGAACAGCAGTCGGCACCTCATTACTTGTAAAAGCTCTCTGATTTTTTGTGTGAACTAAGCCAAATATAATGTGTTAAAGACTGAGCGTTTTAAGCACTAGTAGGCTTCATGTGCTACCTTCCGACAGAGCCAAGCTAGCAGTTTCCCCCTGCTTCTTATCGTAACCAAAGCTAGACTAAGATGATAACTGCAGCCTTATATTTAACTGCCTGATATGAGATATTGATTTTCCCATCTTAAGCACATTTAACCGTGTCTTAAGAAAAGTTAATTTTTTTGAGTTTTTCTGAAACAACAGTCGGCTGCTCATATGAACATTGCAACAGGTATTGCTGGTTGTGACCTAATGTTCACACAATTTTCCATTAGAGTCAAATAAACCTGTCCTTTCAATTGTACAAAGGCTGTGCAGTACAAGCTCAACAGGGAAACTGTGACCACTTTTTATTTACTGATCTGATTCAAAGTCTTAAACCCTCCTTTTTTTGCAAAATCCCCCTTTCAATAACCTAAATATTTTAATGAGTTTAAAAATTTGTCATTCCTCCATAATAATTCATCTCAGTTACTCTGGGAGTAACTATGGATTATTTTGATAGGATTTAAAGACCTTCTCCACACATCAATCATGTGCTGCTAACTCCAGTGTAAAATGAACTCCTTTGGTATGTGAATAAATGCCTTTCCTACATTTTTGTGTAATTGGTTTGTGTAAAAAAAACTTTCTACAAGATCTTTCCATCTCAGCTACAATACACCTGCAGTCATTTAACCCAGGGTTCACTCTTTCCCTCTCATTCTCTCTCTCTCTTTCTTTCTGTCTTTTACTTTCATTTTATTTTCCACCACAGTCAGCTCGTTCACTTTAGTATGTTGTGGGTTGAAGAGCAGAGAGGTGCTCGGAAGGGAAACCCCACCCAGTGATACTGCTGACATACTCACATGGACCTTGCTGTAGCTACTGCAACATTTTTGCACAGCCAGGAAACACACTGCACTTACACTGATTTTTTTTTAATCCATAATTTAAAAACAGCAAGAACGTAACAGAGTTAATCACAAAATATGTATCTTTTTCACACCACTGTCTTTAAAAAAAAATATATATATATATATAAAAATATACATATATATTTGAGTGAAGATGAATGATGATGCAGATGCATGTTTTCCATCTTGCAACGCAAACACTGGATGCCAAGGTCAGGTTGTTCACACCTCTGTGTGTGACGTTAGCGGAGCGGCAGGTGGTTGTACAGATGGAGACGAGCATCACTCTTCACACCAGGTTATGAAACCCATTCGCTCCACACTGAGAGACGGCTGCTTCTTCTGCATCATCTGCACACTTACGCCCTCAATTTTTCCGATCTAACCCTTTCTGACATCTCTATGTCCCTCAAGCAAACCCCATCAACGTGATCTAGTCTTTTTAACCTTTTACAGCTCAATTTCTTAAATAATTGTGACAAATTGGATCTCATAGATCTACAGAATAGCCTGTCAGACATATTTATACCTGAAAACTTGAACAAAACAAGTTGATACTTCATTGTAAAAGGCTTAGGTCTCATGGATTTTTGTTGTAGTTGTGGTTCACATATGCATACTTACAGAGAGCCGTTTTAGTCGTTTCTCTCTTGCTCTTTCTTTCTTTCTTTCTTTCTTGTGGTTTGTTCAGAACAACAGGTGGTTGGCTGAATGCAGAAAAAGGGAATTTGCAGAGAAAGAATTGTAGAGAAGATCGAGGGATGGGCTCCTCAGAGCATTTCACATCCATTAAACACCAAGAGAGACATGTTGCACTTTCTTTTCTCTCACTCTCTGACTACCTGAATGTGTCTGCCACTATCTCGCTCTGTCAATCATTCCCCTCTACTGTCCTCATCACCTCGCTGTCTGTTGAGAATAGATTGGATTTTAAAAAGTGTACTAAGCCTCTTTCAGACATGTACCACTTGTACTGACAGCAGTTTAACAAGTCTCAAGTCTGAATAATATTACCCAAGATGCTCTACAACAAAAGAGCTGCCAAAATGATATGAAATGGTATGCAGTACTTTTTTCCTAAGTAGGCACAGTCACCTCTCCCCTTTTCTTATTGTGAGTTTTTAACACTCACTCAATACCCATGCATGTTTATCTATGTAAAAAAAAATACAACACATTAGATACAGTACACATATACTGTGTGCACAGTTTTAGCGCATGTTCTATCTGCTAGCTTCATACGCTCTCTCTAGGTCGCAAAAGTGTTTTGCTGAGACAGAAAGTGGCCATCTGTTTTGTCTGTCTGTAAAATGGCATCATACTGTCAGAATGATTGGAAGATACATGCATGGCTCATAAAGGTGAAAGAATCTGCATTCTTGTATACTTTTCCCATGGGGGGGAAGAGACTCAGGACCTGTAGATAGTCTCCTAAAGGGGCAGGTTAGTGGCAAAGATAAAAGGAATAACTTTAAAGTGTCTTGCTGTGCCATCCTACTTATAGACCATCTCTGTTTTAACATCAAAGTCTCCACAGCATTCTTCCTAAGACAGACGTGGTGACATTTCTTCAGTTTCTTCAACATAGAAGAACATAGCAAAGAACAAAAAATGTATGAAAGCAAAATCTTGGCTGTCCTGTAACAACCTTTCTAGTAAGTGAATGGAAATCTCAAACCAGTACTCAAACCCTTTTATCATATGAAACTGTCACAGAGCAAGATCATCAATCCTAAGCTAAATGTTTTCATTTTAGTCTCTCTGCTGCAGAATAAATGCACCTGCTAGGATTGTCTTATCAACACAAATCAGTAATTAAACTCTAAATTTTTCATTTCTGTCTCATATGCCTAAGGGGAGTTTATGTCTTAACAAGCTCCAAAGTTTGTCTGAAATCTCTATAAAACCTCAGGAAACTCAGACTCCTGGCAGTCTCTGCCTCGCATATATCACTTTCTCAATCACTATTTTCATCTCATCTCTCCTGTAATGACACACTTTCTCTCCTCTCACTCTTTTTCTTCCATATTTACTGTCTTGTACTTCCACCACTAGCTTCAGTTATTTCATCTCCACTCTTCCCTCCTCTCTAAAAGGTGCAGCTCCTTGTGCCTGTGTCTGTCTCTCTTCCTGTCTTATTTATCCGTATCTAAGGACACGCAGATAGACTTTGTGTCTCTCATCTTGGCTTTCAAGCCACTTAAGGAAAATAAGGTCATCCTTCCCTTCCCTTCTGAGAAGATTGTTATTTGCTATCACCTCTCCAATCTTTCAACCCTGCTCCCATCTCCTCTCTGCACCCTATTTTGTGGTCTCTTTCCTTCTTGTCTTCTTTCTTTATCTAAATTTATATGTGCACATGCCCTCTTTCTTCTTTGAAGACATTTTATAACAAAGCATCTCACCGCTTGAGCTACGATTGTTTAATTAATTTCAAGTGTGATAAACTATTGTCAATGTTAGGTCCTAAAAACAACTTCCTAAAAAGTAAATGTCTGTAATTTTTCATCGTCTTCTCTGTTTTTCTTCACTCCTTTGTAATCACACTCCTCTTTTATGTGGCGCCATGAATACTGTCTGCAGAGCTCCTCTCATCCTCTGTCCTCTTGTCTTTTTCAAGTGCTTTAAAGAAGCCGTCCAGCTGCCATTCTCTCTGAGTCTTCATGTCCTTTTCATTCATCTAACCCCTCTCCCTTTTTTAAATTCTGCTTGAATCCAGACAGTTGATCTCTTGCCATCACTTTACTCCTCTCTATCAGCTGATCAGGTTCATCATAGCATGATTTTTTTGCATTAACATTGCTGAAACTCATCTTCTACAAAGTCTGTATAATTTTATTAATATTAGTTTAGTTGCAGGATGGATTCATTGTAGCCTACAAGAAACAGCTCAGAAGCACAGATTAAGCTCCAGGAATGATGAGATTAATGTTATATCTTAAGTCAAGAATGTTTTCGTATTGCATCTGCTTCCAATCCACATACTCGCAGAATCAAAATATCAAGAATTTCATAACAAACCTCATGAGCCGTAATAAAAGTTGTCCCCTTTTTCATGACCTTCTCTCAAGTATTTTGCACTTTTTCTTTCATCTCTTATTCTTCGTCCTCTGATGACAGACAGATAACAGCGTTGCTGATGCCCTTTGTCCTCATGTCCTTTTCAAGTGTCTGTCTGCCTCAATCATCTCCATGACTGCATGGTTTCATCAGAAGTGCCTGTAAGGCAATTAGGTCACATAGCCGCTGGTGTGTCCAGTGCCTGTGTTTCAGACCAGATGATCAATGTCCTATTTGTCACAGTCACAAACTACATCAATGAGCTATTCATCATTAATGGATCCACACCGATACACTTACAGACAAGGACAGAGTGTGTTCTGTCAGTGTTACTCTGTAAGTGAGATATGGTTCTCAGGGAAATTCCAAACACTGAACATCCAACATCATCATTATTGTCATGTGTGCGTGTGCTTAGTGATGTTTGCGTCAGGAGATGCATTTGGTTGATACCATCTCCATAGTATGTGTGTGATTTTATAATGAGATATTAATTTTGTGAGGTATAATCATAAATAAAAAAAAGGAAATATGGAGAAACGTCTTTGCATTGCTTTTATTTAAATTGAATGGTTGAAGATAATTCTGCTTTATTTAAATGTTTTTCACCAACAAGCTAATTGCTAAGATTTGGGAATATGAGTTAACAATAAGTCAAACATATTTTTACTGATATAACAGCTGGAAGCAACAAATAAGTGAGCACAGTATTGTTATTACTATCGGGATGGATGGCCAATCATACAAAAATTAGTCTCAAATTGTGAGAAAATTGATTTATCTATTTATAATAAAAGAGCTCAACTCCAGTATGTATCCACTGTATTGAAGTATCACTGAGAAAAATCTTAATTTACATGAAAAATAACATTCCTGCAAAGGAGTATAAACTAAAACAAAACAATAATTGCAAACGATTGATTTTTTTAATGTGGCAAACTTTAGTGTACCTCTCAATTTCCATGATATTAGTGTGATTGCTAAAAGCCTTCGCCATTATACAGCAGTGTCGATTATCTATTACAGGTAAAACTGAGCCACATCTGTCAGTAAATGAATAAGTGAATGCAGGGTTGTAGAGTAGTGTTCTGCTTCCTCCTCTGGTGCTGCATTGGCTCACTGTGACACTAATTCCCCCACACAGGCTAATGTTACACTGGTCGATGGTCATAGGGATGATGCACATTTCCTAATGTACAGAGTAAGAGGAACAGAGAGGGCTGGGCCCAGGAAAAGGAGTGGTATATGGATGGTCAATTACAAGAGGAGATAAAGAGGAAGAAGAACTGATGTTGTAGAAAGCAAAAGATGTTGTTCTACCCCAGGGTGATTTATGAGTTATTGTCCAATTTCAGTTACCAGCTTGAGAAGCAAAAATAAGGACCTGGCTGATTGTTGAGACATCAGCAAACAGTTTTGCACCATAAAAACTGATGTAAAAAAATGTAAAGATGTAGGTGACCAAAGCCAGTTTGGTGGATTTTTCTTTATGAGTTGAGTACTCTTTCAAAAAAAAGGGATTTTTTTATTATTTCCACATTATGAATTGAGAAAGTTCATGACAGATGAAATATTTTTTTATCCAAAGTCAATTTGCCTGAACATGACAGTAGCCTCCTTTCATATTCACTGACCCCATGTGTTCAAGATGCATATGGAGCTGCCCTGCTGAAGACTCGTTACATCAGTTTCATTCTTATTCATTTCATTTTGAATATTTTCTTCTTTAACTGTTGAAAAGCTGTTTAACTGCCACATGATTAGGTACTTTCTGATGACAAAATGTGCTGAAATGATAAACCCACCAAGCTGATTAATTTCATTCGGCGTTTTGCATATTTTGTGGTCACTGTTTAGACTCTAGGCAGTGACCTTTATTGCATGTTATATCCTTCTCTCTGTCCTGTTTTCTGTGACCTCTTCTGACTAATTAAGGTGGAAATGGCGTAAAGCAAATGACAACCTCCCCCACTGGCAAAATAATCCAGCCTTCTCTGAATATTCTCTTCAGACATTCATCTAACAGGGAAAAATATAATGTCTCCAGGGAAATTACAGCAAAATTGAAGTTGTTAAATTTTCATGCAATCAACATGTGTGTTATGTTGTGTGTGTGTGTGTGTGTGTGTGTGTGTGTGTGTGTGTGTGTGTGTGTGTGTGTGTGTGTGTGAGTTTGAAAGTGAATCACTTTTCGAAATGCACTTAACGAGCAACAATGGCAGGGATTCCCCACCCACACAACACCATTTAGATGTCAACTCAAGAGCAAATATCAAAAAAACGGTGGTCTTGTCCTTTACATCATGAATGAGTCACCTGGACAAAAATAACTCTCAGAGCAAGGTACAGGTGAAGACAGAAGAGAGACAATAAATAAATTATGTTAAATAAATAATGTAAAGGTAAGCAGACAAGGCATCAGCAGCTGTCCTTCAGAGAATGTGTGTTTTCAAGGATGTGATGAGTCAGTGACAGGAACTTAATTTCTCTGAATCTAAACCGTCTCAACTGTTGCTACAGATTGCGGTGTAGGGACTTTTTGGCAGTTTAATGACCTTTTGGTTGCAGAAGATATAACTGAAAAAGCGAAGACTCTCCTCGACAGTTACAGCCACGTGGCATGACATGCTCACATTCAAGTAGATGTTCATGTGTCAAAAAACTTTTGCTCATTAATTTCAAAGCAGTAAATGATTTAGAGCAGAACAAGTTTCAGGCCTTACAACCTGAAATCATTAAAGCTAAATGTTACACTGTGTTCTGAGGCCCGTTTCTCACTTTGTCTCTCTGCTGTTTGGTGCTGGGCTGGTACATTTTTTTTTTTTTTTTGCTTAAAACAGCCACTTGCTGTATCTGAAAATTACACTAAAGCAAAAATAATAAGCTTAAAGAAGCTACAATGCTCTGTAGATCTGAGGGAAGCAGTAGAGTCAGGTGATAACTCTCCACAGTAATTACTGCCAAATCTTTAACATTACACATACTCATTGAACCAATTTTTAATATGATATATTCAATGCCACAAGATGCAAAATTACAGAGGTTCTGGGAAGACTCACACAACATCACTCTACTCCTACTTCTTGTTTTGGTGAACACACACATGGAGGTACCTATCACCCTCAGTAATATATTGCTTTGTAGAAAACAGTATTTTGCTACCACATGATGGACTGTCTTGAGTTATTCATGCTGCTGTGAGAAGCAATACGCCCCATTTTTCTCCTTATCTCCTCCTCTCTTTCTAACACACACACACACACACACACTCAGATACACACTCCATGGTCTAATTACAAGCATTTCCGACAGTGTGGTCCATCATCCCTCAACAACTATACCCATCCATCTCTTCTCTATCTCAGCTTCCCCTGCCCTCTCTTCCCCTTCCTCCTGCTCCTTCTTTCCATGTAATTTATACTTTCTCTCTCTCTGGCTAGCTGCACCAACTTGCACATCACCCACCCCCCCCACCCCCCCCGCCCTCTCCCTGACTCCTCCCTTTTCCTTTCCTGTTCCCCAGACAGACATTATCTGAAGGAATGGTGATTGATTTTCCTCAACCCATCTTCCTCCTTCTCTGCACATCTTCCTAGGATTTTTTCTCTGGTTTTCCATCTCCTTTTTCTCCCCCTCTTCCTTCTTCTTACCTTTATGTGTCTATGAAAGGTCCCTTTTCCCAGATTAACCTGTCTGTCTCTCTCTTTCTAGCCTTTACGTGTTTCTTTGCAGCCCCCTCTGTCTTCTCTCAGTAAGGCAGCAATGCAGCTGATAAAAAAGTATGATGCAGGTCTTATTTTACTGCTGATGCTAAGTATCAGAGAACTCCCACAAGGTCTTTAATCCATATTAAGAGCCAGAGCAGTGTGACTTGTGTCAGAATTAAAACCTTGAGGTTAAAGTGTGCTTTTTTTTGACACATAAAAGGAGACCCTCTAAGCAAAAGTGCCATTAGTACACGTTTGTTGCCTTCCTAAAAGTCTCACTTTCTGTTCCCTCCTTCATCCCTCTTGCCTTCATTCAGCAGGGATCTGACTCCAAACGTCCATCAGCAAAAAAAACTTAGCAAACACAATTCTCCCCCCTTCAGATAAAGTACTTATTTCAGGATGAAGCACTTCTGGAAACTTTGGCCCAGAACCAAAAATAGCATTCATACTTTAGCTGCCTCTGACAGATGAAAGAATCAGTGAAATATTTTATTAAAGGAATTTAAAGTTTCTCATTTTCTCCCTAAAAAGTTCCAGGCGAGGAGACTTTAAATACTTTGTCTACTTTTCATCCATCTTCTCTGCTCTTCCTGGGTCTTTTTTCCACATTTTGTCAACCTTCCCTCCATCTGTATCCTCTCTTGCTCTTCACAGTGCCTCCTAATCCTCTCCTTTCCCTTTAGTCCCATTAGTTATCTCCTGATGGGTCATTAACTATTAAACACCAGACAGAGGGAACAGGAGAAGAGAGGCCTTCTGTAGGGTTTGTGTCTAGTTTGCAATAATAAATGGACATTAGGGGGGTGACAATAGAGGGAGAGAAAGAGTAAGAGTAGGAGGGTGGGACAGGTCTTCAGGGTCTCTTATTCTTTTCTGTAATAATATGTAGCTATCAATCAGCAAAGAGAGGAGAGCAGTTCTGTTGCTATCTGTCCTCTGGGATAAGATGCCAATGTAAGTACAGAAAATGAGTGAGGAGAGACATAAGGTTCTCTTAAGTAACTCAACAGGCAGTTTTTTTCCCTGTGTGTTCTGTTTTCTGTAGAAAAGTAACTACTCCCTTCCAGGTAATCACTACTTGGCCTTCTCTTTCAGCCAAGTTTAAAAATGGTTTAGTCAGAAAATAAAACCTTCAGATGAGTTCAGATGAGAATTACTCAGGCTATGATATGAAGTGAATTTATTGAATTTTGCTACCACCTAGTGGTGTGAATGATAAGTAAAATGCTTATTTTCCTTAAATACTATAGCAACTAATGTGTGTAAAGCACAGATTTGGCACAGCTTTACCAAAAGTAATTTGAGATTCTCTGACAGCTGAGTTAATTGTTAATCCAGATTTTGGTGTGTTTGTCAGCAGACTGTCTGATGTTGGGAACTGAGGTGGACCTGCAGCGGGTTGAAAATAGAGTTTTCGCCATGGAGACGGTGCTGAAGGCGTGGCTTCAAGAGCAAGGTGGAGAAAGGGAGCAACTCCATCTCCTGCTACCCAGCCCACTGGACAGTCCCATTCCAGGTACAGATACTGAGCACAAACATGTCAATTTATCCCCTCTAATATATCGCCACCTAGGCTGTGTGCATGATACAAAATACACAATATATTTATCATTATTTCACAACACAACAAACTGTAGATTGTAGTCCTTTTATGCTTCCCCAAAGACCAAAAATGCTAATAGAAATACCAATAATTAATGAGATACTAAAAAAAAAACCTTTTTAATGATTGAGTTTAAAGGATGAGTTAAAAAGTGTCACAGCCTGCTGGAAGAGGGTGCTCTGTAGTCAGGTGGTACCTGTATTCTGTGTTTTCAGGTGATAGAGGAAAACTAGTTTGAGTACGATCGAATGTGCCCATAAGTGTGGTACAGACTGTGTTCATAGTGATCTTTTTAAGCTGCATAGTGTGACAACAGTTACAAATTACTTCTATAAACCAACACTCATTAACAGATGTCCTTTTCCAGGTGAGCGACAGATATAATTGACATACTACATTAGTATCCTCACACTTTTTTATGTCATTTATCCCCCATGTAGTGTGTGTGAAGTGTGACATGCAAGAGCGTCTGATAAGCCCCGCACTCATCCCGCTGAACCCCAACCTGGGTGTGAAGACCGAGAGCATTCGGGACTTCCTGCCTGTCAGTAAGGGATCAGCCAATCAGAGCCAACCGCCACAGAGACTAAAAGCAATCAAGTAAGAGACAGAAGTGTAGGAAAAGATTTTTACTATAGCCAGATACATCAAGAAGTCAGCTCCTTTTTATATTCCACTCAGATCTCTTGAGCTTCAATTAAAAGAAATTTGCAAAAAAATTTTGCTAAAATTTGCATTTCCTAATTCTCTTTTCATGAAACCAGTTAAAATTTGACTTGATTCAAAATGAAGCATTAAATTGTCATTATGCTGCTCCGATTGTCACATGGCATTACTGTTGTTTTTGAAAATTGAGTTTAAAAGTGGCACAGTTGTTCCTCAAAAAAACTACAAACAAAATCTGTGATTGAACATGAGATTCACATACATTTTCTTTTACAAAGTTTACACCCTAAAGAGACTGTCAGGGTATGATGTTCAGTCCGATTCATGCTTTCTTGTCTTTAAGATCTTTGGAGTTTGAAAGAGATGAAGCCTATGTGTGTGTATGTGATCATGTGCTAACGCTGCACCAGCCATCTGTGTAATGTTGTGTGTATTCAGTGAAACCCTGTCTGTCTATGAATGGCTCTATTCTGATAGCAGGGAGTAGTGGAATATTTCTTAGATGAAACTCTCCCCTCTCACATCAGAGTCCGCTTTGTTCTGCTCGAGTCATCGGCTCTGGTGCTGGAAACCGCTCAAAACATCGAGAGCTGAGCAGAACGATGGTTTAAAATGTACATCAGCACCACTCAAGCGATTTCTTTAAGTTGTTTGTGAGGATTGTATTTCCTGACCGAAGCAACACCAAAGCATACTACAGCAAAGTGAATTCATTTTTAAAAGGAACAGAAATTGGAAATGTGCAGGTTTTGTTGATATTTTCACCTTTTGCTTTTTGACGAGACCAAGCACCAACAATTGAGTGTTTTTTGATTTATTTTTATTACAATCCTGATCAATTGAAACTTAAATAAGCAGCTGTAATGTATTTTATCTCATCACGAAACTATTTCAAAACAGGGTGATAACAGTAAAATCTTTCACAGTCTGAGACCAAATTGCATTTGTGTTGAAATGAACTAAGCATAATAAGTGAGCTAAATTGCAAAAGGCAGGAAGCTGAAATGATTACCCTTTTTAGTGTTTTAATGTTTCCATGTCTTTGTGAATGCATTTTTTTTACATGTCTTTATAGAAACTGACGGTGTTCTTAGTAGAATTTAGACAACTCATTCATTACTGGTCGATAAGAAGTAAACATCTGGCTCATACTGGTATAAATAGCACTGCTATTCATGTGCTGTAGTCAGTGCGTCAAAAATACTCTCACACACTCAGAGACAGAGACAGAGCATCACATACATGGATGAGTTCTGCATTAACTACATGCTCACACACTTCCTCCACTGATGATAGAAAGCAGACATTCAGGCCAAACCCAACTGAACAGTGTCTTTTTCCTCTCTGATTTGCATAAGTTTTGCATTTACGGGAGCTGCATCATGGTGTAATGTGTTCCTGTATGTATGTGTGTGTGTTTGTGGTTTCACTACCAGCCAGTCTTACAGTTAATGTGCTCTGTGGGGGTGTGTGTGTGTGTTTTACACACTGATGAGTCATGATTTACGGCAGCAGTAATATTTAAATGAAGCTGGAGGACGGTCATAGTGATGATGCTATTCTCTGTGTCTTTGCTCCTGTGGATTTATGAGTTTGCAAGAGGACAGTGTGCTACTCATGACATTGTAGGAGTTCAGAGGGGAAAGATGAAGTCTTTTAGTCTTCTATGACATAAAAAGATTTACAGTACAGTTTTAGCAGTCACAGAGAATGTTTCCTTTGATAGGAGACATTTTCTGCAGAGAAAATCGATACATATCGTGTCTTTCATTTGAGGTCTGCATGCTAACCAAGGTTGTACGTGTGTGTGTGTTTGTGCCCTAGGACTCTGCGTGCAGACGGTGTGTGTGAGAGTGTGTTGTACGGCCTGCCACTAGTGATCCGCCCCACCACCTGCTGGCAGCTGGACTGGGATGAAATGGAGACCAACCACAACTTGTTCCACGCTCTCTGCCACACACTCAGGGTGTGTGAACATGTTTATTATTTGTTCATCTTCCAATTTTAAAGCAGAAATTTTATATTCAATCTGTAAAAAACTGGCAAATCTTCAATCGCTCTAAATGGCTCAACATGGTTTCTGACACTTTGTGTGGAAATTCTTTGATTGTGCAAACCATCTGTTGCATCAGCTGTGCAGGCGGCTGGTCTCAGATGATCTTGCAGGTAAAGAAACATGATGCTGAGGTCCTGGGCTGATGTGGTTACACGCTGTCTGCAGTTGTTAGGAATGTTACATGTACACCCAAGTTCTCAGAAACGACACAGGAGACAACTGAAATGGACATCTCCTGCAGTCAGCATCCAGACTGCACACTCCCTCAAAACTTTCAACGTGCATATCATTGTTTTCTGATAAAACTGCACATTTAAAAGTGACCGTTTGCAGCCTAAAACACACCTGTGCAATAATCACCATGTTTTTATCCAGCATCTTGATGTGCCTTGGTATATCAAGATGTGGTGGATGGATTATCTTGGCAAAGGATTTGTCACTTACAGATATTACAAACTCATACTCAAAATGTGGAATAAAGAAACTATTTTCATGCACTTCAGAGGCTTTTGATCTGTTACAGCTTCTGGAAAATGGGATCAAAAACAAGTGTTTATTTTTGTTGAGTGTTATTATTTTCATCACGCTTCTTCGTCTTTTCTTTTTTAGTTGGATCGACCTTCTGATGAATCTTGAGGTTACTTTTTGCAACTTGTAACGTTCTCAGTGCTCCTTCATGCAATACAAATGAATGAGGCTGTTTGATGTTTTTCTCTCTTCCAGAGTCGTGACTTATTCCTGCTGCTGCAGGTGGAGCCCACTCTGAGGTCTACAGCTGGAGGCTCAGGTCCATATGTGTGTGTGTGTGTGTGTGTATGGGTACTGGTGTGTGTGAAAAAGAATTTATCAGTCCTTTTGAGTGCATTCATACACTCTGTGTATGTGTGTGTGTGTGTGTGTGTGTGTGTACAACACAGGTGTGTGTTCTTACTATATCCTCCAGCCATCCCCGTCTCTCTCCCTCCTTCTGAAGCCTGTGGTCTCCAGAGAGTTGCTGCTGCCCTGCTCACTGCCCGTCCCAACTCAGGAACCTCCACCCGACGCTGTGCAAACTGTACAAGTAAGGTCACTTTTCCTCACCGTAAAAGAATCACAGAATTAGACAGAAGTGTTTAGAGCCCAAAAGGAGGAAGAGATTTGTTTTAGACAGCAATGTGTATGTTCATAGCAGGAATTGAATTCTTAGCCAATGAAAATCCACTCAAACCATTTTCCATCTTGCTATCGAGATTCTATCACTATCAAGTAATCTTTTCTTCCCTGCAGTAAAACTAATATATATGATAGAGGATGAAGCTCGAGAAAATCTAATATTGAAAAGTTTTAAAGTGCTCAGATGAAATTTCATCTGAATTCAAGTTGGATCCAATTACAGATAAAAAAGATCAATGTCAGCTCTCATCCAGAACAGAATACACAATGAAACAACACATTTTAATTAAAAAACAACACTAATTGTAGTTATCACATCACCACCAGTTATGCTATTATTTGTCTATTATTAAATCTTTCACTTGTTTTTGCATGTTTATCTAATGACTGAACCGGCAATGAACAGAAACATCTCTACTTTTCAACTACTTATGTCAGAAAAAATGTATGTTTATGTTTATTTTCTAATGACCTCACTTGTTTGAAAATAAAACACAATAGCGTTTTAAGACTTTTTGTCTTAAGATGAAAAATTATTTTAAGTTTTAATTACATTCTATAAGTGAATAGTTTTATTGTGTGTAATTTTGGATAAGCTTAATATATGATTCGATTTCTACATCAGCACTATTTATATACCAGAGTGTAAAAAATCCCCACAAGCACAAGTTCAGACATTCAAATGGTGCTGTTGTTTTCTGTCAGGCTTGTCTTACTCAGCTGGATGAGGAGTGTGTGTTCAGCCCTCTCTCTCTGAGCAGTAAACTGTATCAGCACCTCAGGAGTCGAGGTCTGCTCTCACAGCCACGGTACCCATACAGGTCAGATGCTACAAAGAATGTCAGTATGATGCAAATGCAAATTAATCCATGCAACCCCTCTGGATAATGTTACTGGACTATACTCACTATTGAGATGTGAAACACCTAGAGATCAGTGATATATGACAAAAAGAAAGAGACTTAAAGTGACTGAGGGTAACTTTAATAACCTAACAGAGAATGATGATTATGAGATAGTCAAGTTAAGTTCAGTTGTACTTATCTATCCCAATATCACAGGTCACAAATTTGCCTGAAGAGGTTTTGCAGTCAGTACAGTATATGACACCTTCTATCTTGAACCTAGTTTGGGATAAAAAGTAACCCCTTATAATGGGGAAAATGGAAGAAACCTCAGAAAGATCAACAGAGGCCTGGCATGCCATGGATTTTATATGTACAGAACAAACCAACATAGTAAAATGAAAGTAAAGTCAGTCATCATGACAATAATATGGACAGATGATAACCTTATATGAAGGATATGGAACTTGGAGGAATGTTGAGTAACTTCCAGGTGCCACACAACTTCATCTCCAACAGAGAGATAAAGGCTGAGAAGATTATATTGATGATGGTGATTTAACACATGAGGATGATGATTGTGATAATGTAACATTATACAAGTGGTAACTGATAGAGACAGTGATTTTTAGGGACAAAATGATGATTATGATGATGGTTGATTCCAGGCTTCAGCCAGCAGCGGCCTACAGAGACCACTGTCAACCACTAGAGGGCCCTAAAGCCACAGGCAGCAGACAGCCTCGGCAGGTAAACACAAGTTTTATGACACTGTAAAAGTCACAATATGCTGCTCGTACAAAGTTGAAGTTTGAAGACAACAGGAGTCAAGAGAAAATATGAAAACACAAAGCAGGAAGAATATTTCTATGAAAATCATTGAGGTTGTGTGTAGGAAGTGTGTGCTTCACTACTGTGACTTCCTCCTCAGTTCTCACTTGACTATTTTCTAAACAGGTTCAGTACAGGAAGCAAACGCTGGGTTATTAGGAAAAGGAGTTTAATGAATCAGATGGAATATATCTCTGTGTCCTCAGGGACAAGTGTTGGAAATCCTCCACGACCTGAGCCTGCAGTGATGGGATATTACATCAAAATAACTCAAATTATTTTTCTTAAGTAAAAGTGCCAATAGCACCTGTACCCGCTCACAATGGAGCTGCTTCTAACTGCTTTTATACTGTCTAAGTAGTTCAGTCCAGTAGTTACAAAAGACAAGGGTCAGATTGTTTCAGAGGGTCACAGGACACATCTAAAGGGATGGTGAGACGGTTAATGAGACAAAAAGGAAGAGACGTTCTGAAACAGTGCTTTTTTTTTGTTATTGTTATTTTTGTTGTTTTACTATTGGATAGTTTACAGTCACAGTTAACAAAGAGCCACATAGATTTCATATAAGTCGAAAAGGTCGTGAATTAGAAGGTAATATTTAACAAAGCTTTGTATTTTATCAGCACACTGTGTTTTTTATGTGAAATCTTAATCTGTAAAGCAACTAGAAACTAAAGCTGTTTAAGTAAAAGGCAAAAAAAAGTTAAAAAGTACAATATATTGTGTAGTAGAAGTATTAAACAGAATGGCACTTGCCTTGTTTTTTTGTTGGACCTCAAACATAAATGTCAGTACATGAAGAGGTTAGCTTATCTCACTGAGTGTTATTTTACACAGGAACACTTCACTTTGTGAATCATTCTTTTGTTTTATTTTAGAGTTTTTATAGTGAGTCATAAACTGATAACACTAGCTGACATGCCATGACTGTGGTTTTATTCCATTGAACATTCTTCTCTTTTGTTTTACTGTTATTAGACAGATGTGAATTTTTTATGCATTTGTTACGTGATAAATTACTAAAATTGTTGATATTAGTAAGGTTTCGAACCGATATTAATCACCTAGTATTTAAAATGTAATGAGTACTGTCCAGACTAAGATCCAGACATGCCTCATTACTTTCAGTATAAGTCATCATAAATGTGCTTCAATTACACACCAGTGATCATTTTTTTCAGAGTAGGTGTCTATATTTGCTGACAGTGTTTCACTTTGAAAGATCTTAACATTTAATTTTTGCTTGTATTATTACATCAGCTAAGGCCAACTGTGACCTGAGAGAGTGTAGCTGCTGGTGGTGTGACTCATCAGGGTTGATAACACTGCTGACATGCAAATAGTTCACTACAGCAGCGAAAACACAGAGAAAATGTTCGTCCGCTCTGCTTTTATATGTTTCTGTCCTGTGGAACAAACTTTTTGTATTCACTCTGTATACGACGGAACTTAACCCCTTAGCTTTTAACACAGTGTTTGTATTTACCGCTGTTCGTGTCTGCCCTCCTCTCACCTTTTTCCCCTCTGATTCTTAATCTCTCTTTTGTTCCACCTCCCTCAGAGCCTCCTCCTCTTCAGTCTCCTTTTTCAGTCGTTGGTAACAAGAACTGGCAACTCAGACTTAAAGTCGACCTTGCCAATTTATTTTGTTGTTTAAAAATCAGCCAAAGCAGCATTCAGTGAGTGGTTTTAAAGCTTAGAAATACCCTGTTTTGTGAAATACAAAGAACGTGTGTGTTGTCTTGTGTCAGACTCTAAACCAGGGTCGCCATCTGGGATCAAACAGCAAGGTCAAAGCAACCGTGGCTCCGTTCCCCTCTTCCTCCTCCTCCTCCTCCTCTTGCTCCCTGGCACCTCCTCCTGCTAAGGCCTCTCGCCCGGCTCTGACGTTCCTCAGCAGCGGCAGCAGGCGAGGCCGTCGGGCACCGGCCCCTACTCAACAGGAGGAAGATGATAAGGATGAAGACGATGACTCCATGGTTACTCTATAAGAAAAGACGGGTGGGTGGTAGAAAAGCGAGCGGAGGGAGCAGAACAGTTACAGGGAGGTGACAAAGATAAGCTGATTAAATGCCTCTTCAACAAGTCATTTTAACACACACACACACACACACATTTTGAAAATCCTCCTTGACCTTCACATCCAAGGACTTTACAGCAAGATACAGTACTGTTTAGTCAGCACACACACACACACACAAACTCACACACATGACAATTTCCATTGTAAACTTTGTGAGTAATTAGGCAGCTCATAAAGACTTCAGACTTTAGACGTATACAGTTGTGTGCTTCACTCTGGTGGTCACAGCTTCTTTTCATACTCCATTTCGTCCCTATTTATTCTCACCACACAAACAGTATTAGCAGCAGCTAAATTTAACAAGCCCCCTCTGCGTGCGAGTGTGTGAGAAAGGAAAGTTTAGACTCACTGCCATCTGTAGATCGCTGAGGCAGCAGAACTTCAAACTCCAATAACCGCAAACAATGAAAAGAGAAAGAGACAAGATGAAAAGATGAAAAGAAGGGGAAACAGCAGAACAATGGAAGCCTGGAAGAGTCCAAAATAAAAGAGAAAAAGGAAGAAAGTTATGACAAATGACAGAAAAGAACAAAGGTGGGTGGAATGGGAGATCAGAGGAAGATTAAAGGAAGTAAAAAAAGCTTTTCTGCATGTGACACACGCACACAAGCACACATTAACAGTAAAAAAAAAAAAGTTAAAAGATTAGGATTCAGGCATAACAAAAAAGACATACAGCTTTAGTATTATGGTATATGGTGACTTATAGACAAACACACACATGTGCACATTCCATTTCCATTTTGCCCTTAAGCCCCCGTCTGAACACAGCTTCACTGTTTTAATGAGACAGAGAATAAAGCAGCAGACAGAGGGGCCTCTCTGCTCTCCTTCACCCCCACAGCCTGCTCCCTCTCTGGGGGTTCAAATGCAGCTCTTGGGGGGGCGGAAAGAGAACAGAGACGACAGAAAAGAGATAAAAGAAACACCGTATGTTCTCTATAATAGAACACGACACACTAAAAAGGTTTGCGATGAAGAAAGTTTCCATTCTGCATGTGTGAGTTTTATTTAACCTCATCCTGTGACTTCACTGGTTGATCTCTGAATAAGATTAAATATGTACGCATTCAATGACTAATGCTCATACGCACATATTGGTCAGTTACACACCATCGTCACTATTATTATTTTATTACACGTAAAGGAGGTTTGTCATCCACACACACACACACACACACACACTGACTTAATCAGGCTTAATCAGTCTCCCGCCATTCCACCCCCTTATTGAACCTTATAACATTACATTGACCAGCCAGTGGCCAGTGTCTTCATGACATTGTGATGTCACAGCACTTCCGCATTCATGAGTTACATCCACAACGATCCTTTTGTCCCCAGAGAGAATTTGACCGGACCTCCAAAACTACCCACTGACATTTTACCCACTTCTCTCTCTCACTCTCTCCGTCCTTTCCCTTTTCCCTCTCACTCAGTACTTTCCCCTTTAATTCTCACAAGCTCAGAGCATTTGAGTGAATGTGCGCGAGTTTCATACATTTGCTTAAATGGAACAACGGCAGCCTCTCTGTCTGCAAAAAGGTCAGAAGGCTGAAGCCAAAGTTCCTTTGTTTGACCCCGAGAACATCAGCCACACTCCTCATTAAATGTCACAACTGTAAGAGGTTAATGGCGCGTGAAACAGTCAACACAAGTGCTTCTTTTTGTGTTTGCAAATTCATTCAGTGTTGAATTTGACAGAAAGTATCATTGTTGGTCATAAGATCCTTCTGGTTTTAGCAAGTTTTTGACCCATAGCAAATGTGTTTTTTAAGTTCTCGGTTCTTTTTTTATTTTATCACACCATTCAAACATACTTCTCTTTTAGTGTTCGCTTGTACATGTTCCTGTTCAGTTTTCATGTTGTGACTGTTTTTAATGCATTATCTGGATAATTAGATGAATTGATGCAGTTCGTTTATTCTTCTGCATCTTGTACTCTTTCAAATATCTGTATTTAAGCGTTGTTTATTTATTTGTTCTCTCAGATTTGTATTTTAAATGTTGCTTATGAGCTGAGGGTTAATAAATTATTAAAAAATTTTGGAGAAAGGATTTTTTTGTGAGGTGAAAAAAACCTTTAACACCCTGGAATGCTTCAAAAGAGGCCATCTAACCACTTATGACCTTTAACCACCCACAGTTCCACCTGCAGAAACCCCGCACCATTTGAACTTTCAGTGGTTCCTGTTACATATATGTGAACATATAGTCTCTATCAGGAAGGGTGGTGCATTCATTGCCTCCTACAGGTTGCATCTGTGGTTAGTTTGTGCCAATTTTCGCTGTTTAGCTGCTACAGTCCAGTCATGCAGTGTCATACAGCACGGCTTACGACGCAGTGAAACATTTTGCTCTGAAAAATAATATCTGAATAGTGCTTTTCTGCAGAGATAGTCATGAGAAAGACCCGATCTGTTACTCCGTTTTTTAGTGCAAGTCATTGCCGTCACTAGCACAAAGTCAGCGGTGTTCATTTATCGAACAGGACTAGATGATTGCAGAAGTTGCATCAGAGTCAGCAGCTGACATTTTTTTATGTTGTCAATCCATCCAAGCATGCATTGTTTTTAATGCAGTTGTTTTTTTTTTTGCCTCACAGTCAAATTGGTTTACCTCAGTCATGTACAAGGGATTTCAGAAAGCTGATGGCATGGAAATAATGTTGCTTATCTTGCATCAAGATCACACAGATGTTGCAGCGACACACAGCTTTTCGTCAGTTGTTGATTTGTCTTAGGGTGCCCTCGAAATGATACATAATTAGCAGAAAATAGGAACAAGTTGGACTGAAGTGATGGATTCATACTGAGTGCAGACTGAACGATCACTCAAAACTCTACAGGAGACAGTATGTCTCCTACTTTTTAGGTTTTGATTCATCGTTTCCTGAGGGTGGAGAGGTGACCTTTTGCTGCACCATTTTGTCTCATTTTGCAGAGAGTGAATACATGTATCTGTATCTCAGTCAGGACACTCTTCTGTTATGGTTCCACTTTTACCTCATGGAGTTCTGTAGTTTTGTTCATAGATTTGTTGGCTTCCTGTTTCTTAAACTTGAAGCATTTGGTGCAGTTTACAGCAACGTTTTGCCATTTCCAAGCTACTTTTTTTTCCATTCTGATTTCTTTTTTAAACTTTTATGATCTGCCTTGTTTAAGAAGCAATAGTATTCTTCATTGGCTCACTAGTTTCTATATATATAAGTCAGGTTAATATTAGTGCTGTAACTTCCTGCCTGACTCTCGATGTACCATTTCCTTTTCTGCAATCTGCAAAAAAAATAAAATAAAATACAAACTGTCACAAACTGTCTTTCCTGTCATTGTCCTGACTGGGCTGAGGACTCTGATGTGTAAGCAGATGAACAGAGCAGGAACACACACACACACACACACACACACAAGTCACATTTCTTGTAAAGGTTACCAGCAAAGAATATTCAAGTCTCTCATAATAGGGGCTGAGAGAGAACAGAAAGAGGAAGGGCATCTCTGTGAGGAGGAAGTGAGGAGGCTACAGGACCTTAACTTCAATCCTACAGACAGAAAATCTGTAATGTCTGCACTCCTACACGAGTCTAGAAATATCTGTAAATCTGAGACAGAAATATGAATATAAATCACACTGAAAATCAGCTCCAATCACCAAATCTGGTCGAGAAAAAATAAAAAAGTATGAAACTATTCATTTAGTTTGGTCTGAGAAAACTTTGTTTGTTATGCCTTACAGACTTTTTTGGTTAAGCAGGTCACAGATGCATAAAAATAACACTCCTTTTTGCATAGGATTCCCTTTTTCGAGGCAGCGGAGCCACAATCTGAATGAGAGACTGTCATTTCCTTCAGATTGCGCAGAGAACTGAGAGAGAATGAATGAAATTCACTTTCAGACCTGTATGACTGAATGGGTTTGCCCACGCACAGCTAAAAATAAAAGCTGGTGGTCTACAGAGTCAAAGACGAAAGGAAATTGGACAGTTTCAGGTGTGTCTTTTCAGACTTGCTCAAGAGAAAGGTTGCATTCTCTATGTACCACAAGCTTAAAACAGAATGAGGAAATGCAGCTGAGTTTCAGCTTGAGAAGGTTTTATATTAAGAAGTGCAGCTGACAGGTGTAAACTTTTTACAAGATTAGAGACTGGCTGTATTGTTTGCAATGAAAATGCTGAGCTTAGTTTGCAGTTCTTAATTTTTAAGGAAGTGCACTGACAAATAATCCTTCGGACAATGACCTTCTCTCTTCACACGTGGGCTCAATGGTTTGTTTCCCAGACACAGTGCTCGGAAGCTAGCGGAGCAAAGTCTGGGCTAAATGATTCGGATGTTTGTGTTCACACAAACAGCTCCCTAGGGTGCTGTCCTGAAAATTCAAGGGTAAGGGTGGATCTGTGGAAGGGTTGGGCTTACATTCAAGCAGCACCAATCAACTTTTCTATACTAAAAAAAGACTTAACGACAACTGTGTGACATGAAAAGTGTCACGTGTGGTTAGTTACGAACCCATAAAGAATTATCAACTGACTCTGCAGCTTTTCTCACCTCTGCAGAGCACTTTAGCATCTCTTAGCTCATTGTTTTCGCTCTGCAACGTACGACTTAACTGTTGGGATTCACTCTCGCTCACTTTCTCTCAATCTTTTATAATTTTCTGAAGATATGTTGCCCAGCATGTAAACACAGGCCAGCCTCCACCAAAACATCCTGTTAGTGTGAAGCCTAATTTCAGTGCCTCTTGTCGTGGGACTGATCTTCTTCTCTTTCTGTAAGTCTGACGATACCTCAAGAAAAAAAAGAGAGAGAGAGAGAGAGAGACCTTCGTGGGAACAAGACAGTCACACAATGTTGAGAACAGATGAGGACAAGAGCACCGTGACCCACATTGTATCGTAGTGTAAGTTTGTGTGCAGTTTGTGTATGAGATAGGTCTCCATGCAGATATGCAAAAACACAGTGACCCGGAACCCTCAGAAAAAACATGTGTGGCTAAAAATAGCACAATGTGGCTGGAGACAACACACGCCAACACGCCTACACAAGCAGGTCAATTTGTGTCAGACATGTTAAAGTAAATGAATCTGTGACAACTTTTTTGATCCGCTGTTTTGGCTCATTTTGTGTTGTTTCTTGCAGCAAAGCATTAAAGAGCTTCCCTTTTGTCTTTAAAGTTCTCTAAAAAGTTTTTTTAAAAACCCCACAGATGTTGATCTAAATCACAAACTGAAGACTCTTTCATGCTTTCAGTGTGAGGCTACAAACCTTGTGTGCACACAATTGTTCAAGAACGCACACAAGGTGATGTTGCAGCAGTGGTGGACCACATAAAGACATGCTTTCACACCACCATACCATAAACTAAACAGACTTGACAGCAGCAGAGCTGTGGATTTCTGTCAAACATGCTAGCCTTCAGCTGTCACACATCAACACACACATTCATGGGTCGATCAGGCAGTCAGTTGAGCTGTTTTGCAGAAGTGTGAAAGGTCAAAGCAGATGAGGAGAGACAGAAAGAAGAGGTGGCAGAAAGAAATCTGACACAGGAACAAGATCTGAGGTTAGAAGGCTGTACCACATAAGTCTTTACAAACTTTTAATCCGTCAATACATTCAGCCAATCAGTAATACTACTAAACTACTGTTATTTAACAAGAAAACCTGGGATCAGACTAAGAAGGTCTTTTGCATGAAGGGAAATGTAGGATCCAGTGTTTTAGGAGCATAACACATATTGAACTAGGGACTGATTAATCCAGCCTTGATATTGGCCTTTTTGTCCAAGAAAAAAAAAGTTTGAGAAGTTTGCTACCACCTGTCCGACTGTTCATCAATAAAGCTGCAACCAGAAGACTTTTGGCTTAGCTTAGCTTAGCATAAGGACTAGAAATGGGGGAAACACTTAACATATTCTATCATTTATTCTGTACAAAATTGTCAAAAACAAAACACATTGTGATTAGGGGTTAATTATGCGTGGCACTATTTCTTGGCTGGGTGCAGTTACTTCCTGGAGAGTTCATCGGTTGCTCAACAACTAAACGTTTTACAACAAGGCAGCTGCTAGACTAGCTTTTTTTTATATAACCCAGACTTAATGCTGAGCTATGCCAATTTGCTGCTGACCAAGGCTTATATTAAATTTACAGAAATGAGAGTAGTATTAATTTTCTCTTTTAACTCTCATCATATGTGTATTCTAAAAATGTCAAAACTATTCCTGTAATACTTGCTATATATTGGACTGCATAACTCAACAAAACTGGGGCCTTATTTGGTCTTCTGTTGGTTTTCTTACTACCACGTCAAAGCTGATAAGTCTAATAATGTTTAAGAGTAATCTGCTTTTATGTTATTAAAACAAAATAAGTAGCATTTTGGTCCAGAAATGTATTAAAATTGCTTGAGTTCCTTGTCAACCTGCTCAAATGTTCCAATTCACAGTTCAGTTGACTTTTACTTCTATACGGTGCACATGTCAACTACATATTTACAATCAGAAACATTCACATTAGTACCACTGAAATATGCAGTCAGAGCCAAGGTTTCACTCACCTCTAAACACACACATTATGATCAAAGTCCTCTACAGACACACATATGCACACACTGACTGTAATATGTAAACAGCCTCTGTTGGTTATTCCAATGAGGAAGTGTTGAACCATATTAAAGAAGCAAATGTTGACAACATGAAAACAGTGCCATGTTCTATTCGCATAGTGTGTGTGTGTGTGTGTGTGTGTGTGCGCGCGTGTGTGTGTACCATGCTTCACCCATTGAGTTTACCCAGAGTTTAATGAGAAAAACAGAAGAATGTTGTTGCTCTTTCTCTGTTTTTCTTCCCCGACTCTCAGAAAGAGCAGGGGAGGTGGGGGGAGTCGAGTTAGGAAATTTACCCTCAAAATGTAATCCAGTTACTTTCAGAGGACTTTCCTGTCCAGAAAATAGTCCAGCAGCAGGTGGAGAAATAGAGAAAAAAGGGATAAGCAGGGATGACAGGGATAAAGAGCAGCGCAGAAGTGACGGGAACAGTCTGAACAGTCTGTACCTGTTATGCAAGCGATCCAGACACAGACAGGTTCATCCAGCAAGCATTCATCATGTCAGCATCTTTTTCATCTCTTTTCTCACTTCTTTATAATTTTCTTTCCTCACACACTTTTTTTCATCCTCAGCTGGGGATAAACTCCCATATGTTCTCTTTTCTCCGCAGCATTCTTCAACATTCAATTAGCCGTCTCTTTCCCATTTTTCCATCTTGTTTTCTAGCCCTCCTCTCACGCTATCTCCCTGCAGTTAAAATGCACAGCGTGTCCGACACAAACCAGCCACCATTTACTGTCACCAGAGTAACCAAACAACGGTATTAATGCAGAGAGGGTAAAAGGAAGGAAGAAAAGACAAGAAAGAAAGAAAGAAAGTCTTTGTTTCTTTTTTGGGGGGCTCACTTGAACGGTGTGATTAAGTGGTTGGAAACGGACTGAAATAACAAAAACAGAGCGTGGCAGAGGGAGGGAAGTGGAGGATGAGGTCAGACTGTTTTACTGTCGTGTTTGGTCCAGAACAGAAAGTCTTTGAAACACTAAAAAACTGTGTCTGATTGGCTCCTGATGGGACAAACACAGTGAGGGGAAGTAGCAGCAATTAGGGGACTTCTCCTGTTCACAAATCCACTTCTGAGAAATATTTTGAGTTTTTTGGAGCCATTTTTATTATTAGTTATATTTAAAGACAGCACAGCTGTTTCTGACACATTCATACACACACTGACACATTTCAGGGAATTGTTTAGTTTCATATATTTTGTTTTTCTGTACAAAGAAACATAGAGCATTTAAATATTTTCTTGTGCAGGAAGTCACCTCTGTAATCTAATAGCCATATGAGCACCATTTGACCCTATGACCTTTTTACAACCCTTTTATGACCCCTTTTTACCTTTTTCCGAGACCCAAATAGGGGTCTTAAGGTCCCAACTTTTCAGGCTTCCTCCTTGACAGTAATATCAATGGACTTTTTTTTTTTATTATTTAATAAAGATTCACAAACATCTTATATTAGTTGTCTGGGTTGTCTGTCTCTGTGTTTCATTGAGATTCAGGATGATAAATCAGCCCAGAAAACACAAACAGAAAAAGATCCACTCCTTTTGGTAGAGTCCAAGCCTCAAAACTCCAAACTTATCAAACACTGGCTGTTTTAACAAGGGTAAAGTGAATTTTAGCAAGCTTTTGAAATGTCACAAAAAACAGAAAAACGTGAATCAGGCGCAGGTGTACACCAGGTTTCCATCATGTGATGTAAGCAGTATCGGGTATATCAGGCTCAGCTGTAATAAACAGAGTGGAAGACATGGAGGTTGTGAACTGCAAACAAAACCAGTTGTTTGCCAACCAATATTAAACTTAAAAGAAATAGAAAGACACAAAAACAGTTGCCTGGGCTACAGTGGTCAAGAAAAATATTGTTTATGCGTTGGGGGAATATTGAAGAGGACAGTGGAAACAGATTCTCCCTCTTCTTTCAGAGTGGATCCAGCTGATCAGTCATGAGAGTCAAATGTTTGCCACATCAAAATTTTGTAGGGAAAGGTTTCTCCCCTTACCCTTTCCTTTTTTAAAAAAGGCAAAAACCACCTTAAGCTTGCATAAAACGGCTGTTCTCCGATTGCAGTTTTCATCGACTTTTTTTTAAACGCGATACTTACAAATGCGCATAAAAATACTTAATGGAAACATGAATAATAACTCCTCACTGTCACATCGTCTCACACTGCAGAGAAACACAAAAGCGCCAGTGCAAAAACATGTTTCCCAGTCACTTCATAAGCATGGCAACCATTTTATAAGAGAAGAGCCAAGCCACGCTCTCAGCTTGTTAAAGCCTGCAGGCCGAGCTCTTTCTGGCAAACCCAGAACGGTTTCTGTGTGTTTGAGTGTGTGCATGTGTGTGTGTGTGTTTAAGTGAAGTGGCTGGCTCCAACCACACTGTGGATTGGTACTTCAATTATGGGTTTTGACCATGCAAACACTCACTTTCTTTCTTAAACACACACAGACACAGAGGGTGGCCCTACAATAGTTGCACTTCATGTTTTAAAATGAAGTCATAACGGGGTTTTCTCACATTTATGACCTGATAATGAATCGATTGTCTCAAACAATTACTGTAGTCCACAGATGGACGGAAAGTGCTTGGTCCTTACAGAAACTGCAAGGACAAAAGCTTTCGACCAAAAGCTTCGCCCTCGGCCTCTTCACAAAGGGATTAACTTTTTTATTTCAGTCCTTGTATAGAAAAGGATGTCAAACATCTCCCAAGTTGTCATAGATGATATCAGGTGATCTCAGTGGTGCCTGCTGGCTGTACCAAGAGTTAGTAGATGGTGGTTTTTGTTTAGACACATTGCTGTACAGCTCTCTGCCTCTTCCTACTCCCCAAATGTTGTTGTTGTTGTTAGCATTACTGCCAGGTCCTCCATGTTTCCCAGGAGGCAGCGGCACCGGTTCCTTCCTTCCAAAAGCGTTCCTGACCGGCTTGGGTGCGGTGACAGGTTTGGGCCACTTCGGAGCTGGGGGTTGCTGTGAGCCACGGTTCGGTCCCGACTGCGGAGGAGAGTGTCTGTGGGGCTCTGACAGCTTACAGTGGGCCGGAGTGTTGTAAACTCCATCCTGACCTGATGGGGCCCCCAGATCTTCCTGCCTCTTCTGGCCGTGGGGCTCCAAACAGGCCTCGTCATAAATACTCATGCCTGAACCAGCGCTTCCTTTGGCGCAACCCTCTGGTTCATCATATATGTGCTCTGGAGTAGAAGCAGGAGATGACGAGGCCCCTTCTGCTTGACCTCCTGGTGGTCGCCTGTTAGCGGTCACTCCTCTTCCTGCTCCTCTTCCTCCCCCTGTAGCCCCGTTTAAACTTAGCGCACTCGTTTTCTGGTTCACCTCCAGGGTGATCCGGTCATACACGTGTGAGTACAAGTCTGGTGGCTTCCTGTGGTTTACGCCTGCATCTCCTTGGGCGCCACCTCCCAAAGCATCGTCCCCTACTGGTCGGAGGCGTGGATTGGGCACTGGAGGGGGGGACAGGCTGCTGGTTTGGCTCTGGCCCTTGATGCTGTCCACTGGGTCAGAGTATAGACACTCAGAGGCAGCCAGAGGGAGGCGGACTGAATCTACTGGCTCAGAATAAAAACCTGCATGTTCATCTGCTGAGGAAGCACCTTTTGCTGCTACCTGCCCCCTATGAGTCCTCGGAGGGGTCCCCACTCCTGCCACGCCCCCCAGCATGCCTGGTGGTTCTGGCAAGACCCTCCCTTTGTGTCCTCCTGCCGCTCCTTGCCCCTTTCCCATTCCTCCTCCATCCCCACCCTCTCTCCTGCCGAGCACACCGTCAGCCGAGCCCGGTTTGCTGCCGCCTGAATCACCGTCCGCCTCCCGACTGCTGCAGCTGCTGCTGTCTCCGCTTCCCGCCGTCATGCCACATGAACCAGAGTTACGTATTTGCTGCATTGACAGAGGGGCGTCCGGGTCGAAGTTGATGGGGCAGCTGAGGTGACGCTCCTCAGCCAGCGCCTTCTGCGACTGGATGGCTTTGTCCACCAGCGTGAAGATCTCATTGCCTTGTTTGGTCTCGAAGGTGAAGTTCCCAGGTCCAGAGTCACAGCGGCGGCCTGCCTCAAACGAAAACATCAGCTGGAGAAAGAAAGGAAAGAAAGAAAGGAAAGAAAGAAAAAGTAAATTATTTGAATGTAGTAGTGTTTTAAGTGAAAGTTAACCGTCTGACCAAAGAAATACACAGAGAGGCATCTGATTAAATGCCAAAATGTGACTAAAGTAATGGAAGCCAGTCATGGAAGTCCCTGCTCTTGTTTTCCAGTCATCACTCATTTATTATTTTATTGGCACTGAAGGGATGCTTGCCTTCTGTTTCCAATGAATTTTATGTTTCAGTTTGCTCAGCACGTCTATTTTCTTAATTTACTGCTTCTATGGATTAATTCTATTATATAAACAAATACTTTCTCTCCTTTCATTTTTTGTCACAAATGCAGACATGAAGACATTCACATGCAGACCAATTTGGCACATCCTGTTTTTATCTTTATCCTACTTATCAAATTAGTGCTGTCTTTACACATTCATGAATAAAAATACGCAGACAAAACAGACAGACTCTTTAAAGGTCAGATTTATTTTTAAATCTTGGCCAGCCACAGACTTTAAAAGAAAATGTATTCTGTAACCACACATACACACACACCTGCTAAAAATTATGTTCTCACTTTGTAGTGACGCTAAAGGAAGCTCGGATTTAAATTTAACACACCAAACTTCCCTCCGTCATTTTCGATTGCTTAAGAGAAACTTTCTTTCCTCATTAGAACCTGAACCCACCCGGTCGCGCCCATATCTCCTCAACAGCTTGTAAGGCCACACCAGGACCTTCCTCTTGGTTATTGGCTCCTTTAAGATTAAGACATCATTTTCTGCTTTCAGCCAATAGCTGCCTGCTAGGCTGCAGCGCTCCGATGCCTCAGTACGCTGAACGCTCACCCAAAATTCGTTCACTGCAAGGAGAACACAGGAGAGATGTTTTCTGTTCTGTGATATTTTCTTGGAGTCATTTCATGTATGATCATGACTTGGACTAGACTGTGTTGTGTCCTTACCCTCCTCTCTAGAATAGTAGATGAGGTTTTCAGACATATGCAGGCCCTGCGATCCTCCGTTAGAGTCTGCAGCAGTGCTGCCGCTGCCACTTCCTCCCTTTGGACACACACACACACATACACACACAGTAACATTTACAGTCAGCCAACTGAGAAAGATGCCAAATTAGGATTTTTTCATAGAATGTTCTGCCGTGTTCAGTAAAGGAGTGTGCTTTTGTTTCATTTATATGTTGTAATTTAAAGCCTGCAAAAGTAAAGGAAGTCTAGAGAAACTGGAAGGTTTCCAGGACGACCGCTGGAGGGACAGAACAGACAGAGAATCAGAGAATTAAAAGAGAAAAAAAATAAAAGGAGCAGAGGGGCTGAGTAAGCAACAGAATGAAGCAGATGAAGTCTTCCATCTTGAAAAACTTCCTCTGGCTTCCCCTCTGTTCATATGTGTTATGTGTCATGTTAATGTTTGTTTGTGTGAGTGTGCACAATAAAAGCTTTTGCTTGCATAGACACTCCAGGGGAATGTGGGAAATTTTGGAAACTTATGCACACAAACAGAAAAGAATCAAGCTGCAGTTTCAGTTGCTAGCTAAATTTTACGCCACAGTCATCTTTATTATAAATAGCTTTTGTCGGTTTAACAGTAAGAGAAGAAAACATTAAGAAAACTTGTGACCATGTGTTCGCTGGTCCCCTTCGATACACATTCAAGAGGAGAGTAAAAGTGCTACCTGAAATGCAATGTCACACATGGTGTCCATCCAGTCTTTGGCAGTGCTTTTCTCTGCAGCAAACACATGTGTCTTGTCGTTGGTCTCCACGCAGAATGCTGACATGTTTTCTTTGGGACAGCTTTCCGTCAGCGCCGGCAGGATGGAAATGCACTCAGACAAGCGTATGATCTTTTTGTCAAGCTTCCTGGTTTTCTCATTGGACCCGCTTCCAGAGCCTACGCCGGCACCACCACCTCCGCCAGAGGGCGAGTCGAAGAACTCGAGGCGGGCGATGCCATTCTGGCTAGCAGGATAGAGGACAAACCAGTTCTTCTTCCATTTCTAATGAGTGGAGAAGAAGGAAAAGTTATAGAGGATAAAATCAAAAGAGGCGCTAATCACAATTTATAACAATAAAACAGATGTGAAATGTGTCTCTTGAAGAGATGACCCACAGATAAATATTAATCGATCAACATACAACAACTACCAGCAGGGACGCAGCTATTTGCCTTTTCTTTTCAAAGATTTTCAGCTCTTGAAAATAGTCCAAATGAAACAATGTGCCTCCTTTTAATTTGGTCTGACAAAAGTATTTGGAGTGGGGGGGAAATAAATTTCAAATATTTCTAAATGTTAAAAAACGTGATGTAGACAAAACGAAAAAGGCAGAACTAACCTTAACCCTTCAACACAAACACTCAAGTTATTATTTAACTCTCAACATTTTAAGCTTAACAAAAGGCAGCAATTTCGATCATGTTTTGATTTGATGTCGACATAGTGTTAGTAGGTAGTTAAATGCAATGTTAAGTATGTTGTGAACTTTCTATAAAATAACCCAGAGACTACAGCCGAGCAGCAGTCAACAGTAGCAAAAAAGTGACTGGCCAACACACCGCAGCACTGAACAACTGAGTCTTTGCATTATTTTATACCATCTTTGGAAATCCAAATGTAGTGTTTATGTTGTTTTATATATGTAAATATATATAATTAACAGTTTAGAGACAATGATATTAATCAGACAAAATAATCTGATTGACATGAGCTGTGACACTGTTACAAAAAAGTTCAGAAACTTTTCAAGTATATATATATATATATACACACACACACACACACACACACACACATTATTTGTATTACACATAAGCAAAACATTTTGTCCCGTTCAGACATTAGTAAACCAGAATTTCATATAAGAAGGCTAATCTGAATTAAAACCAACAGGAAAAATGCAAAGCAAAGCCAGAAGACACAAAAAAAGGGGAGTTTTGAAAGAAAACAGAAAATCTGCCTCTTCCTTTTTTGCATCACACATCTGTCGTTCTCACATCTGCCTGGAGGGGGATGAACAATTTCTATGTGGTCTGTATAGACGAAGACGGGGAAGCACACAATGAAGAGTTTGCCACAAAAAGTAAAAAATGGGCGAAGAGAGAAGTTGAGAATGTTAGCAGTTGAATGCCACAGAAGCTGTGAGTCAAAATGATATTTCCGGGTCTTTCTCTTACTTCTACTCTGCTGACTGAGGCCTAACGTAAGATGCATGTGGTGATAAATCTAAGGCATTTTGACTCAGACCTGCTGTGCACACCATTTTTTCCTCTACTATCAATCAGCAGCAGTGGACCAGAGTTACAGCATTAGTCATCACCGCTTTTAGAGAAAGGAACAATTTCTCCCCCAAAATCAAAACAGGTACTGTGTACTGAGAGTGCAACTAACAAGCACCCAAAGCCAAATATAACTACAAAATACTATCACATTTAAAAAAAACTCAAACGGTTGGATCATTAGTTTAGGATGTTGAATACATCTATGGAGTTATTTTGAAATTAGAGAAGTCACCTTTCTAACAGAGCAACTCTCAGTGTGCATATGTTAGCTTCTACTTCAAATATGAAGAACAACGCAGTGTTTGAGGCTGTTTTTTACTACAACAGAAGTCATCTGCTATGTTTCTTGGTATTTTGTGCAAAAAAAAGGAGAAAAGAAGAAAGTCAAATGTAAAGCTTCACTAAATGTGTTCTATGACTCTTGTGGTTGTAGTTCACACAATTAAATCACTCTATTTTGTTCCATACTGACTCAAATACTAAAAAAAACATGACAGGTTGTGAGATTTTAGTGCTTTTGGAGGTAACAGGTTAAAAATATCACCAGGTCCAAATTAGGTAACAGGTGCATCATCTGCGTGTGAGGCCAGCAGTTAGGAAACAGCGGCTAACAATGATCTCTTCCTCCACAGGGACGAAAAAAGGACATGACCAAACACTGTGACACACAATACTGAACAATAAGATGCACAGCAAGTGTGTAAGACTCCAGATGTTCAGCGCTAAAAATGGACATAATGGCACACTAAATGTAAGATTACGTGCAGTCATTACAGAAACTAATATGCATGTCATTATGGTAAAACTGCATGACACAACAGAGCTCAACACTGGTTTGGGAAGTCCCTATTATCCCCTGTACCCTCTGGACATGCGTGTGTTTGGCTACCCCGCATCACGCTATGCCTCATCTCTGCTACATTTCTCCACAGAGTGTACGTGTGTGTGTTTTCCCCTACATTCACTCAGCAGGGCGGAAGCTGCCAGACAGTAAGAGATCTGAGCTTGTAACAGGAAGGTCAGTGGATTAAAAAATCCTTCAAGCGGTGGGGAAAATCTGGCTTTTCTCTTCTATTCAAGCATCCCAGTAAGACATGACAGAGACAGGACAGAAGGACAGTGACCGAGCATGCAAAATACTGCATGCCTGAAACTGAAGCAAGTGTGATGATAAGAATTTTAATGGAAAATCAATTGTTAAAATACAAAGCATAAAAAAACAAATGTATTTTTAGTCTTTGGATGCATGGTAACGCAGCCCTTTAAGGGTGCCTGTGTTGCTATTTTTATTTGCATATCTGCTGAGATAAATGCAGGCCGATTTTGTCAGCCTGCCAGTATTTCTGTTGGGCTCTAACAGCAAACATTGGCTTTGTCAATGGTGGAAGACATGTTCCCATCTTTTTGCTTTGAGAAAAGTAGCAATGCAAGACAGCAAAACACGCTGTATCAGAATGAGTGTATGTAGAAAAACCAGCTTTTGAGAGTGATACATTTTAAAGTATATTATTGGATGATTAATTTAATTTTAAAGTAGCAGTTTTCTGTTGCAGCTGTGAAATTACACACTGTTACATACTCATCTTGTGTTTTGTACGTAACTCTTAATCTGCAGAGAAATAATAACAAATGGAGTAAAGGTAGCATATTTCACTCTTACATGTAGTTAAGAAGTAAGAAGTTAAATGTAGAAGTATGTCAAAGTACCTCAAAATACACAGCACTATCATTCACAGCATTTAAATAAGAGGAAAGTGAGTCACTCTAAAAGTGTAATTATAGTATTTGCATGATGGGCCAGATATGACCGTAACCACAGTAACTATGTGCTGCATAATCAAACATTTAATGCTCATTGAAATTTAACAGAATCAGCTGCAAAGACGATGTCATAAACACTGAAAGTGAAATCTTCCAAGAACAGAAATGAGGAAAAAAAGAAATCACAAACACAGAAATGTAAGGTTACATGAGAGCAAACTTTATCCACTCCTAACTCACACATTAGCACACACACACACACACACACCAGGTTTCATAAGCTGAGGCATGCACATGTGCATGCATGCACTCCAACCCATTACAATTAACTGCCAAAAAAAAGGACAGGAAATGTGTGGGATTGTTTTTACCCAGGATTCTCTATGCTTCCTTTTTCTGCATCCAGGTGTTTTTCAGTGTATGTGTGTATGTACATATGTGTATGTGCATCTGTTTGTTCTGTTCTTATGATTCCCTTGGTGCATTCTGGACCATCTGTTGCTGTTCAGCAGTGCATGCACACACAAACACAGGACTCAAAAAAACACATGAACAGGGTGTGAAACATTAACCTTTGTTGCAATATGGTCCTATAGTGTGTGCGTGTGTGTGTGTGCGTGTGCGTGTGTGTGTCAAATAGCTGCTCCATATAAGGCAATAGACCGTTATCAGCCACTAATACACTGAGTGGAAATTATGCAAAAGGGTCCTGACAGAGAGGCAGAGAAACTTCCTCACTGCTGTCCTGTTCACAAGAACGCAGCATAATCTGCCACCAGGCAAGTATGTATGTGTACTTGCAGTATGTGTGTGTGTGCATGGTCTTTTGTGTCACACTGGCCTGTACGTTAGTTGTAGCCTCTTAGAAATGGACGTTATTAAGAAAGGCAAAGACTTGCCTTTTTAAAGCAAAAAAAGCTGTTTTTCTAATCAGTATTCTAGTAAGTATTCTCTCTGTGAGTGACTTACAGTATTAGCTGAATTAGGCTAGTATAAGACATCAAATTATTCAAATGGAGCTATGTGCCCTTAAAGAACTACAACACACTATTTTTTCCTTCTCTATATGTTATAAACATAGAGGTCCTATATAAAGCAACTACAAGGAACATTTTGTGATATTTTTGGCATAGCCTGTGGTTGCATGAGCACCACCATCTCCTGAGGATCTTAACCTATAACGACCTTAATCTGCTAATACATGCATGCAGCTGGATAATGTACGTATCTCTTTGCATCTATGGAAGGTAGATAAACCTTATACACCCATGGATGTATTATGAGAATTATTATGCTTATAATACATCCACGTAGTCACCTCATTTCTTCCTCAGCACTCTTCCATTAAATAAGTGTCCCTTTTCAGAAAAGAAAAAAACGATATACAGTTGTAGAAATAACCGATCCTCTCTAAACCACTGGACCATGTTCCCACTGGCCACAGACAGACCTTAATGATACATGCAGAAGAAGTGTGTGTAGTTCAGTATGTGTGTGTGTGTGAGTGTGCGTGAGTTTAAGAGAGTAAAGGTATGTTTGTGTATCAGTGTGTGTCTTTCCTCAATAATGTTTTAGCAAAAGGAGGAGTGAAGGAAGACAGAAGGAAGCTATGTGACTGTGTTTATGTGTGAAGTATGTGTGTGTTTTATTTATGTAAGAGATGGAGAGAATGAGGGACAAGATAAGTGTGTGTTAGAGAGAAGGAGGCAGACCACTGCTTTGACCACAGGTCTGCTGCCATAACCTCAGTCCTCTGCTATGGCACAAAACCAGCGTTCAAACATGTCGAGTGGAGTGAAGTAAAAAATTATGAATGAAACAACATCATAAAAATGGGATTACAGTAAAATAAAATAACAAGTATAAACTGAAGAATGTCAGCTTTGTGTAATGCATCATGGCGATTCTACATTTTCATATGATCAAAGTACTGTATCAAGAGATAAAATAATGTCCATTATTATCCAGTCCAGCGGGTCAAAATAGGTAACACAAGTGACAGCAGGTTTAAAAAAGAGAATAGCATTCAGTGCCAACACAGCAAAAAAATGCATTTAAGTTTTGCCAGGGGGGGGGTTAAGCTAATGTGACTGGTGCAAAAAATGCGGAGCCTGGAATTTGTGTTACAGGTCTGAGTTCAATACAACCTGCTAGTACAGCCGCACTTGACTTATTCCAGTATAAAATAGTTCAATTTAAGTCTTAATGTCTCACCTTCTCGGCTGACATATTACAATTGCTTTGTCTGTGTAACCAACGGTCCAAAACCTGAGAATATTCACGTTGGAAGATTTAAAATAGGAATTATTTTCCGTTAATTGACTCACTGATGAATCGACTAATCATTTCAGCTGCAAGCAAAGGACTGACAGAAGAAGAGCCGCCGCTAAGAACAGCAACAGTGAGGCTACAAAAATAATTCAAGAACTACCTTAAGGTCTACCAATCTGTTCTCACTGAACAAAAAGCAAGTTCAACGCACTAGCTAACGCAACAGTAAAAAAACACATCCAATGGCATTTATCTTAAATACTTTCCCTGTTTCACACTTAATTAGATTATATGCACACACAGAGAAAAGGAAAAGGTTTTACTTTAATGGACTAATTCACCTAAATTTCAACAACAACAAAAAATGTTTCTTTTCATCTGCATGTACATGTGCAAATAGCAAACACATATGGTGCTGTACTGGACAATATAGGGTTTATCATATGGCTCCCCAGAGCTCGCACATAAACATGTGGCAAAGCTTTGTGAAAAACAGAAGTTATGTAGCTAAAAGAAACCCCGGTCCAAAAAGAATTTTAACAAGTTGAATATGACGAAGCATTTCCAACAGCATCTATGATTTAGAATTTGTGTCTGCAGAATTCCGACAACACCTCTACAGATTTTCCACAAATTTTCAACAAATATAGATGCTGCCTGTAAAAAAAACACGTACGGCACTGGACTGGGCAATCTTTTGTTAACTTAGAAGCAAAAAATTTCACTAGATTCTGCATACTTTAATTGCAGAGCACCACTGAAATCGTAAAAAACATCTGCAAATGATGTGTGAGGTGTTCCGATGAAACCAGTCGCAGTCATAATTCCACAGAATCAGTTCATGCTGGCGTGTCCGACTCAGGTTGAAAGAGTTCCAAATCATGCTCAACAAAATGTTCATTTCATATAATATTCATTGTTTGACTTTACTCTTATGCTAAAACAGAGTCCTAAAGAATGTTGCCACTCATGACACTCGTTCCATTTTAATCTTATTTTCATGTCTTTTCTTGTTTGGACTATGTGCCTAAAATGGGAACCAAGATTTGAAAAGAACAGGAAGTAATAAGCAGAAAGGCAATAAGAGAAGAGTTACCAACTGGGCATTAAGTTCAAAAAGACCAGACTGTAAATATATAAAGTGAAACATTATAAGTTAGTTGTACAACCTGCTCATAGACGGTTGATTCTTCTAAATGTCCATCAATAGTCATACTCTGAAACAGCCTGAGTTACTGTTTTTTAAATTTCACTGTCTTCTTTTTAATTTGTTTCTCTAGACTTACATTACAAGCACTGTGAAAGAATATGCACAATTAAATCTACAGGTACAATTTTATCTGAACCAGGCACTTTTTTTGAATTAATGGGAGGATGTTGCAGTTATTGTTAATGAGCAAAGTCACATTCATTCATAGTGACTTGCATGAGAGAAAGAAAGTCACAATATGGAAATGGAAAGAATTCAAATGAATGAGTGATTTTGTGACTAATTTCTCATTTTTACACTACCGTGAGTAAGAATTCTGATCATGATCCCATACCCAGCGGTTAATCATTTCTTTCCACTACACCAAATTACAAAACTTATGTCACTCTTCCCAAAAATGTGCCCACTGTATGAGTTTATATGGGAAGTTACAATCTCCTCTACGTCAAGCCAAAGATCTGTTTCTTTCCGGATAAATATGATTTAGCATATGAGATGTTTCCTGTCATGAATCGACGAAGAGAAGTCAAATCACAATCCCATAAAATCCATTAGGCGGTCATTACTTTAGAACTGAATTCCTGGCGTATAAATCTAGCTTCAGGGTGTGTAATTCTGCTTTATCCTGACACACCCTGTCAGTTCATTCTGCACCTAGCTCCTGGCTGACGCTTTCTTCCTCATCTAACATACCCTCATCTGCAGCCAGTCCTAGTAGCTTGCAAACTGCTGCCAACGCCAACATTAAACTGGCGGTTTTTCGGAGCTCCAGGGTGCAGCAAAAGTTCAAGCTGCAGGTACAAGCATCTTGAAATCCTGTGTGTGTGTGTGTTTGTGTGTGAGTGGCAGACAAGCAGATGCATGTACAGCTAACAGCACACCTCACCAAATCATGCATACAATCACATATTTTAACCACAACATGAAATGAAATGACAGCTTTATAATTGTAAAAAATGTAATTTCAACAGCAGAATGTTTAGGACTCTTTTTACAAGCACTCAGCTTATAAATATATTTTGTACATGAAAGTCTCAACAGCAATTATCATACAGCAGCTCACCGCAAATATTTGGCGTGCTTTTACACTTTGTTCTGATAGAACTCTGAGTGGCTGAGACAAAGGCATGTGTGATGCTTTGGATGTTATGAATACCTTTGTAATGCAGCGTGCGTCAAACCTCCGCAGGAACACTTTTTATTTTTCTTTCAGTGTCCTGCAGTAGCATTTGAAAGAAATCTAGGACAATATTGTTGAAATTCTTTAAATTTTTCAAATTTTTAGCAAGAGAAAGAGAAGAGGTAGTAACATGTCTCCTGTGTTTCTGGAGGGGCTCTTTGACATTTGAAGATTTCAATGCTTAAACATCTCACCTGCAGTTCAGACAACACAGTTTAATGAAACTGCAAAGTAAATATAATTTTGATTTAAAGAAAAAAAAGAAAGAAAATTTTTTCTAAAATTACATGCACCAAGTAAAGTGTAATGACTAGAAGCGGATAAAGACTTATAACGAGAGCTGCAGCCTAAGCTGATTGCAGATGAATTCATTATCAATTACTCCAAGGCATTCTCATGGTCTCCTTGTGTGCTTTACTCACTGTATGAGGCACCATCAAACTAATGCAAAAATGCACAAAATTTTTGACTAAAATATGCAATTAGAATCAGGCCTTTTTTTTTTTAGTTACCAGAGACATTTTTTAATTTTGGAGAAAGTCTCCTGTCTCTAAGCCCTCCTTCCTCTGAGCAGGAGTAAAGAAAACAAAAGATTTAGGATTTAGTTTGCACTTATGAGGCCGGGAATATCTGAAATATGTACATTGTAGAAGCTTGACTCTATTGATAATGGGCATTTTTAATGAAAAATATTACATGATAAAACATATTTTTTAAATCAATGATGTATAACGAGGTCAGTGTAGCGGGTATGCACCTGATTCAGGCAGCATGGAACTGAATGAAGGCTGAATGAATTTAATTCATATCATCATGTTAACCCAAAGATAAGGGCTCTAATACTGGCAAGACGAGCACTCTAAGGTTAAAAATATTTTTTTTAGAAAAGAATTATTCAAAGTACAGCAAATTTTGCCAGGAGACAAAAGCCCAGCCAATGTTTGTCAATCCCAAGTCTTTTCCTCTTGTAGACTGTCAATGGAGCCACAACTCTGGTGGTTTGGAAAAAGTTAAACTTAATTTTTCATATGCATGAAATCATTTGAGAAAGATGCAAACAACAGAACTTGTGTTCTTGATTTTATTTCAAAACATTCAAATTAATCTCTTTGGTTACTTGTGTTCCAAACACTGTAAACTAGATTGAATATTGACTGTAGGCACTTAAATCTTGGACACAGTCTAAAAGTATATGAAACCAAATGCATCCTAATGGTTTACATTCTTACAACCTGCTGTATAAACTCTTTAATGGCCATTACTTCACACATCATAAAACAGCATGCAAAAAACACAAACCTGGTTCAATTGTGGCTGCCACACTCGTAAGTCACATTTTCCAACCAATACACGTGGTAACGAGTCTATGTGAGTGTGTGTGTCCACTGACAGCTCTAGCGATTGCGTAACTCACCCAACAAACCTCAATCCAGTTTCAACACTTTCAGATCAGCCGACATTCAGCTTCCTGTTCTATTCTTCACTATTCTAATTCTTTTAAATGCACTTCTGTTTTCTTTAGCTTGACTCTGCAAAGATAACATGTTTCTTATGACAATGTGAAGGTTTTTGTTCGTCCATTCTCTTTTGTATTTTTTTCTCATGTTTAGAAAAAGGCATTGAAACCATGTTTTTCGTAGTTTGAATATCTATTGTGGACTGGTGAGTTCAGGGCAGGAAACAGGGCCAGAAAGTTTTGTTGATCCATGTCATATGACCAGAGAAAGAGAGACAGAGACACAAAGACCCTCTTACAAATCCAAAAGAGTAACTGAGTTCTTTTCTAATGGTGCACTGGGACCAAAAGCGAATGCATGAAGGCCATAAAAACTTAAACAAACTCAGACACACACCCACAAACATACACATAGGTGTTATCACTGCCATCTAACTTTGTCCAGTGCAGCTGTGTGAAGTCTGAACCAAAATGAGTGACCATATAGCACAGAGGCTTGTTGTCATCGTTTTCAATAGTGTGTGCAGCTGTATGCTGAGCTCTGAAGAAGTGAAAATATGTCTGCTACATATATTTTAAAAAGCCTGTTCCTCAATTGTGTTGACTTTCGAGCTCTATGAATCTTTGTTTTTCTGCTCGTGCAGATTTTTTGTGGTGTGTTTATTGTGACAAGTTATTTGTAATCATGATTAAAATTATTATTATTACCTCTGTCATTATGTGGATGTTATCAGCCCACAAAAAACACAAAAAACACACACACACACACACACACACACACACACACACAACCACACACACACACACACACAAACAACTAATCTATCATTTCTATCCATCCCCTATTTTACTTTAGTCCACCTTTGTTTCCTTTATTTTTTACAATCAGTGCAATGTTATTGCACAGCCCAGGGTTTTACCAGCTCATTAACACATGCACACTCAGTCACACACAGATATGTACTGTAGGCTCATCACAAACCACCACATAATAAACAAGGTCAGATCAGTAAAACACAATGATATCATCCTCATTCTGAATCTACAGTAGGCTGTGCTTTACAGGCAACGGGCACAATGACTGGTCTGTAATTGCACCAATATGTGCTCTACTTATTTGACATGACGTAAAATGCTCCTTCCTGCTTTAAACCTGGGAAAAGCATAAAGTAAACTTACTTGTGTGTCAGTAAAATTTTGTTTAAGACATAATGGGACACTTCTTAGATTCTGAATATATTGTTTTTTCATACAATATCAACATACAGTGCTGCTGTTAGTCCTGTGGTGCCTTTTATTTTCCTAAACTGACTTTAACCCTCTCTTTAAACATGTAGCACTACTTTAAAAAGTTATACCATGTTTATGACAGGGAGCAGTAACCTTAAGGTAGCTTAAATCACATTTGCTGCAGCCTACTACCCCACATTTATTTTTCAAAAAAAAAAAATCTAAGAGTGACTTATTTTGTCTGAAAAAACATTTAAGCTAGTTACCTTTGAGAACTTCGTATCCTCTTATATTCATGATTTAGGCCTATTGCTGTTTAATTGCACATACATCCAGGCACACAGGTTTGTTGTTGTAAAGCATTATCAAAATAAATATAATTGGGGTATTTAGCAACAGTTAGTTTTGGTTTTGATCAAATCTGTCAGCGCCAACGTTGTTCAAGCAAAAGAATTCATACTCAAACGTACCTTTCCAAACTTTTGATGCTGCACATAAAGTTGTCCCTCCTTGACGTGGGTGTCCATGCCCCCAAACACTCCAGGGCCACCCTTCCTTTAGAAAGACGAAACTGTACTTGAACTTGACGCAGGATAATCACCTTTTTTGAGGGCTAATTTCTCCTTTATTCCCTAACAACTTCCCCCTTCTCTCACTTCCGCCCCTGAGCGGTTAAAACGCACTTATCATGCTGCTCGTGCACAGTTCAAGTTGTCATAGTGGAAATAAAAAGGGTCCAAACAGTTGTTGGGTGGTCTCGACCAAGTTAAATAATGTCCAAGGGCTTTCTAAGTCGCCTATCTGTCGCCTCTCACTCCTCCTGTAGGGCCGAGCTAGTGAGAAGTCTCACTCAATAGATGACATTAAGTTTCTGGTTGCGGATTTCAGAATAAAAGTCTAATTAACCAAAATCAGTTTTAGGTGGCAGGGCAGCAATGAAAAAGGTGAATTGTGATAAGTAACTGTATGAGTAGAACTTCTACCATTTAAAAAAACCGAAATAGTCACGGTTTTTGAACAATATTTTTATATATTTAATCAAGGACTGTCTATAGCACCGGGCCTCAAGGTTTGAGGTGACATGACATATGAACCATATTTGTAGTTAATCAAGTTATTGCAAAATCCATATAACAAATGTTTACCTTTAGCCCCCTGATAACAATAACATTTACCAAACTTAAAAGAAACCTCGAAATGTCAGACCAAAGCTATATTATCAGAATATGGTGTCTTGACTTGGGGTACCAAGTTTTTTCACAAAAAAATAATCTGCAAAATGTTTAAAGACAGATTAATGTCAACTTTATTTTCTCTATTTCTTAAAGGATGCATCATATCTAGCATCACTGCTTCTGTGTCATGCAAGTTATTATCATATCCACGGGATATATTAGCATTATTTACTGCACCATATGAAGAGTCAAACAGTATCTTGCAGAGTAAGTAAATAATTATCAATGATAAATCATTAAATAAAAGAGATTAAGCTGTTGAAATACACTATGAAATAAAAGATACATATGTTGTTTACGGAGTTGATGTTGTCCCCTTGTGTATTTTTATTTTGAAATCAGAATGGGTCAACATCCGGTATTGTAGTAACTTTTCGGTACTTCACGTCGCTGTCCCTGCAGGAGTGAGAAGCGCGTGGTGAGCGAAGCGAGCCGCTCCTCTTCTTCCTCTCCTCCCACCTCCTCACTCTTGTGTAACTTCTCTTTTGGTTTCAGCTCAGACTCACACATTTTCTAACACAATCGGAAATCATAAGCATAATATAAACTATACCTTAAACCGCACGGAAGAACAGCTCGTGTTTGTTTTTGGAAATAAACTGTAGCACAGCACAGCACAGCACAGCTATAAATCTGTTAAAGTGCTGTTTTCCCCGTTAAAAAGTAGAAAGTGAGCTAACTATTAGTACATATGGGCCTACACATATATAACTACAAAGAAAGCCTATTACATGAAGTTCGTGTAGCCAAAGCTTGGTATTTGTTTTTAGGTAGCATGAGTTGGCTAAGAGACGCTGACCCCCAAATTAATGTATTGCAGATGCCTCCTGCCGGCTCACTGTAAAACTCAAAGTCGTTTTCCTTGTTTTCAGCCCAAACATGAAGGTGCTAAACCTCTTAATCTTGCCACTGAGTGTGGTTTTTCATGCCATGACTTACACCTCACAATAGGGTTTAATTGTTCAAGACTAGAAAACCTCAGTATTTTGTGTAGAGCGACAAATTCTGCCGCATTTTTTGTCTTTAACAATTGTCGTATTAGTAAGATGTGCACTGTAGATTTCAGGGTGATTTTCCCTTGATATCGCTGCCACCTACTGGTTTTTAATTAGTATTGCAGGCAAGAGCGTCGCACCCACTCTCGCGATATTTGAGCACTCTATATACGGGAACGACTGAACCTAAACAGGAACTGAAACATGGCAACGGTGTTCGGTGGAGTAGAAGGGTGAGAGCTCTTTAAAATACAACAAAACTTGCTCAGTTGCATTTCCGTTGAATAACCGTTTAAAGCTAGTTTGTGTTGCATGCTTTTAGTATAGTAGTACTAGTTTTCTAGTACTTGCATATTAAAATGTAGATTGCTAGCTTGCACTCAAGGATTCTCTCTATGACAAAACCGTAAAACTAGTCTTGTGACACGTCCCGTGATTACTTCCTCTATGTCACATTTGTGGGGTACTGTTATTTGAAATTTTGATAAAGTTTATAAAAAACTGTTTGTGTACGCATGTACGTGTATGAGAAAAATGTAAGGTTTGGGCACCTTAAAACAAAAAGTATCCGTGTTTTCACTGCATATGAGTTCATTGATATAGCTTTTAATCATTACTAAAATACCAGTGTTTGTGTTTCTCTAGTGGTGGGTCCCACTCTAAAGCGCTAATAGTTGGAGCAGATGGAAAGATTCTAGCACTGACGGAGGGACCGTCCACCAACCACTGGGTGAGGATGAGTAAGCATGGAGGTAGTTTAGGTTGGCCAAGTGAAGAAGTGTAGAAAACGAAGTTAGGATGGCAGGTAGGAAAACTGAATGAATGATGAGGGGAGTTTGCCCCCCCCAACCTTAATTAAAGCATTAAATCAAACAAATGTCAGTAAATTAAAAAACTGATGGTATAAAGAGGTGTGTGTGTCCGTTCGTATGTGTGTGTACAGTTGGTCGGGGTGGACACATGCATTGAAGTCATCAACGACATGGTCCAGAGAGCTAAGGTGGAGGCGGGGCTGGATCCAAACACGCCACTGTGCTCTTTGGTCAGTCAAACTGTTCATCAGATGCCTGCACACGTTTACTTTTTAAGTATATGAAACGTTTTACTATACACTTATTACTTCATCAGAAACTAGTTTCCTGTGTGTGTGTGTGTGTGCAGGGCATGTCTCTAAGTGGAGGGGAGCAGAAAGATGCCATCGATAACATAATCTCTCAAATGAAGAAACGGTTTCCCTCTCTAAGCCAGCACTACTCCATCATCAATGATACAATCGGCGCTATTGCGACTGCCAGCAATCGTGGTAACCTGCCAAGTCATCTTCTGTTGCTTAATTGTGCTTAAGTCCATCCTCAGCACAAAACTATATGCAGCACTGAAAACAGGCATGAATGACCTGACAACATTTATACTTCATTTAATCCTAATTTCTATGTGCGTTTTTCAGTGACTTTTACTATATAATTTTGGACAAAATGCAATAACATAGATATTTTAAACTGCAGATTTTCATAGCGTGTAAATATGTGCATTAGGTAGATTGTCAAAAAAATTTTTATTGTACATGTAAAGTAACTCCATAGCCATTTTGACAATCTACATTAACATTTGTAAGATACTCGAAGCTGCAGAAAAAGTTTAAATCATGACCAACGATGCCATATAAGAGCAAGGCTTGATATTTTGCTTAAAAAGGCATCATCGTTATTATTATAATATACCAATCGGCCTTGTTTTTCTCTGTAGGAGGTATAGTGTTGATAACAGGGACTGGCTCTAATTGCAAGTTAGTCAATCCCGACGGCTCACAGATCGGCTGTGGAGGCTGGGGTCACATTATGGGTGATGAGGGATCAGGTAATTATAAGCATATATATTATATATGATTAATTTACAGCATTATTGACTGGACCAAACTCTTTAGACACCTCTTTATCTCTTAGGATACTGGATCGCCCATTTGGCCGTGAAGACAGTGTTTGATGCCAGAGACAACCTGGTTACTCCTCCTCATGATATTACACATGTTAGAAAAGCCATGGAGGAATACTTTCAGGTCAGACTATAACAACACAAAATATTCATCCTATTAAGAATGTACCTAGACTTCAAACAATGATATCTCTCAAGAGTCAGAGCAGAGCTTAGAGGCTTCTGATTCAGGGATAGCATATTTCCCAGTTCTGGTGTACAGAAAGTTGTTAAATTTCATTTGTGAGAAATTGTACAATTTTTCTTAGGTGTCAGATCTCATGGGCATGCTGCCGCACCTCTACAGGAACTTCAACAAGTCCCACTTTGCTGGTTTTTGCAAAAAGCTCGCTGAAGGTATTCCTTTAACTTGTGTGTGTGTTCATAGTGCATTGTGATACATTGTGATTCATTCTATTAAAAACCAAATTAAATGTTAGAACAAAAATGAAAAATATCTGTGTGCATGTTTAAGGTGCGGAAGCAGGGGATGCTCTCTGTCAACATTTGTTCACTCAAGCTGGGAGAGTCCTGGCAAAGCATGTAGAAGCAGTCTTACCTACAGCACAGGAGGTAGCACACACACACACACACACACACACGCACACACACACACAGACGCTTACATTGTCCTTTCATTCCTTTGCTATAAATGTAAGGTGCATGAATTTCTTGCAACCTTTTTGTCTGTTTGTCAATACAGCCTCTTTTGAGTAGTGACCTTGGGTTGCCTATCCTGTGTGAGGGCTCAGTGTGGAAGAGCTGGGAGCTTCTGAAATCAGGTCAGTGTCCCTCAAATCTAGAAAATAAGGTCCTTAACATTTTAACATTTAAAGAAAACAAAGTGAAGCAGTTGATAGTTCTGCTAAAACTCAGCTGCCTCTCTTTGTTTCTATGTTTTTTTGGTCTCTCACCAGGGTTCACTGAGGTCTTGGACAACGTGGCATCATCCAACAAGTTCAAGGGCCATTTCCACGGTTATAGCCTCCTGATTTTGCGACAGTCCTCAGCCCTCGGTGGTGCTAGTCTAGGGGCACAGAGTATGGGTGCAACCATAGCTATGGATTATGAAGCCAACGCCAAAGTCTTCTACCATCACACTTTTAATAGGAGCCAGTGAGAGTACAACTGCACATCCAGGAGATTGAATCAACAAAAGGGAAATTTACTGTTCTGAATATCATTATGGACTATGTAATAAGGATACAATAATTAATTTAATCTCACAACTTGATATCTGAACTGTACAGTTCAATTCAGTCAACTGTGATTTAAAAAATTATATTAAAAAAATTATATAAAAATTATTTTAAAAATTATAAAATCTTGTTTTGCACAGGTGCATAACAGCTATTCTGACAATAGAGTTGATGTTGCATATTTGGAACACTTGTTTACGATTGATAATCACAATAAAGAAAAACATTTTACTAAAAGAATAGGCTACTTTTCTTGGGTAGAAAACAATCTGTGAAGTGTAATATAGGTGGTGACCCAGAACTTTAATGTCATCAATATGTTTAAAAAAAATTTAAATTTCAGTAATGTCTTGATTAAAATTACAGAATGCCAGGCATCCCTTAGCTGTGGCTCACTAAGTAGCTGACGCACACAATTGTTCCCTGTTACCCGGTGTTTTGGACAGAGACACCAGGGAGGACTGTCTCCTGTGTTCTTACGCAAGAATTCCTGACAACATTCATATATTTAAGGAGGAAAAATCAGTCAGTTATTAGTACAGAGACAAGTTTTAATTGTTTTACTTTTTTATTTTAAATTAAATTTTAAAGTGTGTGTGTGTGTGTGTGTGTGTGCACATATTGATCATATACGTTGTCTTTGTTTTACAAGATGTTGTTTGGTTCATTGACTTGCAAGCTATAAGGACTGCTAGCAAAGTAAGCCTGATTGTTATTGTGGTAAGTAATTGTATCACAGGTTGGATTCAAAAAATTTTAAGTTGTAAGTTCGGCTCCCTCTCTCTCTCTCTTTTGCCTGTCTCTCCATTTATATGTCTATCCTGACCTTAATTTGCTGTAATTTATTTTATATGTGGACTCATCTACCTCTCTCACATCAAAAAATACAAATGCATGTTGCCAGTAAAAAAAATGGATGGCTGGCTTCACACAAACAGTTACTCAGTGCTTTAAGTACTGCAGGTGAAAGTTCAAACTGTCTGGCATTTATTCAGTATAAATAAAAATATCATGGCTATGCAATTCATTCCAAATATTTTATCAAATATTATTAAATTATTTTTTGTTAAACACAATAAGTTTTATACTTTTATTTTATGTTCATTTAAAGGATTTATTTATTTATTTATTATCATCACGTGGTGGCAAAGAAAACCGGAGCCCCCGGAGAAAACCACGTAAGTATGGGGAAACCATGCACACTCCTCACAAAAAAGGCCTGCCCAAGCAGAGGATTAAACCCAGGACCTTTTTTAGTGAGGCAGAATGCTAAAATGATTGAATCTTGAATTAAATATACAAATTAAATCATAAATTAGCAGTTGGGGGTTGCTGCATGACTTTATCATTGAATGTCATAGTTATGACTTGCATGCCCCTAATTTTCCCTCTCTCTTTGGAGAAGTTTGGCAGCATACACCTCTGCCTGTCAATGTCAACTGCACATGCAAAATGTGGAAAAGTGTATACTGTTGGTTTAGACAAACCCACACGACCAAGTTTAGGAGGGGCTTTACCCTGAGGTTTTTCATCGACCTTAGTCTTTTCCTTTGCCCACTCATACCAATGAACCCTTGGTTCTCTCAACCTCGTTGACAAATTTTCAAAAGGCCGATCTCTATTCTCTGGCCTTGGAAGCCCTTCTGGCATGTTAGGTTGTAAAGGCCCTGTCCTGGTTTTCTGTGGTTCTGAAACTGAAGTTGTTGCACATGTTCTGTTGCTCTCTAGCCCCAAGACCTTGGGTGTTGCAGAATGTGCCCTGATGCTCCCGGGTTTTTGGACCAAAGGTGTTGTGGAACATGACTTGGTGCTCTCTGGTTTTGTAACCTTGAGTGCTATAAACTGTGTCCTTGTGCTATCTGGTTCCAGAATCTTCGGTATTCTAAGACATGTTTTGGTGATTGGAGGAAGAGCATTTGTTGGACTTGTCACGGTGTGCTCTCCTTTCGTGACCTTAGGTTGTGAAGAACCTGTCCTGGTACTTTCTGGTTTTAAACCCCTAGGTGGTGTTGGATGTGTCCAAGTAGACTCTTGTTCTGCAACCTTTGGTGTTGTAGGCCCTGTCCTTGTTCTCTCTAAAGCCGGAAACTTAGTTGTTGTTGGACATGACCTGGTCTTCTTCAGTTCTGGAACTTTAGATGTTGCAGGACATGTTCTGGTGTCCTCTGATTTAGGTACCTTAGGTGTTGCAGGACTTGTTCTGGTGTCCTCTGATTTTGGTACCTTGAGCATTGTACGGCCAGTCCTGGAACTCTCTTCTTTGGAAGCCTTTGGTATTGTGGGACATGTTTTGTTTTGCTCTGATTTCATGACCTTTGGTGGTGAAGGACCTGTCCTGGTACTCTCTGGTTTTAAACTCCTACGTGTTGTTTGAAGTGTCCGAGTAGACTCTTGTTCTGCAACCTTTGGTGTTGTAGGCCCTGTCCTTGTTTTCTCTGGATCAGGAACCTTAGATGTTGCAGGACTTGTCCTTGTTCTTTCCGGTTCTGGAACTTTAGGTTTTGCATGACATGTACTGGTGTCCTCTGATTTTGGTGCCTTAGATGTTGCAGGACATGCTTTGGTGTCCTCTGACTGTGAAACCTTAAGCATTGTATGGCCAGTCCTGGTACTCTCTGGTTTGGGAGCCTTTGGTATTGTGGGATGTGTTTTGTTTTGCTCTGATTTCATGACCTTTGGTGGTGTAGGACCTGCCCTGGTACTCTCTGGTTTTAAACTGCTGGGTGTTGTTTGATGTGTCCGAGCAGACTCTAGTTCTGCAACCTTTGGTGTCATAGGCCCTGTCCTTGTTCTCTCTGGATCAGGAAACTTAGATGCTGTTGCACGTGTCCTAGTCCTTTCCGGTTCTGGACCTTTAGATGTTGCAGGACTTGTTCTGGTGTCCTCTGATTTAGGAACTTTAGGTGTTGTAGGCCTACCCCTGGAACTCTCTGGTTTGGGAACCTTTGGTATTGTGGGATGTGTTTTGTTTTGCTCTGATTTCATGACCTTTGGTGGTGACGGACCTGTCCTGGTACTCTCTGGTTTTAAACTGCTCGGTGTTGTTTTATGTGTTTGAGTGGACTCTTGTTCTGCAACCTTTGGTGTTGTTGGACTTGTCCTTGTTCTTTCTGGATCAGGAACCTTAGGTGTTGCAGGTCTTGTTCTGGTGTCCTCTGATTCAGACACTTCAGGTGTTGTAGGCCTATCCCTGGAACTCTCTGGTTTGGGATCCTTTGGTATTGTGGGACTTTTCACGGTTTGTTTTGTTTGATGTCTCCGCATAGACTCTTGTTCTGCAACCTTTGGTATTGTAGGCCCTGTCCTTGTTCTCTCTGGATCAGGAACCTTAGGTGTTGCAGGACTTGTTCTGGTGTCCTCTGATTTTGGTACCTTGAGTGTTGTAGGTTTGGGAGCCTTTGGTGTTGTGGGACATGTTTTGCTTTGCTCTGATTTAGTGACCATAGGTGGTGAAGGACCTGCCCTGGTACTCTCTGGTTTTAAACTGCTAGATGTTGTTGGATGTGTCTGAATAGACTCTTGTTCTGCAGCCTTTGGTGTTGTATGCCCTGTCTTTGTTCTCTCTGGATCAGGAACCTTGGGTGTTGTTAGATGTGCCCTGCTGCTCTCTGGTTTTAAAACACTAGGTGTTGTAGACACTGTCCTTGAATTTTTTGGTTTGAGAGCCTTTGGCCTCGTGGCACTCTCTGGTCTTAAGACCATAGGAGGTGGTGTTTGTCTTGGATGGATTGAAGATGGAGGTGACTTACAATCTGCTGTTGTGTCCCTACTCTCATCACTTGGACCTCCTATGAAACTCACCCTCCGTCTAATGTTTGGATGCATACTGGCTACATCTGGCTTTGAAGTATCAAAATCAGCAGATCTTTGGTGATCTGGTGCTTGACTTTCTCCTCCTGTTACTTCTTGGATGAAAGACTGAAAATCATGATACAGTTTTCCTTCTTCTGCTGTCCTAGTGGTTTTCTTAACATTTTTGAAGAACTTTTTCTCTGGAAAAGAAAAATGTAAAACATATATTAGATAAAAATAAAACTATACTAACTATACTACTACTAGAAAATATTGTTTGTATATTCATTAAAATATATCAATTTTAATAAATGAAACAGTAATAACTTACCCCATAGTTCCTGGAACTGAAAGGAGGCCAATTTTGCATCCATTTCATGTTTTTCTTCTCTGAAATTAACCAGCTCTGACATATAATTTGAAATGAAGTTTGAAAGGTCATCTGGCTGAGCTAAAAGTATGGCCCTAGAAATACACTCTAGTAAGCTTTTTATTCCATATGGACATGATTCCTGGGAATTCATCTTTCACAGGTTCTTTTGTTTGTTTAAGTTTTTTAAAATTAAAATTCCTGGATTGGATGTAAAACTATGTGTAATCTACGGTGTGCTACAACGTTTTTTTAAGTTTTTGTGATGGCCTGACTTGTGATGTCACATGATTGCCTTTGATCTACAAAGGAGTTTGCTGACTCAGCATTCACACATTATTTTGTGTGAATGCTGACTCAGCATTTTACACAATTGTTATTCTGGCCTTTATTTTTCTGCTTCTTTTTTACTCTTTTTTTTCATATGATTTTTTGGCCTTCTGCCTCCTCAGATTTTTTATTTAGTTTTTTTTACAAATAGTGTTCAAATTATCTTGAAACTTACTACACTTTGAAACACTTCTTCCCCATATATTTAGCTACAGACGTTTATCAAACTTTAAATAGGTCACAAGCCCTCAGACTATAACTGGTGTGTTTAAATTTATTAAAACCTTTAACAGTTTTAGACGTGTTTACTCCTTTTTTCAGTTTATAATTGGTCTCTATGGGACGGAATGCTCGGCAGTTAGAGTGTGTAACATCATTCTAAAGTGGAAGGGAATTGTAGAATTGTTCAAGAAATCTCTCAAACAAACTGTCCACTCTTCCACAATTTTCACCCAACATATATAACTTACACATCAAAACATAGACAAAATTTGTGCTCTTTCAGACAATATATCCGTTTTAGCTGTATGAATTTGTTTTTCTTTTTTTTTTCCAGAAAGTGCCAAGGGTGCCACCAAACTCTCATTTAAGTGAAGTATTTTTTTGTTCCGAAGTTTTCATTAAAAGTGAGGACTGTCTATTATTTTTATGTTGTTCCATACAATTTACACATGTACTTCTTTAGCAAAGCCTTGGGCTGCTGACGGTGTAGTCAATTCAACCATATGACCTATAGTATTTGAATAAGGACCTGTTGTCAAGAATTCAGACAGTTTATTTTTTCACATAGCAATCCTTGTTTGAACAAAAACATCCTAGTCTGTACTGGATGCAGGACAGTTTTAAGAATTGAGTGACCCAATCTCTATTAAAAAGACACTAAAATGAAAATTATAGTTTCATAATGTCCTGATGCAGACTGACATAGTTATTTATTTGACATCTGGTTATGGTGATACACAACTGAAAATGATATTTGTCATTATGCTGCAGGGTTATTTGTTTTCCCTGATACATTTATTGAATTTAAGTCAACAAAATAATCATAAATTAGATTTTTAAATTTTTTCCATTCAATAAATTTGTCATTAAAATTAAATGTTGGATGTTAAAGATGCCCTATTGCATTTGTGTATAAGCCTGAAAATGGTTTGAAACACACAGTCCGTCTGTGTCAGACTGCACATGACAGCCATGGTGATGCTAACTGCAGTTTGACTTATTGCTAAGAGAGAGTAACTGACAATATTATGTAATTCAAGTACAACCTGCTGAGAACACAGTGTGAAACTTGTGTGTTTTGTGTCATAGAAGCCAAGAGCAGCCATGGCTACTAGGCCTATTTTTTAATTCTGTTATCTCGAGATCACAAAATAGTTTTCTCATTGTCACGGGATAACGGCTTGTTGTCTCATGAGAATGAGAGGAATTAATGCATTTTCGCAGGATAACAAGGCTCGTTTTCCCATGACAACAAGATATATTAATCTATTATCACAGAATAATAAAATTCATTTCAATTTATCCCATTATCACAGGAAAGCAAGCCTCGTGAGAGATAACAAGATGTTATCCCGTGATAACACTTCAATGCATTAACAGAGTGTAAAAAATACAGTAGTAACCATGGCCATTCACAGCTTCTGTAAAAGTTTGATCACAGGAGCAATTTAAAAACTGTCTGTCTCAGATTTTGCGTTTAAATTTTTTATCTTCAAATCGCATATGACAAACAGACCTAAGACCTGTTTGGCCTTGTTTTGCCTTTAGCTGCATAGCCTGTAGCGGGGACTTGTGATATGCAATTTGTCCTAAACTGTAAACAGCATCGGGGGCAGTGGAGCATGTTTTCTGCTGCTCAATGGAAGTGGACAAAGACTGTGATACTGTAATGTCAGTGAATGTTAAAAAACTCCGTGGCTTGCTGCACTACTTGGGTTTTATCTCCTTTCATGCTGATAGCGACCAAAAGCTAAAAGCTATAGTTGCTCCTGCATTTATAAGCCAACAATATCCTTTATTTTTAAACTAGCTTTCAGTTATCAGTGCCAGCATCACCCTCACTCTTTCTACTCTCTCAGCCTCCCTCTTGTTTGCTGTTCCCTGCCTTTTTGTCTCCATTTGGCCCTCTCTCCTTCTGTTTCTGATGTGTCTAGGGTTGTCGGCCTGCCTTGACTGTGGCCAAGGAGACAGCCTTTTTTTGGCAAGATGAAGAATGTTATGCTGTGCTGTGTTTTTAGTGAAACATGTACTGAGTTCTGTCCATCTACTGTATTTCTCAGAAGTACAGCCATACATATACATACATATATCTCACACACACACACGTGCGGTACACTTTAGTTAGTGGCTTTATTGGTACTCAGTCCATCTGCTTTTATTGGAAATTGTAAGGAAATGTTTTGAAGTACTTTTGGCTCATATTTCTGAAACTAGAAGAACCAGATGTACTCTCTCAAACCAGATGCTTTTACTGTTTGTTCTGCCAGTTTTTTAGCCTGCTGTTGTTTCAATAGCCTTCAAACTGTAGGTTATTTGCCAAATCTGGCCTGCTGTAAAAAAAATTCTTTAGATCTGTCTGTAAAGAAGCTTGGCTATAACACCTGCCCCACCATCCTGTCACCTCTGGTCCAGTTATCATAATCAAAGGTTGAACAACACACACAGAAATTGCCCATCTTCAGTAACATCAAAGAGGCCACCACTTTTTTGAGGTAATTTCCATAATATAGTAAAGACCAAGTACAGACTAGTACAAAGTTTTACAAAAATAATTCAGAAAAATTAGGACAAAACTTTCCTCTACAGTCATAATGAAAATTAGCCAGAGAAACCATGGAAAAATTAACAAAATGTGCTTACACATGGTTGTCAGTGTAAGGAGATTAGATTAACAGTTTACAACCATGCTGGCAGCCTTGAACCTATGCTTAGACACAACAGTACTTTGAGCTAAGTGCTAACATCAGCATGCCAGCATGTTTACAGTGGCAGTGCTAACAGTGCTGCTGATGGTAAGCAATTAAAAGGCTGATTATTGTGAGTTTGAATTTGTATGTTAGCCAACAAGTCATGTGAATTACAAATATTTTTTAAAATTTAAATAATCTGTTGAGTTTTGAGAGATAGGAGAGATAGGCAGATTTTGTTAGTTTTGGATTGAGCTGGGCTGTTTCCCCTAAGCTAAGCTAACTGCAGCAGGCTTTATCTTTTTATTTACCCAAAAAAACATGAGAGTGGTACTCATCTCCTCATCTTGCTGTAAGAATTGTACAATTTGATCACGACTATTACTACAACACAGCGTCAAATGCAAGTGCAAACTGTACTTCAGTGTAATGTTTGAGTGGATGTACTTTGTAA
>JAQMCX010000039.1:5470797-5538084 GCA_029814765.1 Acanthurus leucopareius
CAACTCATATATTTTTTCATTTTATAACAGTTTTACTTACAAATGTTACTGCATTAGATTTAGAAATGATCTTATTCTTAAATAAACTTTAAGTCATTTCACACATACCAGCCCTGAATATGAAAATCAAAAAGGAACTTTTGCAGTTTAGTAACTGTTAGAGAAAACTAAATTTGTGTTGTTTGGCAGCTGACACTTTGAACAGCTTAATGCTGAAACATCTTGGATGAGTATTACTTGAATTTAAAACCATTCTTTTAATAGAATCTAGTGCAAATTATCAGCTACTGATCATTTATTTTTCAATAATTTATCAGTTACAGATAGTTTATTTTTCAATAATGTCATGTGTGTATGTTTCCACTGTAATTAATATTAAATTTAAAAACATAAACAAATCTTGCAGGTTCTTGTCAGTGTGTGTTCAGTTGATATCAAAATACAACAAAACAAAAACAAGGGCATTTGTCTTTAATATCTTTATTTGTCTTTTTTCATTATTTTTGTTTGTATTGAAATTCATACTCTGTGTCTTCTGGACCTCTTTTTTTTTAACGGCTTCTTTCATCTAACTCATCTAAACAAAATCACCAAAAATGATTTCATGTTGTACAATCCACCTGGCGGACATTCCTATTGGCTTCACCAGGGTGCCATTCAACAGCTGTGGTCCAACTCTGCGAGGAAGTTCTATTTTAACCACATTTCCACTGCACGTTTTAAAAACACACTTGGGTTCTTGTTAGGCTGAAAATCGGAAAAGCTGCACTGGTGTAAATAAAGCTTTTGCCTGTCAGACACTTCAATGAAGTACAAGTGCCCAAGTGTCTCCCTAGCACTAATACAGTCAAATACACAAGACAATATTGTCCCTGCTGATACCACAAATAGAAGAGTGGCATATATTAAGGTTTACAGACCACTAGATTTTTCCTTTTGACAATACTGCCCTGCATTTTCAAGCCATGGTGGCAGAGAGCTAGAAAAACTGACTCATTAATTCATGATTACAGTTGATAAGAATCTGGGTTTCCTGAAAAGCATCTTCACGTATACAACTTTTGCTATTAACTCACAACTTAACGGAGATTATACTTATATATACACTACGATGCTTCATGGAAAGCCACACCACAGCACAGACTTATGGTTTCAAAAAAAGAACTTCCCCGAAATAAGTCAACCTACAAAGACAAGAACAGCAAGGAGGCCATACTGTCAGCCACATGTTCCATACTGACTTATTCTGATCGGCCACAACAATATTGTCCCTTTGCGTTTCTTCCTGCAAACAGGACTGAATGGACACCACAGGTTACTGTACCCAGTAGAGACACAAAATGCCTCATCCTCAAAACATGACGAAAAAAAAATTAAAAAAGAAAAAAGAGGAGGAGAGGCTATTTGAAAACCTGATTTGGATATGGACACTTGATCTGATGCTTGACAAACCAAGTTGTTCCGGCAGAAAGAGGCAGTGGCTTTGTCCCAGACCAAATACTCCCCCATAACAAGGTTTGTCATGACACCCCATTGATCCAATTTGAGCGAAAGGATGAAGCCAGACCGAAGAGAAAAAGAGAAAAAAAAAACATAACTGAGATTTTTTAGATGTTCAAAACATGCCGACCTTCCCTATTCAATAACATTTTTCTTGCTAAACTCACATCTTTTCAAACAAGTGGGACAAAGGATAAACATGGAATTCCACATAAAATGGGGAAATAAATTCTTCCCCATCATTACACCTGTCTGTGTCTGTTAAGATCACTTCAAAAAAAAACCACACACACACAAGCGTGCAGGGAGAGATAGGGTCTATATTTGGTTTGAAACAGAGCCACTGGAGATACGAATAAGAACCTGCATTTCTAGATGAGCAAGATCTATGATGTTACGGGGAGCTTGTGACATCATAGCTAACATTAACGGGTTTGACTGACTGGTGACTCTACAGAGCAGCGGCAGAAAACATCAATTCCCCTGAAAAGTTAGTCGTTCTCTAACCTGTCATGGAAACCCTCAACCTACTGGTGAAGTTTTTTAAATTTGACAGCATGCAAATTTTACAAGTATGTGACGTGATTTTACAAGGGGGGGATTTTTTTTTTTTTATGTTTTAGATTGAAGTTTTGTCCTGGCATCACTCCTTGGTAGCTGCCTCAGTTCCAAGGGGAAAATCAATGGGATCTGCATACTCTGTAAACATCAACAGTGTCATCTGAAATGCGATGATGACCTAGCGCCCGCAGTAGGGCAGTGCTGGTATTACACCCTTCCCCCACCCCTGTTCCCAATGTCCCTCAGTTTACAAGAAACAAACAGGAAATAAAAAGATTAAAGAAACAAAAAAGGAAAAGAAATCCCCCCACCCCCCAACTGGGCCTGCCAGCACGCCACTGACTTCAGGTGTGTAGGTGTGTGTATGTGAGAATCAGTGTGTGTGCGGTCTTGGCCGCCAGAGTCTCTGAGAAAATGTAAGGACTGGTGTGTGCATGTGTGTGCGCATGGAGGCTCCATGGGGGTGAGGGGGACTCCTAGTATTTCTTCCCCGGGACAAACTCCTTCGCTTCAGGATTCAAGACGCTCTTCCTCTGCAGAAAAGACACAAGAAAAGAGGAATAAAAACATTTTTCTCCTTACCAAAATCAAGACTATTCACAATGAATCTCTTATTTAAATAAATAAATAAATAAATAAATAAATAAATAATGTGTTTTTGAAGTCAGTTGCATTTCCAACTCACCGCCACCTCCTCCAGGTTGCTGTGGTGATCGCTGACGGACAAGCCGTTGAGCTGCTGCTGCAGCTGTCCCACCCCCTGGTTGTTTAGGTCGCGTGAAGGGATGAACCATTCCTGGTCCTCCTCCTCCAGCATTTCCTGGAAGCAACGCTCCAAGAACTCCTGCTCCAACAGCTCCTCTTCTACCTGGGAGGTGACAAGATGGAGAAAAAAGAGGGATGAATGATTTAAATTCAGGGGCAAAAGGACAGATGAGGAATATATGAGAATATTGGCACGAAAAGTTGGTTGAAGGTTTCTGTTAGAGAAAATTTCTCAGTAATGAGGCATTAAAACACATGACTCATTCAGTGACAGAGAGGGGTCAAAATAAAAAGGAATTCTCTTCACTGATACATTTCTACTCATAACTGTGGGGCTCCAGTGATTATGATTGGCTCCAAATAACCTCAGAACCACAAGGATGAAAAACAAGAGGAGAGGACAGGAAGAGTAAGAAATGAAGGACATAAAAGCTCATATGTGGATTAAGGGAAGTAACCACATCTGTTAATTTGTGGATGGTTGCCGTTATCAGCTACCCTAAGAATTTTAGGAGCACATTTCTAAAAATTCTGTTTTATTTAAGCCACCAATTTAAGGGCACAATTTGCAGATGCAAGATAAACTCAAAAAGCAGGACTAGGAGGAAGAGATGTTAGCATCTGTATGCAATTTAACACTTTTCTAGATTTAGAAAAATGTGAATCACAGTTTTGGGGTGGGCATGTCACTGCAAGTACTTGTGATAAGTTTTAGGGAGGGGTGCCCTAGGGTACGACCATGAAAAGCAACACCCCCAGATCATCTCTGGCTGGGAAATTTTGTTGCTTGTCATTTTCAGTCTCTCCTCTCCCTCCTTTCTTGTCATCTCTCAACTGTTTCCAAGTAAAAAGAAGTCAACATTTTAGATGTTTATGGTCTGCTATAAAACTTTTCCCTTGAAACACAAAATAAAGATCCACTAAATCTGTTTTTACTGTGACCAAAATATGTTCTCATTGGGACATTTGACACATCAAAAAAAAGGCACATTTGTGCTCTCAAGTGGACAAATTAATTAAGAGACAAAGTTTCAAAATGCCCCTCATCATATCCTAAGCATTTTTGTAATTGGCTGACACAGGCAGACATGACTTTGCACGGTGCTACAGTACATTTAGTTGCCAGGTGTTACTTTGAAAATCCTGTTTTTCACCCTCCGCATGAACACAGTGTTCTTGCTAACGTGAATAAAGAGGCTCTGTTTTGAAGCAGCACTGGTGTTGGTCTGAGCACGACCTTTAGAAAAGTAACACTGTCAAAATAAGAAATCAAAATCATCACAAATACTAGAACTTTGACTCTGATTAAACTAATTTATTTTTTTCTGAATTGGAAGATTATAGAATTTGAAGGTAAAGATCCTGAAAAGCATCAAAAAGCATCAATTCTCAAGGTTTTAATCTCTGAATTCTCTTTTACTACAAAAATTTAAAGTCACCACAGGTGTTTTACGTCTATTAAACATACGGTATTTGCACACACCTGTCTGTTGTACTCCTCTTCATTCTCCATCCACATGTACTCGGCAAATGGGTTGGCATCATTGCCCTCTCCTGCATGTCCATTGGCCACTGGCTCCTTTCCCTCCTTGCCTGGGGCTCCTCCTCCAGGTGTCTTGGCCACCTCTGGACCACTCATTTCAGCCGGCTCTGCAGGAGAGGACAGTAACAGAAGTGTAATAGTTAAAAATCTGGCCACATATACAAACAGTCATATAGTAACTCTTGATTAACTTAAGCTCAATTTCAGCTCCTAGAATAAATCAAACACCATGCACAGATTATGTTCTTCCATTTTTGAAATCTAAAAAATTCTGACTCTTCCCCTTCTCAGTAGTCCACAGCAAGGTCTAATTGGCTGTTAAATTTCCATTATCACATCTGAATCAAGGCTCCAACATCTCAGCCTGAATCCAAATTGCTCAAATTAGCAGCATCTCAATTACATTTAAGCTACAGCTGGAAAGCTGCTCCCACGGGTAGAAAATTCTCCATCGAGTCACTCCTCAAACAATAAAACCTCTGAAGATCAATTTTCCATATCCATGATCTGAATAAGAAACAGACTGAAAACAGGAACAGCTGCTGGGACTGATCCTGGTCTCCAAAACTTCTTTGTGATATCTAAAAACGTTGTTACTGCACACACCCAAATGAGTCTGAAACCTTAATAGAGTCGTTGACATTTTATGACTGCAATCAATAGTTTTTCAGCTTGGTGAATTGCGGTGCTGCTGTAAAGAGCCCCAGTGCATAATTATTTGCACACAGGCCCAGACTGACATCATGAAGACATACAGCAACATTCACTGGGAAATAAACCTTGAGTTATAAATCACTTGGCTAACCCTAATAAAAAGAAAATACAGCACAATAACTTCCTCATTACCATACAAAGTTTAGATTCAGTGTGTGGAGCAAAACAACCGAGTCTGCTATGATTTAAATTAAAGTGAAGAATGGCAAAACCAATAAATATTAGGAATAACAGAATAGTAAAGAACAACAAAGGTTGGAGTAGCATTAGTAGAACGCAAGAATGAAAAATAAAACGGGGAATCGTGTTATATACGCAGAAGCATCTGTTTTGCCCCTATTGAGATGATCAAGATTTATTAAAATATGTATTAAAAAAGAAAAGAGTTTAATTCTGTGAAACATTAAAAAACACAAGAAGTATAAATGCTTTTCAGGCATTCTGGCTACAGAGCCATTCAATGTGAACTTACGATGTTGAGCTTTTCATGCCTTTTTCCTAGAGAGTAAATTTCAGGGTGCTTATGTTATTTAGGGATATTATGTACTTTGTAACATTTCATCTTGTATTTATTGTGGAATAACTATGACTTTTATGAAATAAAAAAAATAGAAGGACACTACACTCACAGCAAACCTGATCACTGGCCATTCAAGAACAAAGAGCCAGCTTTATGCTCATGTTAGATTTTCTTCTCCCACATTTGTACCTTGTGTTGCATATTTTAAATACCTTTCTGCCACACATGAAAACCTTGACTATGTTCAGTCTCACAGGCATTCCAATAAGACTTATTAATGCCATTAAAAATACCATATCACAACTATGTAATACTTTATTAAACAAAACAGTACTGTGATCATACATTACTGTTTGCTTATCCCCACTTCAGAGACACAGAACTCCTGCTCTGATGATAAATGCCCACTATAATGACATAATCCTCAGACTGCCAGCCAGCTCCGACAGACTTGTCATGACTCAACTGCGGCCTCGCAGTGGTGAGAGAAAATTAAACGAAAGAAAAATCCATCTCAACCGAGCTGTGCACACAGCCCCAGGGTCAGCCTGATGCAGACACATCACTGCAATGTTTGACTTGCGAGGGCCGACTTACTTCCTCTAACTCCCGGTGGATTCACCCACCTGATTTCAAAATTCAGGACATAATGTTACGTCGACGTCTATACTTGCTGTTTCTGTCTCGGTTAATGTGACAAACATATGTGAGCAGAGTGACAGCACACACTGTGGACATGGTGTCCTTTGGAGGAGTTCAAATAAACATGTATTATCTAAGTAGGTTAACGGACTAAGAGGAGGTGCGTCTGCTTGGCTCAGTGTTATTAGAGTTTCTGTCCCTCTGTTTATCTGATGGTAATGAAGCCCAATCGTCAAGTGAGAAGACTTACATGAGGTGTAAGCTATGAAGGCAAATAATAATGAGGGCAGGAGAGAGTGAGAGGGCATTAAAGAACATTTTGAAAGAGAATACGGCAGGCCTAAATTTAATTCAGCATGGGTTGAGTAAGGTGTCAGGCCAGCATGTACAAAGCAAAGCCTGCATGTGCGAGTATGTGTGTATGTGTTCCAATTCGTTTTGCACTGGAGCATAAAAAGTGTCACAGAGCTTCAACAACCTTAAAACATTTAACTGCCAAAATTTACGAAATATGTAAGATATGTTGCTTTTATTCCATTTATTAGGTATGAAAGTAAAAACAACAAGGCAGACAACGATAGTCTGTCAGCAAAATTTAGAAAATGCCTGCAAAAAGCAAAAAATGCCAGAGAAATTTTTGGTTCCAGCTTTCAAAACATGAAAAATTACTGCTTTTGAAATTGTGTCCCACTATAAATGGACATAATGGGTTTTAGACTGGTAGTTTAACAAAACAAACAACTTGAAAACATCACCTTGGGTGTGTGAAAGGCAAATATAATGTTTTTTTGACATTTTAAACAACAAGAAAAGTAGTTTCTTAGAACAAAAAAAATAAATTAATGAAAAAACTAACAGTTCAATGTAGCTCAATTAGAGACATTTCTTTTGAAATCCCTAAAGTTAAATAGTATCATGTGAACCCCTCGCCTAAAAATCCATTTTAAGTGTTTATGAGTCACTGTAAGCATGCCTGCACTAAGGAGACTCAAGAGTGCATGGGAGGTGACCCAAGATGTATAAAGAAACACGGAGACAGTGCACACTGTGCCATCATGTAACTGCATGTAGCACTTAACATGTTCATGTTGCGTAACCATGTGTTGGACAGCATGTAATATTTAGTCAGCAGAGCCTAGCCTCCTCTGTGCCTGCGAGCAGAGTGTGATTTGATCCGATTCAATGAGGGTGAGAGCTTATTGAAAGGTGAGACGCTGTTGTGCCGTAGGACTACGCAGAAAATTCAAAATCTCAGAGAAAAGGAATAAAAATAGTATTGTGATTTAGCTCTGATTCTGAGACAAAGTAGTGCCTTATATGTTGTGGTCTGAAACACTTTTAGCTACACTCAGGTTGCACATTTTGACGATACTTTGTGACTGGATCTTTCTGATGATTAATCCACCGTTTGTAGTATTTCTAGGCTCAAATGAAGCCTTGCCTTTAAAAGCCAAAAACAAATCTGCATTTTGCTGCTTTGAATATATAGTTGTTGTTTTTTTTAATTGAGATCCTTAGCATTACTTTTTATTGTATTCTGTATTCCTCTCCCTGCTTAGAAATACATAGATACCTATATTAGGTAAGGAATGGATTATATATTTTAAATGACACATCTACCTAAATGGGCAAAGAAATTACACCCCTGGCACAGAGATGGTAAATTTTCTTCAAATTTAAATTAACCGCATATGTACCTCCGTTAAATAACGAGGCAAATCTCCAGAAGTTAACAATTAAGATATGTGACTTGGGAACTATATGGTAAAAGGGACTACTCTGCTGGGTCCAGCAGCTTTTGTATAACCTTAAAATTCAACATTCTATGTTTATTTGTTTTTTTCGTCAAGCAATTAGACAAAAACAATTAGGTAGCACGCTGGGCCCTGTGAAACTGAAATAAGCTTGATAAATGAAATTATACAATTTTCTGCTATTTTATAGACTAAATTCTAAGATGCGTTAAGTATTTATGAGAGTAATTCTTAGTGTCAGCCATAGCAAACATGCTCACGGCAATGTTAACTAACATTTAACAGGAAAAGTCATTCATCCCGATTGTAAACTGATTTGTAAACATCTGAAATTAGCGAGATATCAACGAAAAAGCTTATATCTAATAATACCACTAAAATAACGTTGTTGACAAAATAACTGACAAGTTAAAATATTGGGCCAGTCTGCTAAGGAGTCTGTTTTTTACCGTCTTTGAATTTACGATACGCTGTGTACTTTGTTAGCAAAGAAAAAAAAATAACCCTCAAACATGGATCCGACGTGCGGAGCGTTAAAAATGGGAGATCACGGGAAATCCAAGGCAGGTTTGTGTAACTCAATCAACTGTGTATAACAAGTGCTTTGAAATGCACCGAATAAAGCGCTACATGGCAGGTTATGTAATGTAACAGTGTGCCATATGTAACAGGAGCTGTGTCGTTGAGGCTTTCAGCCTGCTAACGTCTTCACTCAGCTAACCCAGGTGTCCAGGCCCACCTGGAAAGTTGGTAAATGGATTGGACGGTTTAAGTCGAGATAATGCTATGTGGCTAGTTTAAAGAGAAGCTAACAAGCTAGATGGATACACATAGCTGTGCTGTCAATGAGCGGGCCTAAGGTGAAAGCTATCCCAGCAACAACAAAGGGTACGGGGCTGGGTGCGTGAAAGCAGTTATTTTCATGGAAGTGGTCAAGTGCGTTTGCGAGAAAACGGCATAAAGGCGAACGATGCACTAAATAAAAATCACACCGTTGGCTTTTACAACACACTAAGCATGCAGCGAGGTCAAACTCCACTACCGTTTGGATGCTTAAGGCCAAACAAAGTCGGTTGTTCCGCTATCAGCTAGCACGCCGCTACAGCATGGCAGCATCAGTGAAGCAGGTCAACAAAACAAGCCCCCGCTTCGGGGATTACCAAAGCTTTAAACACACAACTCAAAGCGTCAAAATACAAGATTTTTTTTAGTTAAAGTTACCTGGCATTATGCTCTCGGTATTCGCTTTCACGTGTGACGTTACACAAGTTGCTGCAACTAATGTTACAAAGCAAATACTGCGTGTTCGTCGTTTCTCCACTGAAGATTACTCTGTGCTGCGATGCAACGTAGCTCAAGTTAGCTAAATCCTGTTAGCCACCTTGCTAACGTTAGAAAGCTGGGTCGGTCATGTGGTCTGGTGCTGCGTTCAAGTTAGATCAGAAATTTGGACATTTCTAGCTGATGTCACTTGGACGTAATGCGAAAAATGTGAAAAAAAGGTTTTCATTTTTCCCGGAACCCAAGGTCACATCATTAGTTGTCTTGTCTTATACGACTAACGGTCATGACCCCAAATATGTTTACATCTCCTATTAAAAATCAGGCCAAATTAAAAAACTATTTATTTCACAGCAAGAAAGTTATCACATTTATGTGACTGGACCCAAAGACTGTTGCCATTCTTATCATTTTTGCTTGATAAATAATTTAGAACATTGGCTCAACAGTCATTACAGCTCTGTTTCTGAGCAACCTCTAATTTAAAAAATAACATAATGTTTTAATTAGGCTTCTGTTTCACAGATAAAATATAGAGAGTGCAGTCCACAAGTGACAGTGAAATGCAGTGTATTGCTTTAGAATTAATTTCAAATATTGTATATTTAATATCGCAAACAGTTGTCATATAGCTATCTATATGGATATTAAAAAAAGTTCAAAATACTAGTGACATTTTGAAAGCAGTTTCAACCGTATGGAATAGTCCTCTTCAGAAATCTGATTTTATCTGAATATTGACACCTGGCCAAGTAACAACATTCATAACAGGATGACTTCCATTTAAAGAATGGACAGCACCACTGACTAATATTAGTATGTAGAGGCCTGTGCATGTGAAAAGCAAATGAAGAACAAAGCGATCAAAGGGTACTAAGCAAGAAGGTTTTTTATGCAGAAAAATACTTGCAGTGATGCACAGAAACAAATTTTGTGGCCTGGATACACAACCAGCTACTCCACAACATTTGTTTATATCTCACCACAATTTGTTCATTCCTGTTCCCCCAAGAGGTTAATTTGATGATAGATCGAATACTGAACAAGATTCAGCTCTGATTTCCCTTAAGTTAAAGGTTACATCTTTAAGTTTTTCTTTTTGACAATCAGCCAAAACCCTCTAATGTTCATTTTTTTAGTGTAATACAAGAGTAAAAGCAGCATTTCTTAACATTTGACAGCCAACCCAGTGGCTCCTAACCTGTCGTTCAAGTACCCAGAATGGGTCACAGCATAAATGTTAAGTAGCCTAAGAAATATGTGTACACTAACAGTTTACCATAAATCTGTTAATTTTACAAACTTCGCACTTATTCTTCTGTCTTTACTTTTACAGAGGGAATAGCCTTATTATCTTTGCTTGTTCAAAAATGTTTTAGATCCAATAAATTCAAACAGAGACATGACTTGGGTGAGCTGTTTATAACTCTAAGACCTGCAACAAAATCAAAGAGTTGAAAGCCAAAATATTAGCTTTACAGGTGCAAAGCCTGACATTTTAGCATTTTGAAATATAGGGATCTCTAATAGTGTTAAGAATTCCAGGTTTGCACTCAGGGGACCTACACTCGACTCCTGGTATGGAAACAGTTTCACATCTTTTAGTCAACCATTGTGCTGCCATACACTCTTGTTTATCTTTAACACTGCTCAAACTGGACATCAACCTTTTACATACAGTACAAAGCACCAATTTGACCTCTATGCAGAAACTGTACTATGCTTAGACCTAAAAAGTAACATAAAGCACCTTATTAGCGACATAAGCCATAAAGGCTGGAGACCAATGAACACATTAATTTCATTATTTCAGCACTGCACGTCACAGTAACGTTGACTGTCGAAAATCGGGACTCACAATAAGTACTTAAATGCAGCATGTGAACAAACATCCCTCAAGCTCCCCCACTACACTCTTTTCTCTCTTCCAAAACACAAATGCCTGCGTGGCCTCAGAAATAAAAGCATTTCTGTCGACTGATAATAAATAATCTAACTAAATACACGTTGATAGACTCTTATAAGGACTAAACGATTGCACTGAAGAAGGACAGGCTACTACAAACAAGCTCTCTTGTTCAAATGAGTGTACATATATATATATATATTACCATACATATAACTGATCTGAGCAAAGAATTAAAAAAACGGCTGAAAACTGCAGATTTTCACTAATTTGACAATGCTCCGATAATTTAGGCTACTTTATCACAATATCGCGGTTCTAATTTAGGCGAAGATCCTTAAGTTATTTAGACACATTTTAGTAATAGTTTCTCCAAACTTTCAGATTTGTATTTGAATGCTCAAGTGGTGCAATACACAAAGTAATGTCAACCGTGTGTGAGTTATTAAGAAATAGACTCTAACACCTAGAATGACACAAACCTAACAAGAACAAATGACTTTTTGGTTAACGTTGGTGACAGTTAACCTCTCTTGTTACTATCTTGCGGTTTTATCTGACTACCTAACTCATTTTTTTTCTGTGGAAAACAGACAGCTTCCCCCTTTACTCCACATCAGACTCACCACACAACTTCAAGTGCAAACAGGGGGGAATCCGCAAACCAGCTGTCGGGGGGAAAACGGCTCTTTTCCGGTCCCGGATGTCACAAGAAAACAACAAGATAGAAAAATTCTGATGTAATCTCCAACAAGTTAAACACAGACGTGCCTCCTTTCTCACTTTGCTTGCGTTGTTAGCCAAAAAACGGGTAAATTCACTGTTTCTCTGCCCAAACGTCGAGGGGGGAAAACGTTGTGTCGTGGTAACGTTTGTCCAGCTGCACACTTCAGTCATTGGTTAGAATCTACGTCAGTCAACACGTTCCAAGGATGCCATTGGTCCAAATGACTGAACGCCCTGCCCCACCTTTCCATTCACGTAAGTAAACAAAATATAACCCATTTTTCTTGTTGCCCCGTTTTTGTAATCAATATGACCAGTTAATATTTGACAGTATGGCTGTATTAACTCGGGCTGACCCTTTTTTTAAAAACAGACTTTAGTTTTATGTTTTTTGCGGTTGTTATGGGCGAGAAAGCGAGAGAATAAGAAGGGAGTAAGTGCAGCAGATGAAAAAAATTGATAATGTGAGAGTGAGCAGTACCACATGCTTTTCAGGGTCGAAGAGCTTGTGAGTCACAATTACATTTAAGTGTAATCTATTTTCCGTAGATTTTTTTTTTTCTTGTTTCATGAACATGTTTCATTTTAGTGTTTCACATATTACCCCTCACGCCATTAGAAAAATTAAGTGATAAATTATCTAAAACTACTTGGTGGCCTTCTCACACTAAAAGTCATTTAAAAACATTAACCACAAAGGTATATATTACCAATTTACTTATTTAGACTCTAACCATATGGGTGAAAAGATATGCAGTTGGCTCAATAGGTTTCGACTGGACTTTCCATAAATTGCATTTTGCTTTTTTGTGAAACAAAAAATGACAATTAATTACTTCTTTATAATTAACATTGATCACTGACTTTTACAAGTTCAAAGAAGCTTTAGAAGTACAGTCCTGTTGCCTGTATAAGCAAATCTGTCTGCCTGCTTTAGTAGATGAATGTAGCTTTCATCCAAAGACAGAAGCTGGCACCCTAACACATTTTAATGAACTCATTCCTAATCTCTGTTACTTACCAAGATCCTCATTCCACAGCCGCTGTCCTGTCCTCTGCACACCTGATGATGACTGAAGTTAAATTGACAATGCATGAGTATAACCTTCTCCTTTACCAACCCAGTCAACTCTTTATATGGAATCTTCTTACGCACTTGTGAAAATAAACTAGATTAGAGGGTGCATTACCCTAAAATCACAGCAGAGGGTGACTGTAACACAGTGTGGTGGATAGGCAATATGGTGTGTCTACTGGCAGAAATACTATTGTTATGTTGTAAATGTGCATTGAAGTTGTGTAGCTGGAATTACAGAAATATATAATGGATCCTGATTCTATTCCCACCACCATTACCATAATGTTAAAAGAGGTACAGTACATTCTCTACTGCTCTCTGTAGTCTTTATGGTCATAGGTGACAGTCAGTGTAGTGCAAGTAATTTAAGCACCGACTGCTGTTCTTTTGTCAGTAATACATAAATGCATTTAAAGTGAAGTCCTACTTTAATTACCTTAAACAGCTTTTTGCACACAGCTTAAAGTATGCAGCATTCACATAAACTTGCAACAAGGGAGGGAGAAGTTTTTTTATTTGATTGGACTAGACAGAAACCCAATTTGTTCTTGTTAACTTTCCAGCCCAAAGCTCATAATGGCCATGAAATTAGAGCTTATGCACAATTTGTCTATTAAGGTCAGGACAATTTAATAACATATTTTGAGAGTTAAATACTGTGCTGTGTATAGTTCATGGCCATTTAAAACAAGGGATGATACTTTACATTCTGCCGTGTACCTTACAATACACCACTGATTGATCTTTACATAGTGAACCCTCGAGGAAGCTCCACGTCACTGTAAATCATCTGTATTACAGACTTCCAGCTTGTTACATTTTTTCTGCTTTGTCTCAGATGGATGCAAGATGTATAGTTGTGCCCTATGTGAAGGAGATGGGGACATTGAATCTGTCCTTAAGAGCACCAGATGTTCTTCAGAGTGTCAGCTCAAATCTAGATATGAATGTGTATGTGTGTGTCTGCAGTTGATTTATCTACACTGACCTGTGATACCTACCCTTAGGAAACTCATAAAAGGTTGCAGAAATGGCTTGTTTCCTTGCAATCATACACAGCACACACACACACACACATACACACACACACAAACACACACACACACACACACAGACACGCTGAATCCAAACAGAGACCAAGATTAGTAGAATATATATTTTGACGACTCTGGGCTTTAGCTAAGTTTCTGCTCTGTTCTCCCAGGACAAAACCAGCAGATAGTGACGTCTACAGGAGAAGTATAGTTTGATCTGAGACACCTTATATTGCAACTTTAATATTAAACCCTCACCCGCATTAACTGTATTATCATGGGAGTGCAGAGCAATATGATGCATGCACACAAACCAACCATTCTCACACTCCCTATTTAGTTGCAGACAAAAGGAGGTAATCCAGTGTTCCCCCCCACATCCTTCTCCCCACTGCTTTTACATGACGCCCCCCCACCCCCTCCTTCGACCTCCCTCTGCTATAAATTTCCCCTCCTGTCTTTGCTATTGAATCATAAATCATAAATTCCCTTCCTGTACCTCTCTCTCTCTCGCTCTCCCTCCCTCTCCTTTTTTATTACACAATAGCCCAGACTTGATGTCAGAGGGCAGTCATGTTTAATATGTGTGTATGTGGGTGTGTGTGAGTGTGTATCTTCTACTCCAGCCTTTCCTGTGGCCCTGGGTCCCCACCCCATGCTTCACCACTGAGTTTGTCCAGTGCCACTCTAACAGACACATGCATACATACACACACTGGAAAACACGACACACCCTTGCATGCACATGCACATGCACATGCACAGGAAGTGGCATGTTAGCACATGCTCAAAGGTTCAAAATTTCCTTTATTATTTTTTGCACAAACTCAATATTTCTACATGCACAAGTGCTTTTAGTCTGAAGTCCTGTTAACACTCAACGCTGAGGTGCCGTCAGCATTCGAAAAAAGCAACAGGCTTATGGTATATGTCGATTTTAACAAGGTCTTCGGTGAACACAGAAGAATATTCCTGCAACGCATTTGTTCCAACAATCTTTAACAGAAAAAAGGGTCACACAGTACATGCAGTTTTTTCTACTTCACTCCCCCTCTCACGGTTCCCCTGTGTGTTATATACTCAAATGCTCAGACTCTGGGCCTCTGGTGTGTATGTTTGCTTGAAAAATGGTGCAAAAAATCATGCAGTCTTTGTGGAGAAGGATTTATTTGTAGCAGAGGTTGTATAATTATTACCGCTGCATGATCCACATGTTACTGTGAGGTAAGTGGATCTACATATTCATGATTATTTCTCCCTGTGAAGGAAAAGGAAAAAACAACAGTGCCAAACAGCACATGCGCGGGGCATCGATCACTGCTGTTTGAAAGGCCAAAGGATAAACAAAACTCATGCATATGAGTTCATTCTGACCTTAGATACAGCAGTTGATGAGACAACTCAGCTGAAGGTTCGCTTACTCGTGTGTTTTGGAGCTTTTGGCCATATCTCTTCTTCATCAGGAGCCATTGTAATGGAATTACAGACATCTGAATTTTTATATTTTTCTGAGCACTTCTTTGTCTTTTCAGCTTTGCTGCTTTAAAACTCCGTGTGCAAGTTGAAGACCTTTTGATACAGAGAAAAACTCTAGAGTTAGCAAATGCATGGGACTCAATCTGAGATTGGTTTGGCAATCACAATCACAGATAATAAAATAAACTGCCACTGATGAAGAGAATGATGTCTGCACACTGATTAGTGTCAGTAAACTGACCACATCACAAGGGAATACTGAGACATAATTTGCATTTGCAAATTGGTGGATCGTCCCACACAAAAAAAATTGCAGTTGCTGTAAATCCTCATTAGTCTAAAGAGCTGTCAGATGTGCTGTCGGGTTTTGATCAGAACCATACTAACTGTTTTGCCAAGACTGCACATCTTGTGCTAGTTAAGCTAGCTGGCCACTGGCTATAACCTCATATTTACTCACAGGGATGAGAGTGGTTTCAATGTTAGCATCTAACTGTTAGCAATAAAGTGAATTAGAAGCTATGTTTCCCTGCATTACCCTAAAAAAATATCGCTTTAATGTGTGTTGTAATTGACACATCTGTATTTAAAGAAATGGACAAACTATAGTCAACTAAACTTCTGTTAAAATAATGAAACTATTAAATTATTATATGACATCTGCATCAGCAGTGTGGTGTTTGATGCCACCTGGAAGGGAAGTAACAGGTTGTAACTCAAGCAGCAGCTGGGATTTTGGACTATTTTTAGGAAGTGTAGAGAAAACTGTGTGTGTTTGTGTGCATACTTGCATTTGTATGTTGTGGGTGTGGGTTTATTTTTTTTTTTTGGTCACCAGAGGACTTCCAGGATCCTGGAGATAATGTGGAGAATTTGCCACACAGAGGTTCCTTCTTGTCACCTGACTCCATCACTTCCTGTGTAAGGCTTCCTGCATCTGGACCTGCAAAGAGAAGGGTGAGGCCGCACCAAGACCACAACTCAGGATCTATTACATAATTTTGTCTCTGAGGTGACAGAGGAGCTTGACCTTGGCCAACCTGGTGGGTTTTAGCAGGTTTATTGCAAAGCTGGTTGCCAAACAGGGATGTCAGGGAAACGCCCCAAATTATGAAAAGCTGTTAAAATGCTGCCACCAAACTGCTAATTTTAGTCATTAGTAAATTAGTGAGAGCAAATGACTGGGGGCAAAGGATCAAATAAAACATATTTAACCAAAGAAAGATGCAAGAGAAAAGTGAGAAGATTGCCTATAAAACAGAAGAGGGGCATATGTAGAAGAACAATAAAAGAGGCAATAAAGAAAGAAAGAACGAGAAAGAAAGAAGTGATGGCAGGATCCATATGGGGCCTCTTGGTTTTTGGGCAGCAGGAGTAGACATGCCAGGTAATGGCTTCCAGACACACACACACACACACACATACACACACCACATACATACACACACACACACACACACACACACACTCTAGCACACTAATTCGATTTAGAAATCTGACAAGGAGTGTATGTGGTTGTGTGTGTGTATATACCAGAGGCCTTTTCTTTCGCATACTCAAGAGGTCTGACTTCCTCTATTCATCGGGAGTGGGGCATGCAAGCCTGTGTGTGTGTGTGTGTGTGTGTGTGTGTGTGTGTGTGTGTGCAAGCACTGGGGGTTAATGTATGCTTTCAATCACAGCTCCAGTGGGCCGAAATCAGATCCTGGCAGGATGGACCTCAAGATCCCCACTTACAAATCTACACACTTACACACAGACAGACAAACACACACACATACACAGCATAAGAAAACACAGATTGCAGCAATTGTATTTCTCTAAGCCTACAGTTTAAATAAATAGCATTTTTTATTAAAGGAACAGTTTGACATTTGGGGAAATATGTTTCTTTTCTTTCTTGCAAAGATCTGGAAGACAAGGTTTTTACTACTTGTAGGTCTGAAGGACAAATATGAAGCCGTACTCTGTAACTGGTAGCTTATAGTGCAAGAACTGCTTAGCCAGCTCTGACCAAATGATAAAAATCTCACTTTTACTTCTTAAGCTTATAAGTCAACAAGTTTAATCTTTTTTGAGATGTTGGTAGGCTCCGACACCATATTGTTAAAAAAGTCAAACTATACTTATAAATTTCCCTGAAAACTTTGATGTAAGCAGTAATATAACAGAGTTACATAATAAAAAGATCATTTAAAATACCTTTAAGTGCTGAAAATTCGACAATAAACTCCTCATAAAATCAAAAAAGGGATCCAACGTGACTAAACAGTGTAAAACTTGTTTACCAACAAAAAAAAATGGTGTTTATATCAGAATTCTTGACGTCAAACCTGGTGAAACATCTTCATAAAGTTAAGATAAGATCAGTCAAATGAAATAAAGTTGTTTAAACCCAGTTTTAAAAATTTTTTTTTTAAAGTAATTAGTTGTAAAAAGCTTAATAAATATGATGAAGTACTTAAAATAGCTACATTACTTGGTAATTGGTCATCTCAAATTTCAAAAGTTACCCTCCCAGCATGAAAGTGAGTCACTTGTTTTCCGTGAATAATGTCAAAGAAAACATACTCAGTGTCTTTCACAGAAAAAAAAAAAATGGAGCAGGGGAATAAAGTTCATCGTTTGTTTTGGGTCGACCAAGCACACCTGACTGCTTCCTGCTTTTGTCTGCAATGTTAGAAAGTTGTGCATAATTGTTACGAAAAGGTTAAGAGGGCAGCGAGAGTTATAAGGAAGGGAAAGTGGTAAAGACAAAGACGTGGAAATAGGAGAACTTATAGAGAGCAAAAGCGTGCAGAGAGAAATGAGGAAAGGACAAGATGAAAAGAGGAAGACAGGAAGAGCTAATTAAACAGAGGAAGGATACAGATGGAGAAGTGGGAGGGGAAAGAAAGGGCAAGATGACTTAACTGGGATACACCGCCTACTAAGGAATACTCCACCCTTAGTCTCCAACACACACTCGTACGAACACACAGCAATTTCCCAGTGAGGTAAATCCCCCTGCATTCCCCCACTATGCGCTGTCATAGCCCTCCCACTCCTGCAACTTGTGTGTGTGTGTGTGTCACCACTTTTCTCTGACATTCCTGTGCGGAGCAGAGAGTCAGTGAGCTCGGCTGCACAGAGACAGAAATACAACTCAAAACCTCATTAGGAAAAGCTGAGATTTTTTTTTTCCTCAGGAACAAGAAGAAGAAGAAGAAGAAGCGGGTGCAGCTCCATCCATCAAATCTTGTTGGGAGCTTTTCTGATAAAGGGAATTCCAATTTTTTAGGAAATCTGCCTGCAAGTCAGCTGGGAAATCTTACATTATTAACAAGGGATTTTTAGGAAAGCATCCTCTTGTATCCAGTCACAGTTTCCTCCTGCTATTCTCCTCTCCAACTCCCTCCTCTGAGGCGAATTTTTAAACTTTGGAATTTCAGAGTTTGGAAATACTTTTGGCAAGGCAAAAGAGGTCAAAGGAATAGTGTTACAACAGTATACAAAGAGGTGAGTTAAAATTCAAAGGAAAAACCACATTTATAATTGTTGATGACATGTTCCTGTGGAGACTGAATGCATATGTATTTCAAGCTGTTTTGGACAAAAGCAACAGTCAAATGTAATTTATCATTGTCTTTTGAGTTTTTCTTCTTTCTTCGAAATATAAACTTGCATGTTTATGCTATTATGCATTAAGGGTTCATTTATTGACTGTCACAGACAAGCTGCATGATAATGAGCACCATCAAAGCCTGTCCCATAAGTTTACAAGTCATGTTTTTTCAATATATTTTCAAGTTAGAGCTTTATTAATGGTGCATGAAAGTGGAGTGTGTTGCACAATCTGCACCAAATGTAGCGTCTCAGGGGAGCTAGAGTTGCTTGTTCCACTGATACCCTGCTAGATCTGAGTCGTGTGTCTGAGAAAGTAGAAGAAGAAAAGAATGGAGGGGCAGAGGGGGTGTAAATTGTCCACAGCACATTGAGCTTAAAGAGATGACGGGATGGAGGGGGGGAAAAAAGTATGTGAGCTAGAGATGAAGCAGGGGAGGGATGAAGAGTTTGGTTCACTCTCTGGTTTTATCATCAAACAGTGAAGACAGACGCCACGAACGAATGCCCACATGCACAATCATACATTACATTCAAATGTTTCAGGCACATGCTTAAATGAATGCACGCAGATGTTGCATGCATGTCTGCAAAGAAAGGATGTCAAATGAACTTATGGTCTCTTTATCTCACTTTCACGCACACACACACAGATGCAAGCACGCACACACGCTCACGGAGAGAAATGTAGACAAACACATCTTTGTTTCATTGCACCCCTTATGCTCGGTTTGGTCTTGGCTCGGATCACACACTGATCCAATGAGTCCTGGTGCTGCAACGCAATACACATAATCACACACAAGCCAATGAAAACAACACATGTGTACACAGAAAGCAGACGCGTGTGCAGGAGGACATGTGGCAGCTAGCTACTTAGAACCAAATAAATAAAACAAATGAAACCCACATTGATAGAAATGAACATTGTCTATTTCTCACAATTCACGCACACACACATTTCCCTATTCTTTCTTTTATACCTGATTTTTCTGTTGATCAGAAAACAGGACAATTTTGAATTTGAATGAGTTTTTTTTTAAATTGCACAAGTTACATGTCTGATATGTTTATCTCAGAAAAAAAAACTGGTTCACCTTGTAATAGTATAACATTCACATATATGTTATTTAGCAGACATTCTTACAAAAGCTGCTTCATGCAACCAGCCAAGTGTAACCAGTCATTGTTTTAAGCTGGGAACTACAGGTTTAAGTGTGTGATAGTTGCTGTAAAGATGGTTGGGGTGTGTCGTCTTCCTCTTCCCCTCCTTGGGTGATGAATATCTGAAGTGTGTCCAAAATTACTCCCTATTCTATTACCAAGTGTACAGTATTTATTTCACATGAGGTCAGATTAAAATGAACAGTAAGTCCTGATTTTATTTTAAGGCTCAATCATAAATGCAATAAATGCTAATGTTGGTAATATTTGCAAATGCAATTACTAACATGATAATGTGATAATATGTCAGTATTGTGTTAACAGTTTGTTGTGCTGTCCCAAAGTGACCCTTAAAAGTATAATATTTTACATTTAAAGGTGAACATTTTTGTCTTAGTCAGATTTTCATCTGCTAGTGGTTTTTTATCAATTAAGACTACAATTCCCATGATCCCATACAACACTACAACACAATGAAGCTACCTCTTTCGTTTTCTTTATTTTGCTTTAGATCTCCAGCAGCAGACATTTCGTATTATGTGTTTAAAAAATAGATAATCTAAGATGCAAAAGCTACATTACTAATATTTTATTTTAAGACCTCTAATTCTATGCAATTTACATAGATTATGTATATTTCACTTTAAAGATCCTATTCTAACTCCTCATTTGAATTACAACGTGCCTCAGTAGTTATTCCATAGGCATATTTATTGGTGTTGCTGTGTTTCTCTGCAGACCCTGGCTCCTGTAATAATGGCTGACGTGGTGCAGCCAGACCCCAACAGCCTGCAAATACCTGGTGAGACAGCCACACAGTTTTTAAACATGCTTTGTTGCTATGGCAAACTGGTTTAAATGACTCATTCCGTCTCTTTATCTTTTGGAGTGTGAACACACTGACCTCTCCGTGTCCCTCTCCCACCTGGGAATATGAACCACATCAGATTCCTGTGAAATTCCACTCATTCCAGTCCGTTATAAATATTCAATCTCAACGTCTTAAGAGGTTCAGGTCAAGTGTGTTTACAACTTAACTCACTCATCTCCACCAGTGAAAAGTACATTTTTTCCTGCTTGTGTGATGACAGTCCAATGATGGCTCTTTTCCCCTTGATAAGAGAGTTTTCCCATGGCTGCATTTCCCTTCAAACACACTGATTTTTTTTTTTTAGCTATTCTGTTTCTTTTTCCAGAGGAGTACGTGTGGCACCTTTCCCATGCTGAAACACATTTACAATGAGGTTTTTAATGGTTATCCACCACTATACATCATTTCAACATTTCTCTTCTCCTCTCCATTAATTCTTAGGTGATAATTTATCAGCCCCTTCATCGCCTGCCACAGCGAGAAATGACTGCAGCATCACACCCCTCACACCCTCACCCTCACCGGTAACTACACAAACACACACACACACAGTTTCACCACAGACATACACACCCTTTTCCTCTTTCTGCATATTTTCTTTATATAGAGCTCGTGTAAACCCACATCCACTCCTCACTGTCATTAGTGGGTTTTAATAACACTTTCACTCACAGTTTAATGTGAAGTGTAGACTTAAAAGACGTACCAATAAAGACTACAATCTGTGGTAAAAAAAGTACATGCACTTTGGCACTAAGTCTCAGAAGTACTAAAGGAGGAAAGGAGGGGAAAAAAAACAGGAACGTCAATGGAACAGCTTCTGATTTCAAATCATAATAATAACCCTACACCGTTGCCACTACACAAAAACTGGTTTAAACCCTATCCATGCTTTCTTTCCAGACAGAAATAATAACCCACATTAACTCATTCACTCCGTTATTTGTAGATGTTCACAAATTAAGAGAATTTCATCACTGAATGTGACTATTGAATAAGAGTCTACGGCCATATAAAGGATATAAAGGCTGTATAAAGACAATACTAACTCACTGATGTTGAGAGAGTTTACTGCTTTCAGACTCATCAACTTGATTAAATAAATTAGTAAGCCAATATTCGTAATCAGCACTAAATGGTACAGGATAATTCAAGGAATATCATGGCAAAATATCAGACAAAATGACTTTTTTGGCCTGATAATAGTGCCGTATCTGTTGTTTAAGGGTTCAACAAAGTTAAAGAGAACATAAGAGCGGATAACTTAATGGTAATCTATCCAATGGTTGTTGAGATAGTTCACTAAAAACAAAAAAATAAACTTTATAGTAGCATTTAATGAAGAGAGATCACCAGAGTCAGGAGGCTTCATCCTGTGGGCTATGAGCTACACTGTTAGCATGGCTAATAGGAAACAGAAAGGTGATCAGTACCAGCCACAACCACAGTAATCTCCCTCTCCCTCGGGCCTTCTTTTGTTTCTCAGAGGGTGGAGGTCAGACCCAGGATGGCCTGTCCTTTCTCAGTGGTCATAGCGATAGACTTTGGGACGACCTCCAGCGGCTACGCGTTCAGCTTCACGCAGGACTCAGAAGCCATACACATGATGAAGTAAGAGTGTTTATCTTTCCTCTTTAATGCTGTTCTATTCAACTGTTTTCGGTCCTTGACATCTTTTTTTTTTCTCTAATCCATGAAGGCGCTGGGAGGGTGGAGACCCTGGAGTGGCCAATCAGAAGAGCCCAACGTGTTTGCTGCTGACTCCAGATTTGCGCTTCCACAGTTTTGGGTTTGCAGCACGCGACTTCTACCACGACCTGGACCCAGAGGAGGCCCGGCACTGGCTCTACTTCGACAAGTTCAAGATGAAGATCCACAGCACAAGTGTAAGAGGCATCAGGAAAACAGGGCGAAAATGTCAGACAGAAAGACAAATTTACTCAACACAGTTACACTCACACTAATTTGGACCATTTGCAAACATTTTCTCTCAAGTCTCCAAGTGTGGTATAACCCTTTAAGGCTTTAAGCATCAGAGAGATGATTTGTTCCTGCAGCAGTGCTTCAGTAGTTATGGCTATGTTTGCTGCAGGACCTCACCATGGAGACAGAGCTGGAGGCGGTCAACGGTCGGAGGGTGAGGGCCATCGAGGTGTTTGCTCACGCCCTGCGCTTCTTCAGGGAACATGCACTAAAGGTACACTTTCAAATGAAAGCAGTATGGTTCCCCATCAAGGACTCATTTATACATTGTTTAATTTATGTGTGTGATACTTTCAATATTGCTTTTATGTATGAACCTTCACTATGCAGGTCAAAGTATAAAGATTACTTAAAACTTACACTAAACTGTAGCTCACAAAGCATTCTGCTTTGATCTGGGCTTAAAGCTTAAAGTCAGTACTGACTGTTTTACCAAAGGAAGATTTACTGATTCTGTTTTAGGAGGTTAAGGACCAGTCGTCATCAGTTCTGGAGGGAGAGGAGATCAGATGGGTGATCACGGTCCCCGCTGTGTGGAGGCAACCTGCCAAACAGTTCATGAGAGAGGCTGCATACCTGGTAGGAGCACACACACATATTGACAGATACATGAAGCCATACATTAGATATGACTGGCTGAAAGAGGCTACAAACTTTTAAAGGCAAAAAAAAACCTACCCCTTCATACATTAAATACAGAGTATATAGTCCTAATTTAGGCACAATACAAAAGAGACAAAATGCCTGAGCCAGAAAAAAATTAAATTTTATGCTATTTAGTTATAAGATATTTGGTTGTTTTTATGTTTTTGTTTCTATATTAATAAGTGACATCTTACATCATGTCTTGTGTGTATATAGCAGATTACATATTTAATTGATACATGTATGTGAGTTGATTTTTGGTGTAGTCTTCTTAACTGTTTCCTTTACCATGTTTTAAAATAGCATTTGTGTCTTTATTTTACCTCTTCTTTGTGCTGCTACACCAAATTTCCCCCTTGAAATAAAAAAATATTGCCTCTTTTTTAAAAATCCCTCCAAAAAACAGTGAAATACCAAAAAGTACACTTTCATAATAAAACTTAAAAAGGTTGACTTTGCCGCATTAAAAATTGGAAATAAGAAAAGGAAGAAAGTGAGTGTATTTGTCTCAACAATCATAACTGAGTTTGTGTGTGTGACAGAGAGAGAGAAGGAACAACAAGGAGATGGAAAGAAATGCCGTGCATAAGACATGAGATACATGCTGACTGATTAATGTTCCCATGGAAGATCATTTACCTTTCACACACACACACACACACACACACACACACACACACACACACACACACACAACGCTGCACTTTTGCCCCTTTCCTCCCAGTATATCTTCCCACCAACACTCACACTCCTGCTTGTTGTACTCGACGTGTCACAATGACTTGTAGGAAGTGTGCGTACATGGACAGGAATGCAGGGGGTCCTATCAGAATACACATCAATGAGAATGGGCCGACCTATGTGTGTGCGTGCATGTGTGTGTGTGTGTATGAGCATGTGTATTACATAAACAATAATTCATTGGAGAGACTGTTCAACCTTTTACTTTGAATGTCATGCGTCTTTATTCTTGCTCTCTTTTCAAAATTTAATGGTAATTTTCACTCACACACACACACACACACAAAGATCAATTTGATGACCATTATCACTAATCTGCCCTTCACTCAGCAGGGTGCATACATAAATAGTCTAATGCATACTCACTCTCACATGCACATTGACATATACACACACACACACCCTGTGTTGGCTCCCAGCACGGGGTGTGTGTGCTTCCTGATGGTGATGATGTCATCAGAAGTGAACAATGAGGGAGACCGGCGTACAAACAAAGGAAGTGGTGTCCAGACCCCCGCCCTGCTGCACGCACACATACATTATTACACACACACACACACACACACATCAGTCAAGCATGTCAACTTTACTCCTGATACAACTTTAACCAAGACTAATGCTTCAATACCAGCTGAAGCAGAATCTACATGAACTTTGCCTAAAAGTACAATGGATTTTCAAAACTGATGCATACATTCTGTCATGTTTTATAATCCCTGTCTCTTTTCTTTCTCTTGTTCAGTCCACTCAGTAAATACAATCTAGATTATTGCCAGATAATTCAAAATAATGTTTTCTCCCTTTCTGTCTTTCTTTTCTTCTCCAGGCTGGTCTGGTATCTCCAGACTGTCCCGAGCAGCTCCTGATCGCTCTGGAGCCCGAAGCTGCGTCTATTTACTGCCGCAAGCTCCGCCTTCACCAGGTGATTGACCTGAGCTCACAGCCAATCACAAATGGCCTTGATCTGGAGGGGTCCCGGCCCTTTGATTCCAGCTTCAGACAAGGTAATGAGGAGAGAGAGAGAGAGTGTGTGTGTGTGTGTACTTTTCTGTGTGTGTGTGTGTGTGTGTGTACTTTTCTCTGTGGGTGTGTGTGTACTTTTCTCTGTGGGTGTCTTCTTGTAGACTTTGTCTTTAGTATGAAACCACAGTGTGTTCCTGGAAATGTTGTTTGATTTCATTTGAGGATTGTGGCTTTTTGCTTTTGTGTGTGTGGGTGTGTGTGTGTGTGTGTGTGTGTGTGTGTGTGTGTGTGTGTGTGCCCATTTGTGAGGAAGAAAAAGAAAGAGCTCTGTGGGTAAAGACCTTAATTCATACACTAGTCGCGGTTTTTCCCTCATAGCTTTGCAGTTGTGTATTCATGTGTGTGAGGTAATATGACTTTGCAGTTGTGTAAGTGTGTGTGTGGGAGTTGTAATGAGGTCACACGGGTCACGTAGAGCGAACAAACTGCTTCTTGTGAGAAAACATTTTTATATATTTTGAGGAGTTCTGTATCTCATATGTATTTTATGGTGCTTTTCAATTCATTATTTCAAAATGGCAAAAAGTTATTTCAGGGAGCCAGAGTTAATTTATGGGATAGATAATATAATGTGACTGGCAATAATATAATTGGACGAGCCTGAAAATCTTTTGGATGAATCATAATATCTGTTTCTTTGAAGGAAAGTCAAAGGAAAAGGTTTAAACTTTATCCAGTATGCAACTGAAAGTGGCTAAGGCCAAAATTTATTCTTTGTAAAAAAAAACACCATATATCATTCAGTGCTTAAAGTCAGTTCATATTCAGGTTTTGATTAAATTCTGGAAGAACAGAGAAACTATAAAAACGGAGTTCTGTTCAAAATGATGTAGCATTTGGAATTTGCTGCAGTTATAATATGAGCCTCTTTTTTTCTTTTGCCCTTATAGCTGCTAACATTAATGTATTATCATGTTTAAAGTTAATTTAGCAAAGGTGTAAACAAATAGATCCCTATTTACACATCCAGAAGATACAGAGAAACGTTAGTAGGTGTGATCAGAGTTTTTGTCTTGAAAGAGAAGCCTGAAAATGAACTGATGAGAGCAATAAAATGAACCAAAACAGAACCAAACGAAACCAAAACAACAAACTGAGGGCCAGAAGACCACAACAATGAGCTTAAAGATGCTAAGGGGCTCCGTAGCCCTGCAGCAGAGTTGGGTAACAGCTCTCTGTGGGATTGTATTTCATGCAACATCGTTCACATTACACATCTGACCAGTTGTTTGCATTTAATGTCAAATTGCGCAGCTTTGAAAGAAAACTTTCAAACTGGAATTTACAGCAGGGAAATTCTGAACCAGCAGCTCCTTTTTTTTCACTACAGCACATAGTATGTGGATTTAAAAAGCTTATAAAAGTGTGTAAGGTTTCAAAATAAAAAGACCAAAAGTGACATCTAAAAAAAAATATAACCCTTCCACATCAAAGGTGCATTGAAAACATTTGTCTTTGCAAACAGCGACTGGAAAATGCTCCTAAATTAACCCAAAGGAACAAAGACTGGGAAAAAAGGAGACCAATGCATAATTCAGTGACCAAGCATGCTGTCCAAAAATCCCCTGCGCAGGCCCACTTATGTACATATCCAGTCAGTGATACGCACACACACACAAAGAACTTTTACACACATGAAGACACACACTAAACACAGGATATTGTAATTGGAACAAGGTGCAGTGAGGCTATGATCTCACCCCCTCCTGGTCTGTCATTCTCCCTCTCTTTCACTCACATTCATTTTTCTTTCTTCTCCCCCCTCTGTCTCTCAAGCAATTACTCCCTTTCTGACTTTCTTTTGCCAGGTCATACACTGTGCAAGGGCTCTGCATACACACACACACACACAGACACACACATGCAAACATACACACATACAGTGTTTCCAAACACACATGCACACACACTTGGCATCACCGTTGTGGTTTTTTTCTATCTTTAGCTTTTCTTCCACATCATTTCGTCTCCAAAGATAGCACCAGGGAGTCATTAACACACACATACACACACACACAAAAAGACACAAAAACGTGAACACAAACCTACACATGCACACAAACACACACACACACTTACATTTTCTTTTCTGCTGTTTCAAATAGTTGTAAATGGTTTCCAGACTTGCATTTCACACAATGCCACACATACATTACCTCCTGCGTCATTCAGGGCCCTAAAACAACGTACATGCTTTCAAGACAGTGTAGTCATTGTTGCTCAATAACTCAAATTTTTATAGTTTTTCTTTCTTTCTTTCTTTCTTTCTTTCTTTCTTTCTTTCTTTCTTTCTTTCTTTCTTGTCCCGCACAAATCAACCCCTCTCTTGTTCTTCTTTGTGTGGTGTGTATTACTCATGGGGTTTAAAGGGACCCAGTAAAAACCACTATGACCTAAATTATACAAACTTTTCACTTCAGACCGTCAAGCCTGTGACTTCCAACACACACACACACACACACACTCACGTACACATTTCTGCATCAGGACGGCAGCTTCTCAACAACCCTGCCAAAAAAAAAGAGACTTAAATACTACACTTTTCTAACATCCTCCTTCTTTTACTTCTCATCTTAAAGCCATTATGTCTCATTTCACATGTTCATTTGCATGCATGAAGGTGTACGAGTGTATCTGCTCTGTCAAACATGGCTGTGAGATATTTCATGTTTTTTGTCAGCCATGTTTGAGTGTGTCCCGTTTTTGTTGGCCTCCATCCATACTCTTAACCTGCCAGTCAGGCAGTTAACATGTTGAGAACAAAGACAAAGTTGAAATGTGAGACCGTTTTTTTTCATTTCCATCAAATTGCTCCTGTCTTGCAAAAACACTGTGACCGGTGTACTGGTATGTTTTTCTTGTTCAGCTTAGATGGACAGACTATATACTTTACATCAGGTAAATGTCATGACCTTATGGGTTATGAAATATGTTGAAATTGCACTATATGCAGTCTAAATTGAAAACATTGACCTTCTTCAGGTTGAAAGTGAGAATCTTTATGTTTTTTCTTGAGCAAGTTTGCATCGAGCGTCAGTTTAACACAAACTTAAGGGTCCAACCCCGCAGTTTGTTATACAGAAAGACCAAAAATGTGTGAATGCAGGCAAAGTAGAGCAAGGTGGTGAAAAGGTGGAGATGACTCCTGAGACCCCCAGCTGGAGAGAGTCCATAAAAATTCTTGCTGAATTATTTTATTTAGAAAAGGTGGGCCCAGAGCAATATTTCAGGGGGCCAAGGGGTCGAATTTTGCTCCTGGGACACAGAAATCCTTACTGTGCCCCTGAAGTAGTCCATGAAAGATTAAGAACTGACAAATATGGCCTCTCGAGGCTCTCTGGATTTTAAATTTCCTAGTTGACACTTGAAGTAGATTTCAGTAAAGCCAACTGGCTTCAATTAGTAGTCAACGTTTTGGAAAATAGTCTAAAAACAATCAGCCTTTTATTTAAAGCTGCAACAACTTACAGTACTTACAATGCTTATAATGTAACATCTAAACCTTCATTATGTACTTTTTGTGGCGGTCTAAACAAGTTGTAACATTAGATTACATCCAGAAGGAGACACTGATCAACATTAGTGCTCTTTATGAGTGATGTTTCTGCCCCCCTAACAAATTAATCAGTGTCTGAAATCAGTATTTGGCTCTTTAGTTGCCAAAAAGCCTATTTTATTATGTTTCACAGGTAGTTTCTAAGTTTAAACTTTGAATTGTATCTTATAAATAGGAAACTTTTCTTTTAATGTTGATGTTACTGTTCAGGTTAAAATGTCAGTTGTGTAATTAGGACATTTAACCAGTTGTGTATTAAAAAAAAAACATTTTAATCTTATCTGGTCATTAAAAAGTCATGACAGTGATGATCATAATGATCTGATTTTCTGGTTTATATTCGCTCATCTTAAGCTCTCCTGCTTATTTTATCATTTCACAGATCAAAGTTAGCAGAAGGAAGCCATGTGTAGAATAAAACCGTTATCTTTTCCTCACTGTGACTTTTTGAACTGATTTAATGACAGAGATAATATTCAAATATCAAGGGTATATGCAAGTGCGCTTGTGTGTATTGAGCTTTGTGTGTGTTTGTTGCAGCGAGGGAGCAGCTGAGGCGATCCAGACACAGCAGGACCTTCCTGGTGGAGAGTGGAACCGGAGAGCTGTGGTCAGAGCTACAGACTGGTATGTGTGTGTGTGTGTGTGTGTGTGTGTGTGTGTGTGTGTGTGTGTGTGTGTGTGTGTGTGTGTGTGTGTGTGTGTGTGACAGACAGACCCCCACATGTCAGTGATATTGATGATTTTGACTTTTAACCCCAGCAGACTGACTGTGTGAAGCAGCAGAGACACATACTTCTCTGCGTCTTCAGTTCAGCAGGGTTCCTGTTTCCTCGATCATCTACAATAATGGACTTTCTACAATTTGCACTTTCTGTGGCGCCTGTTTAAATTTGTTAATCTAAATTTGAAAAAAACACAAATCATAGTTTCAACTAAATTTTGTCTCAAGTTTAGATTCAGGGCACAGACTTTGACAGAGAACTGTCAAAGCTAAAATACACAAAATATCTAAATAAGGAGAACATGTTTATTCCCCAGAATGATTTATATTCAGTTTTCAAAATCAATCATTATTCTATGCACAAATAAATAAAGATGCAGTTTCAAAAATCACATAATACTACAAGATCAGGGTTTTAATATAAGAATACAGTTTTAATATATTTGTTGAAAGGGACAAAAAATAACATAGTTTGTAAACTGTCTAAGCTACCAAACACAACTGTTCTCAACAGCCACAGAATATCCACAGCGTCAAGTTTAGCCTTGGATGATAAAATCCTGCTGAGGAACAAATCAAACTCGCCCATTTCTTCAGTTTTGCGCACAACCTTTTCTTTCTGGTGAGCCATGTCAACAATTGGAGGAGCCACGCGCCCCTGCTGACCCCTTCTGCTCCCTTCTGCTCCCTTTCCTGTCCACACACAGGAAGGACCCAGCCCATGGGACTCTGCTCTGCGCTGTACATGAACCAAAGGATTAGAAATCTGGTTTTATCTTCCTCCTCTTCTTGCATTCCTTTTTTTTTTCTCATCCTTCCCCTACATTTTTCAATTTTTTGCCAATGTTTGTTGCTCACCCTTTTTTTTTCTCTTGTCACACACTCGTACTACCTCTCTCTTGTGTTTAGGGTGAGGTCAGCTGAAGGCTCTTATCGCTGAATGTATCATAAACACACATACAAACACACACTCACAAATGGAGCGCGGCAATCACAGACGACTGGAGGTTGTTTATGTTTGAGGGTCCGCTGGTTGAAGAGTTTCAGGGGAAACACACACGCACACACGCACACACACAACCGCTTCTGAAAAATAACATTTAGACACTCCACATAAAACTGAGACGTGTTATCCACTATTTCCTCCTGAAAGTTGAGGAGAATGGTAAAGCTCCTGTAGTTCTGAGTACTTTTGTGTCTCTGAAATTAAACTGACAAGCAACCTTTGTCCAACTGATGGAAAATAACCGATTCTAAGAAAATGCAAACTGTTTCCAGGGTACTTCAGGTACTAAAACTGGCCGTGCATGTGCCCTCTTTGTGTAGGTGACAGGTATATCGTTGCAGACTGCGGAGGAGGAACGGTCGACCTGACAGTCCATCAGATCGAGCAGCCACAGGGAACTCTGAAAGAGCTCTACAAGGCTTCAGGTACACGTTTTCAAAAACTTTCAAGTACTAAAGTTCACAAATAACGATATTTCCTTCCAGTTTTCAGAGCTGTAGTTATTCTTCCAGGTGGTCCATATGGTGCTGTTGGAGTGGACCTGGCCTTTGAAGCCATGCTGTGCCAGATCTTCGGCGAGGACTTCATCCAGAGCTTTAAGGCCAAGCGGCCGGCGGCCTGGGTGGACCTCACCATCGCGTTCGAGGCGAGGAAACGGACGGCGGCACCGGGCAGGGCCAACGCCCTCAACATCTCCCTGCCCTTCTCCTTCATCGACTATTACAAGAGACACAGGGGGCAGAGTGTGGAGGCCGCCCTGAGGAGGAGCAAGTGAGTGTGTGCTGGAGGAGGCGTGTGTTTGCGTGACAGAGGGATAATGGATTAGTGTGTGAGCGATCTGATTAAACAATGGATTGATTTAGTGTAACTGTAACAATGAAGATGCAATCTCTCTCCCTCCTTTGTGTGTGTGTGTGTGTGTGTGTGTGTGTCAGCATGAACATAGTGAAGTGGTCGTCCCAGGGGATGCTGCGGCTGACACAGGAAGCCATGAACGAGCTCTTCCAGCCCACCATCATAAATATTGTCAAACACATTGGTGAGAAACACTCGGCGACACATGAACAGACCACAGGGTTGCACACATGTACACACTGACATGCATATAAACAGTAGATACAGATCGATTTAAAACAAACAGACTTATACAGGAGCAATTAGTTAAATATACAGAGTATCCATGAAAAATTGCAACTCTGAAACAAAGATTTGAGGTTTTAGGGTTTTGTTTGTTCATCCCTCTTTGACCATTTTGAGGCAAGACTCCACAACAAGCTGAGCATCAGCTAGTGTTTGTTCACGTATCATCAGCTTGCTGACATTGTTCCTCATTAAGTTCAATAGTCACTCTGTTTTAGCTCTGTTTTTATCTCTTCCAAGATCTAAGATTCAATAATTTATTGCCATGTCAACAGTTGATGTGGAATTTATGTCAGCGTGGTAAACAGCATTACACATCGAACCACACAGTTTATACAGGAGACGAACACAAAAACATACTGTTAGAATTACAAGAAAAAATGTTAATGCAACCATATGGCTCCTGTCCTTCGAGAGAGGAGTTAAAAGACAACTCCTCAAGACTATTTAGCTGGTAAATGCTACATTATGTTCACAACCTTTTCATTTACTTTGTAAACTATTTTGTTCTGGGTTGGTATCATGAGTGTTTGCAGCTCTCTGTTGCTGCTGGAAACAAGATTAATGAGGATCGTGAGACTGGAAAAGTGAAGTTACAATCCTTATAAACAAGGCTAAAGCTAAAAGAGGCTAAGCTAAATCTTGTTGCTAAAGCTTGTTGCAGCTGTGGCAGCTTCAAAGTTGGTTGATTTTCCTTAATTGCCTTCGGATTAATCAACTCGAACAACCCATTTCATAACACTCATCAAGTCATCTGATCTATTATCAATGTAAAAAAAATAATAAATTGCGCAGATTTAACTTAGATAGGAGCCAGGTTTCTTTTTTAACCACAGCTCAGACCAAACAGAGCAAACTCGAGGAACAACGGCTTCCTTGGTGTCCCCGTTCTAGATGGCAGTGACCTCATTGTTTGTTTTTTCTGCCTTGTCAAGAGAGAAAGAAAGCAGAAAAAAATGAAGAATGCCTGTTTTAAATCACTCACATTCCAGCGGCACGTTCAAACCCACAGGGCTGGTTGCATTCAGCATGTGGCTGTGTTCGTCTTTGCCAGATCACCATAAGAGGGACAGGATGAGACGCAAGAATGAGTTTTACATGTAGCAAATTAAAGGTATATCAAGTGTAGCCGATGGAGAAGGAGTGAAAATTGTATCCCCCCCCCGAAACATCCAGTAAAAATACACAGATTGAACTTCTTCTGCCCTAGTCCTTCTGTTCATCTTCACACTTTCCTCACTAACTTATTGCATGAAAATGAAAACACACACTTTGCTCACAATCTCCAATGAAGTAATATTATCTAACAGCTCTTCCTCCTTTTTTTCTCCGCTGACAGAGGAGCTGATGGCCAAGCCGGAGGTACGTGGTGTTCGCTTCCTCTTCCTGGTTGGTGGTTTCGCAGAGTCGCCCATGCTGCAGAAAGCAGTGCAGAGAGCTCTGGGCCGAACATGTCGCATCATCATCCCCCATGATGTTGGACTGACCATACTGAAGGGTGCCGTGCTCTTTGGGTTGGATCCCACTGTGGTGAGTCCTGTTTCTTCTGACAAAGTTCTCACAGACAGGTTCTGATGCCGTTTCTCCTCACAGGTCAGAGTGCGTCGATGCCCGCTGACCTACGGTGTTGGCGTCTTGAACCGGTTCGTGGAGGGACGTCATCCAAGGGACAAACTCCTCATCAAGGAGGGCCGTGAGTGGTGCACCGACATCCTCGACCGCTTCGTCTCTGTTGACCAGTCGGTGGCCCTGGGCGAGGTCGTGAGACGGAGCTACACGCCTGCACGTCTGGGCCAGAGGAAGATCATCATCAACATCTACTGCAGCGCGACAGACGACGTCACGTACATCTCTGACCCTGGAGTCAGGAAGTGCGGGACGATAACTTTAGACCTACCAGAACCGTTACCGCTACCAGGAGCAGTGGGAGGAGCCGGAGGAGGAGGAGGAGGAGGAGGAGGCCTGGAGAGAAGGGAGATCAGAGCGACCATGCAGTTCGGAGACACGGAGATCAAAGTCACAGCCGTTGACGTCATGTCTAACCGCTCCGTCCGGGCTTCCATAGACTTCCTGTCCAACTGAGGAGGAGCAGGAAGTTCAGACAAGGATTGGAAAACAGAAATAACTGATTCTTGGAGATGATAATATTAGAAAAAGCGGTACTTTGGGAGTGGGCCACATTTCTTTTTGGAAAGTGCAGTAACTTATATCCTGTAATCCAAGTATTTAGGCTTTGAATTTCCTCCTTAGTGTAGATTAAAGATAATGAAAGGAACTTTTTCTTCAGCTTTCACATGTTCTAAACAGAAATAGTGATCCTTATCTCCAGAGCTGAAGTTTAGGGTATGAACTCTCTGTGCAGAAAAGAAGACATTGAATTCTGGCTTGAGCAGAGACTTTGTCATGTCACGATATATTTTGCTGTAACATTTGTATTCAGACTTGTATGAACTCTGTGGGAGATCATGTAGGCAGATGAATAAATACACATCTCTGCCGCAACAAGAAGTACCTTCTAATCAGAGAAATTACTGAGAGACTCCACTCAGTGCCTCATACTACCTAGAGTTAAACTCAATCCTTTTTATTGTAAAATATGAAAACTGTTGTCTTTCTCATAAAGTGAATTACACATGGATATCTCAAATTTTCTTAGTCTGATACCTCATTTAAAGCCTATTACACTATCTATATACCAGATACGGATACAGCTACCTGGACTGCAGTTTCTTTTTGATGTGACTATGATTGTGTGCCACCTAGTGGTGAAATCCTGGAACTACATGGTGAAATTTATCCTGGAGGATAAAAGCTCTCAGGATGCATCCAAACACATTAAGACTGTCAATGTAATTATTGCAACATTTGCTTATTTCATATAAAGTTTTTTTCTATGTACCTTAAGGTGGAGTGTTGGGTAGTTTTTATTTTCTTTGCAAATCAGATGGAGCTTAATTGATACATTTTCCAGATTAATCTTTACATGCATACAGTATAATTGGTAATTCAAACCAATGTGATCTCATGGAAGCAGTAGTATAAAGTTTTAAAATGGCAAAAAGAAACTTTTAGTAACTGTACATTAAAAGGCACATTTGCCCATTTCACAGATGCCTGCTGAGGCAATCTACTCGACCAATTAAAAACTTTTGGTATCTATTTGTCATTTAGACCCCCACATATGTCAAAATAGGTACCATGTTTAAAAGGACATCATACTGTAGCCTTTAAGTCAGTACTTTGATGTGTTTGCTGTAATAAACTATATTCGTGCTCATGATCATGTGAAGAAACAAAGATTACAAAGCACTTGTTCAACGTCTTGACTCAACTTTGAGTTCTTTTCCAGTCAGTTTTCTAACAGTGCAGGTCGTAAATGATATAACAAAGCATCATCCATGACCATTAATTTTTACAGTATAATAGAAACTTATTTGTACCATTTTTACACAGAGACGTTATGTCCAACGTTGATAGGATTACTTCTATGACACAACAAACCTGCCATTAATACTGGTACATTATCAAAAAATTATCTATTCCTCCTTATCTACACCTCCTTTCTCCTTCCAAATGTTCAGAAAATAATACAGATAAACAGACAGTATGATTTCAGCTGTGAATTTATTGATAAGAATGGTCCAATAAATAGCTTTGCACAGCATAACCAGTGAATGGTTCAGAACTGCTTGACATCCTATCAGTGCTTTACTTTCCATTTCCCACTTCAGTTTGCCATGTAACACAAAACCAGATTAGAAATTGTGGAACAAGTTAAGGTCAGAGAGAAGAGCCGACTTTGAGGGGACAGGTGTGTGTGTTACAAAATCGAGGGGGGAACTGCCTTCATTCTGCTCGCAGACACGTCGAAGATGCAGGTCTTGACATTTTAAACAGACGATATTAAGTCAAAGCATCAGTAAAAAAAAACTACAGGTGACAAAACACAGAAAATTTTCCTTTTCCCCCTTGTTTGTTACACTACATCTGCCATTTTCAATGTGAGGGTGACTGATTTAAATACCTCATTTTATCTGGAATTCAAATCCAAATGCAGGTCAAACATGCCAGGCTACATTTAACACAATTTTTACCTGTAAAATGCACAAGTGAACCTCCTGGACTTAAGTATGTTGGAGGTGCTCTTTGAATAGGAACACAGGCAGACGTAAAACCTCAAAGGCACTCTCTTTTTCACAATTAAAATGCCTTTATTGTCGAGAGGAGGTCATGTCAAACCTTTAAACAAACTGTTGCACATTTCAGCAACAATCCTTTGTCAGGGAGTTTTAACCGCACGCTGAAAATGTCATTTGTGGACATGCAAACTGTGGCTTCTTCCTCAGTCACATACATTTTCAGAAGGGAAATGCCCAAGAATTTGTTTAAAAGTCTGGCATCACAATGCCATGACATTAAAGGCATCTAAAGAGTTTAAAAAGAGTGTTTTAGGGCTTTTAGATGATTTTTACATTCTTTCTTTGTATATTTAAATGTGACTTGGCATGTAAAAATTACTCAATCTTCGATCTGTATTTGGATTTTAATGCCAGTATAAAATGGGGATTGGTTTCCTTTTAGTGAGCATGGGGTCTGCCGCGGCCTCTGCCCCTGCCCATGCCCCCTGGAGGTGCATCCACAGAGCTGCGTGGGTTCTTGATGGTCTCATCGACTGAGAGGATGAGGCATGCTGCCTCTGATGCCGCCGTCAGGGCGTTGATCCGCACGATGGATGGCTCCCAGACGCAGGCAGCGAAGTTGTCTGCAATGTCCTCGTTGTTGATGTCCACGCCGTACCACATGCCACCCTGCAGCAAGACGAAGCAGTGACTTTATTTCTATCCACTTTTAAAACTGCAGGCCATAAAAGTGCCTTTATGCTAAGTGCTTTGTTTAAACTGTTGTGAAGGATTAGGTGAGCCTGTATGTTTCATTTTCTTACCTGTGCATGTTTGGCACGCAGTTTGTTCAGGATGTTAGTGGCGTCAAAGCCGGCGTTGTCACACAGCTGTCTGGGAATGATCTCCAGGGCCTTGGCGTACGCACCGATCAGCAGCTGCTGTTTTCCAGGAATGGTCCTGGAGTAATCCCGCAGGTACTTGGACAGCTCCATCTCTATGGCTCCTCCACCCGCTACAATGGAGTCGTTCTGGAAATGGGTGGAGTACAGTCAGCTTGTTCACGGTGTCATGCACAAATGGGCCGACTAACTGCAGTAAACCAGTGCACATTTCACAGATCAACCAGTTAAGTCAGCTCTTCAAAATCATCAGATATGGAGCGACACTGTTTGAAAACCTCAGTGCTACACTAATTTCTGTGTCAGCTTCACCAAACACAAACAAATGTGGGGATAAATTCAAGTGAGTGACCTCTATGGCTCTGTGAGTCATCCCTCTCCAGATGCAATCCCTAACTATGTCTCCTATTTCACTTCCATCATGTACAACACAGCCCGAAATCTTGGAATCTAACAGAACATGTTTAGGCAGACGCATTCAGGAAAAAGGGGCGCTGACGTTTATATCAGTGTCAGGAATGACGAGCTGTAGCAACTGATGCTAACCCAGCTAATGTCAAACCTTTTCTGTCATGCCCTCCTTCAAACATAAAGTGGCTTATGTCCTATACTCCACAATTTATAACCAATTGATAACAATGATGGGGAAAGCAACTGATAAAATTTTGTATACATAAAGGAAGCTAATTTCCAAGTAAACTATGAACCTGCATCTTTTTACACAAACTAGGCGAATGATATGTCAGGCTTATAACTGCCTTATAACTGACCACATCCAGTCATTTGGGTGACAGGAATTCATTAAAAGCTGTAATGAGCCGTCTTGCACTCGTGCACTGTGTAAACTGACCTTGATGGCTCTGCGTACGATCATGATGGCGTCATGCAGCGATCGCTCTGTCTCCTCTGTGAACTGTTCAGCCCCGCCCCTCAGGATGATGGTGCATGTCTTCGCCTTCGGACAGCCCTTGAAGAAGTTGTACCTTCAGATGCAGATATGGTGGATGTGAGTGGTCATACATGAAGTAAAGACAATGTGAAGGTGATAATTTTAGAAGAGGACAGAGGAAAGACGAAAACTTTTCTTTCTTACCTTTCTCCTCCAACCTGGACCTCCTCAAAGAGTTCACACTGTCCCAGAACGTCATCTGTCAAGCCACTTACTGAGGTCTGGATGGAACCTCCACAGGCCTGCAGGTCAAGTTACATCAGTTAGCAAAATTTTAACAAAAGAAATACGGGTTTGTAACACACATGAAGTCAATTTTTACACTGCTAACGTCTTAGCCATGCATTATTTATTTAACATTTTTACTGAACACCAATCCAAGTATTTGTTAAACATCTTTTTGGTCAGTCACAACGCTCAATGTGTTGGCTATCTTCAGTTAGTCTGGTGTTAGAATAACAACAAAATCATATCTGTAATGCAAATATTCACTGATAGTCTGGCAAGTCTTCTAATCGTTCAGCTTCCTCCTTAAGGAATGCAGAAGCAAGAAATTCAGTGTCTGTTTCTGTTTGTGTCCTACCATCATGGTTCTCTTCAGATCCTCCTCCTGCACCCTGCCAGCGCAGAATAGGTCTCTGTCGGCGAAGTACTGTGTGGCCACATCACCGATGGGCAACTTGGACAAAACCACCTTGGCTCCTGACTTGTAGATCTTCTCCAGTTTGTCGTACAGGATGTTCCACTCTGCATCCACAATGGCCTGGTAGTCCTGAAGAAGAGGAGAAAGGAAGGAAGCAGAATTAAAATATATTAAGTAAGGAGTAAAGATTTAATTCAAGGCAGTCATTTTATTTTTTTCCTGATGTCTGTGTTGTAGACTTCATACCTCAACAGATTTCACACGGACTTCAGCGTTATCTTTCTCAGCCTTCAGCTCCAGCTCCACGTTGAGCAAAGCAATCTTTGGATTCTCATAGCGTTTAGGCTGCATCTCAAAGCCGGCGTAGGAGAAGGTCTTCTTAAATGCAACCCCAGAGATCAGCTGAGAGTCCTGAGAAATTTGAATAAAGAAAGTTTACCATTTAATTTCCTCATGTTAAACATATTAAACATATTAAACTGTCTTCTATTTAAAATTTTCAGATACAAACCTCAAGGGCTCCTCCCTGGACCTTCTTGATGCCGATCATCTTCAGAGACAGCAGCTCGTCCAGAGACATGACGGCGTCCACCACCATTTTGGAGAAAAAATCCTTCTGACCTGCGATTAACTTGGAGTTCAGGGCTGTGGCTGCACACTTCTCCAACAGCTGCCTCTGCTCTCTGAGAGGGTGAAGAGAAGGACAAGTATATGTGAAAATACTGGGGTAGGCTGTGTTTTAAAGCTTCAGTTTAACCAAAAAAATTAAGGACTATTCATAGAGCAGATCAAACATCAATGCTCAGTAGCTGCCATGTAAATAAGCTGTTGTGGTGAAAGTGAGCACTTACTGCTTGTCATCTTTCTTCACAGAAACGGCAATCTCCTTTATTTTGTTGACAGCGAGGTTGGTGGCGGTGCGGAACGCTCTGATGATGGTCTGAGGGTGGAGACCCTCCTCCACATACGACTTCAGCTGCTTCAGGAACTCTGCAGCCAGGAGAGTGACGGAGGTGGTGCCGTCCCCGACCTGAGGGTAGTTGAAAGGAACAAAACAAATGATTTTAAAACTACAGTAATGCACTGACAACACAGATCCTCCCCTGTGTTGGATCATTTTAAATTTCAATCCACAAATTTCCATGGATTTTTTTCCTTAATCAAAAAACAAACAGCAAAAAAAACACACTGACACATTTTCTTACCTCAGCATCCTGAGAACGGGCGATGTCCACCAGTGTCTTAGCAGCAGGGTGAACCACATCAAGCAGTTTCAGGATGGTGGCTCCATCATTGGAGATTGTGGCCTTCCCTGTAAGACACAATCGATAAAAGTATTTTTTAAAGAATTTAAGGATGAACTCATCCACAATGCATTCCTTCATCAACAAAACAAATCCTTATCCAACAGTCTCTCCTTACCTCTGCCATCCACCAACAGCTTGTCCATCCCCCTGGGCCCCAGGGTGGTCCTGACAGCCTCAGCAATCACCTGGAAAAAAAATCCCAACAGGTCAAACAGATTGAAGCATTTTTTGTGGCATGACACACAGAAAACACACACAAAAAAAATCCACATAACCAAGGAGAGTAAAAACGTATCGGACCTGGCAGGCATTGATGTTGCTGATGAGCTGAGGAATGCCCTGAGACGTGTCTGTCCCCTCCTTCAGCAGGATAACCGGTGTGGGCTGGCAAAGGGAACAGATAAAGGTCAAGTGTGGAAAGGTTGGTTGACAGAATAAAAACACAAGAGGTCAACAAATTGTGAAGGGAAGAAATTGAGGAAATAAAGTGAGCTGAAAGAAAACCATTTGCTCTAAACAAGTCACAAGTAGTGAAGTAGTGTCCTATTTATGTAATAAAGGCTACTGAATAAAAACAGATAATGTGGTTTCATTTACAAAACTACAGATAAGCAACAGCTCATTGCTAATATCCATCATGCTCCAGAGATATTATGATAAAATTGCATTTATGACTTGCCATAATGCGTTAACACAACCTAAAAAAAATGTTGTACAATCGATTTCACCCATATCACTCAGCTTTAACACAAATGATGACTGATACTATTTCCCCATTTAAGTAGCCAAAAAAGGTAAACGACAGTCGGGCGGTGTGGTACTGAACAGCAGGGTGTGATGCCTTTGTTAACCATCAGACATACATCGGTGTCACTGTCAAACCCACATGTCTATTTGTGGTCTACTTAAAATACTACATATCGCATCAGACTACATTTAACAATACCGTATCACTGTCTTGCATTACATTATCATTTTCTAAATACTAGCTCGCATATTTTGGTATTTGGCGATGGTCAACTCTGTCTGACCTTATAATAGTCTGCAAAAGTCTGCTTCAGTCAGTTATCGTTCATATGTCTTTGTACAAACAGAGGAGCTGATGACCACCTACATACTTCAACTAAAGTTAGCAATGTATTGAAGTGAAGCGGCTGTCTACGTTATGTCTCGAAGTACAGGACAGTAATGTTTCACCGGCACTCATTCATAGAGGCTCAGCATGCATAAGCTAACATGATAATAACCCAAGTGACAAAGCTACAATGACAAGCGCTTTAAAGACTTGCAAAGAATACAAAAAGCATCCTAACTTAAGAGTTCAAACTATAACCAGCTCAGAGTAGTTCACCTTTTATCAACAATAGCTAACGCGAGCATCATTCGTATAGAACAATGAATTTATAACGGTGTCTAACATGTTAGCTAGCATTACGTTAGCATCGTATACGCCCATTGATGCTGAGCAACACTACGAGTCTGGCTAGAAATAAAAGCATTTTCTAATAATTTTCACACAATAACTGCTTCCAGACTCCGCCAAAAGGGGGTCATCTAAGCTAAGAGTAGTCTAGAAACAAAAGATCGCTAATATAGTAAAGGATGGATACGGATTTAACATTTGAGTTCGGGGTGTAAATGCTAACTCACTCACCATCATCTTTGCAGTTCCTTCGAGAAGCTTTCCACCGGCATCAATCCCACAATGCTTTTCGAAATTAAGAGCTGTCGGTGTGCGTTCAAGAACACGCTGCAACGTTTTGTCAACTATATTATAACACAGAATTAATGTTAAATAAGCTTCTGGCAGGTAAGGAAATTGCTAGCATGGAGTCTTAAGGTGTTCGAGCTATTAAACAATAAATACAATGTCATAAAATAAGCAATCACATTAACGAACAAATGAGTAAAAAATAATTATTACATAATTATATGAAGTAAGAAATTATCAAACCTAACCCATTAATATGTATTAGCATTTTATTTTATTTCATTTTTTTAAATTTAAAAATAAACTTTTTTAAAAGATTTTTGTTTTATTTATATTGGCATAGTAACAAATTATACTTTCCACATGACATATTACTTCATAATTTCTCTTTCGCTCATCATTTGGTTTATTTATATATTTTACACAGTTTATTTATTTTGTAATGTTTTATCTATTCATTCAGTATTGGGTATTATGTTCAACACTAGTCAGATCATTTGTTGTCCGATGTGGTTTGAATGTTACAATATCATCAAATATTAATACCATTGCATTATAGATAAACATCTAATAGGATTGCAGTTATTAAACTATCAGGATAAGTTCAAAAATCCTGTTTTGTTTGCTGTAAGTCTTCACAGTTGTCAAGGGTTGTGATTAGACCAGTCAAGCCTCAAATAAATAAACAGTAAATGTCTCCACCTGCTTGGTCATCATAACCACCTTTTTTCTTACGCTTTTACTGTATGGAAATTAGTTCCCCACGGTTCTGTCGCATTAACAATGCCGAAGTACTTGTTTGTTTTCATAAGACAAATTCCATGTGTGATATATTACATTAGGCAACGTTTCTGAAGGACACCTGTTGACACCTACATGGAAAGTTGTCATCATGCTTAGACACACATGACATGAATTGCATGACATCTTTTTCATGTCACGAACCATTTCCATTGCATTTCGAACATGCAGTGTGAGACTTTGCATACTGTGACTGAAACAAAACAGAACACACAGCTCAGAAGTATTTGCATTTCAATAAAATACAATGGTCCAGCTTTCCTATATGTATTTTGCAAAAGAAGAGAAAACAATTTTCATTCATCTGTATAATTGTTTTGACTTGAGGTATTAACTTCCAAATTATGTTATAGTGTTTATTTTACCTGAATCAAGAGCAGAAGAAATAATAATTTACTGCGATTGAGGCAAGTTGGATAGTTCAGAAAAAGTAAAAATATAATCAAACTAATAAAAAACCTTGTTCAGAAGTTTTAACTTTTATTCTTTTATTTGAATCTTAGATTTGTGCTGATTTGTAAATAACCAGTCAAAAATTTGGGGGGGTTTATAAGATTACACAACAGAGATTAGAATAAAATTACCAAAACACAAAGTGTTAAAGTAATATATAAGATAATTTGAAACAAACCAATAGATAGAAATTGTCTTGCTGTCTCACTATAGTGATACACAGTAAAATGTGCCAAAAAAACTGATACATTTCCAGCCTTACATCTACATTTTATGATCTCACATTGAACAAAAGTCTTTTTGGAAGAAAGCAAACTCTGCTAGTATAATTTTTCATTGCAGCCTTTACATTAGCCTACTGTAGTGATATCTCACTTTAATGATACAGGAGTTAAACTAGGGGTGATGTGACTTCACACAAGGCAGCTTGCCCAACCTGTGCAGGTAAAGCAGAGGCTGCAGGTAGCTACAGCTGGATGCAGCAGCAACAGACATCTTCACATACTGACACACCAGCGTTAGCTCTGGAACCCGTCCATTCATGGGCAAGATGATGATATAAGGCAGGTAGTTGAGTGTGAGGACAGCTTGGATGATGAGGATGGTAAGAAAGGCTTTCCTCTTCATGATATTCATCTCCCCTTTTACCCTCTGCTTGCTTCTCTCAACTTGCTTTACCGCTTCCACTTTCCCTCTCCTCTGCTCATGTTTCTCATCCTCCACCGTCACTACATGACTCCCATTTCTGTGAGTCTTTCCTTCCTCCCTTTTCTCCATCATCTTTCCGTCTCCTGGTGGAGGTTTTCGTAATATGCCGAGAACAGACAGGCAGCAGATAGTGTCTATGACCAGAACAGGGATGAACAATGAACACACCATGGCGGGAGAGCGCTCAAAAATAGCAGTTGAAGCCATGAGGACAAAAATGCACCATGAGACGACCAGACATCCCCATCTGTACTTGTGTGCCTTGAACCTGAAAGGAGGGGAAGGAGGAAATAAAAGAAAGGACAAAGGAGAGAGTCATTAAATATTTTGACTACCTAATCTTTTTTTATAAAAGCAAACTCCAACACAACTTTACTACAATGATGAAGAAAAAATAGGGACACTATGAACACACTAAAATCTAGTTACCTATATATTTAGCTGAGCCAAATAACCGTAAGAAATCAACACCACTATGATGATTTTTTTAAAGCATAAATGAAAATAGAAAGTAAAATGGAAATAATCTGACCATTATTTCCTTGATTAATCGACAGACTATTTGGTTTGTATACATTCTGAAAAAGATAAGAAATGTTCACAAATGCCAAGAGCTCATAGTCACACTTTACAGTGCCTGTTTTGTTCAGTCAATAGTCCAAACCTCAAAGTTATAAAAAAATTTAATTTACTGTCATTACAAAAGGAAACTGATTAGCTGACATCATTAAATCATTGAATGATTTAATGATGTCAATCATTAAATGTTTTGCATGATAAACAAATTAAACTATTATCAAATAGTTCCCTATTATTAGTTATTACACTAAGGTGTTATAATGCATTTGACAGTGTTATGGTCACTCCCACAGCTACATTACATCTTGTTCTACACGTCCAAGTACAGCATCAATGTGTGTGATTTTACCGTAGATAGTCGAAGGGTCTCACCACAGCCACGTACTTCTCCACACACACCAAACAGAGGAGCAATGGCTTCATGACGATGATCATCCCGCTCAGGAGAACTGTCACAACTAATATGTTGCTATTTTGCCACAGAAAGTGGTTGGCAAAGAGGAGAGGTAAGCTCAGGTAGAAGAGTAGCTGGGTGAGGGCAAGGTGAAGGGGGAAGAAGTCTGCAGGACGGACACCGTCAACCTTAGACCTGTTGATTTAAAATCGAATAAATAATAAATAAAGCTGAAACAGAACTGGATGAAATAAAACTTTTGCGAGAAAAAAACATTAAATTTATCCTACAATTTGATGATTTCTGTATATGCTTTGTCTTTACATCACACCAAATGTAAGACAATATTCACCTATTTTTGAGGATGTGACAGACTAGCCAGAAGTTCAATGGAGCACCGACAAGGAATTCAAAGGAGAAGGCTGTAAAGAGGATGAGTAGGCCTGTTGAAGGTCCTCCTGATTCACCAGCAGTAGCACCATCATCATAAGGATCACACTCTGACCTGAAATAATCTGATGCTGATGAAGAAGAGTTTATAGAGGATCTGTACATACTGTAGGAGGAGACAGAGAAATAAAGGTTAATTATTTAATGTTTTCCCTGTTGTTGTTCATTTACAAAAGCAAACCTGCAAGTAGATCATTTCTATATGACCATGGGATTTTATCTTTAAATGATAAATCTACAGTAAAGTAGCTGTAACAAACCTGTTGGTGTGCCGTGTGAGTGAGGCTCTGAAGGCGGCTTGGTTTGTTCGGACTGTTTATTCAGTTTTGAGGGCTCACAATGAAAAAAAGTTATGGATTTGCATAAAAAAAGCAAATGCATGCAATGTACTTCACACGCATGCTGTGAGCCTATTCTGTCATGTTATGTGTTTTTTTGAGTCTTCAAGCTCTGCATTGGGTACCTTCTTTTTTTCATTTCAAACCACGTACAAGACTGTTTTTGTCATACTGTGGGATAACAAACTGATCAAAGTCAAAGCGCAGCTATCCAAAATTACCTGCTGTTTACTTAAAGGGCAAATAAAATACGAAACAGTATTAATATTTCAATAAGATCAGAAACCTTTCCTTGCTTTTGTGTAGATTGCCTCATTGGAACAAATCAGAGATAATACTATCTTCTGATGTGGTATAATGGCGTATGTACTCACTTATAAGTGATGTAAGAAAGATTTCTTTTTAGAGCACCCTATTATGATTAGGCAAAAAGCCATTAAGACTATATAAAAGAAAAATGGAAATATAAAAAGGCGTGAATAACTACAATTAAAATGACTAAAATAAACTGTGATGCAGTTTAACTGTCAAGTTAAACTTAAAAAAAAAAAAGATTGATTAAAAAAATACCTGTGCAATTTTAATACAGGCTAAGAAATGAATATGTAGTGAAATAAGTGCTAACACATGTTCTTGAACGCAGCTTTTGTTACGTCTCGCAGCGGTGCGAAATGCAGGCCTCTGATTGGCCTACGGCTTGTGAAGTGTACTTCTGCAGCGTGCTCAATATATTATCAGCAAGTGCTGCATGGGCGGAGGTTTAGTCGTACTCCATAGTTAAAAGTGCAGACTCCGCTCGCACAGATAGTCTGAACACCAAAACACGCGCTCATACAACGCACATCGCGCGGAGTTTGGATATTGAACACATAAGCTGTATGTGGCGGGAGCTGTTGAAAAGAGCAGAACAGCCACGATATTGTTGTTTTGAAACTCTGGTTAGTTTAAAAATTAAGTAGAATAGCAGGAAGAGTTGTGGGAATAGACACCTTCGCTGAAGGAAAACGCGACGATGGATGAATTCGGAATTTATGCAGTTTTCGGGCTAAACGGTCCGCCTCAAAGGCTGCTGAGGTACGATGACATGTGAATGTTTTAACAGTAACGTTAATGTTTGTAGTTTTTCACATTGAACCATAATGTTTGTAAGGCCAAATGATTTTGAACCTCTGCTCAGGCGTCGTCAAATAACGATTTTTGCAGTGGTCAACAGACCATGTCATAAACCTTTACTTGTTGTTCCTCATTGGCGCCTCTTTAAATAGACGAGTTTATAGAGGAAGGTGCATCGGTTAACCATTGCTGTGAAACACATACCAGTAAATACTTTCCTATCTTAAGACTTGTTTATGTCTAGACAACAAGAGAAAGGAATATTGACTTATTTCTTTGTTGTTTACCGTGTCAGCGCTGAAGGTTCGTGCAGGGTGTCTGTTGCAATTCCCTCAAGTGTCCGGCAGTTGGTGCTGTTTAGCAGCGGATCTTGGGGGGAGAGGATCTGTGTGAACGCGGAACTCAACGATGCTGATCGGATACCCATCACTATCGGAAAATTAACTCCATACAACAAGTACGTTGACCTCCAAGGTTTTATTTCCCCTTGTGATAGAGTATTTACTACTTATGTACATGCTAAAAATTGAGTGTGTTGTGATGTTTCTGTGTGCATCTACAGTCTCCCACTATCATCAAATCACAACATCAGTAATCATGTTGCAGAAAGACATTTTTACTAAACATTGGCGTCTTGTGTGCTTCAGGTGTCTGTCATGGGAGCAGTGGGAAGAGGAGACATGGACGGACAATGTCACACTGAATGTCACTCTAGAGGGAGGAAACCTGGTAAATAAGAGTTAAGACTGGAAAAAGCCAAACAGACAGCCATGAAGCGATTATTCCGTTTTCCCAGCTAATAGCCCAGCCACATATAAGTAAATAAATATATAAATATATAACAAATAAGTATATAAAAATAAAACATTAGTCCTCAGAAAGTAAGTCAGTATATCCATAGTCTAACATCAAAGCAGTTTCCTTGTGAAATTACAATATTAATCATCATGGTCGTCCAATGTATTGTCTTCACTCTTGATAATAAAAATAGTGAGCATAGATTAAAGTTTGAGTTTGTTTTTACACAACAATTCACAAATCTCATAAATTTTTCCTCAGATGAAATCAGATTGGTCAGAACCAGAGCTCATCCTGGCTGTGAAGGAATACACACCAAAGGTAATCTGTGTAAATAACAGTATCCGCAATAAGCCACATAGAGAGTAAAACTCATAACAAGTGCCACGTTTAACAGTTATGTATTTTATCTTCATACTTGTCAGTGTTACTGTTTTTAATGTTTGCATTTTTTTTGCTTCCTACATTGACCACAATGCCTCTCAGCTATCTAGAATAGGCAATAACTTGTTGTTTACAGTTGTAGGCAGTGTCATATCCCCGAAAAGCTCAGCATAAATGTTACAGCATTCCAATCCAGTTTATTTAGAATAATTTTTTAAATGAGAAATGACACAGACTGTTCTGATCGTCTCAGGACACCGTGGCCCCCCTGTCAGCCCGGGAGCTCAACGGCAAGAGGAAGAGAGAGCAGATGTCAGAGGAAGACAGTGATGAGCATAAGACGATGAAGACACGGGAAGAGGAGAACATGTGTCCAAATGCCAGCATAGAGAAGACTACACCTGTGCGAAAGGCCAGAGGTCAAACAAAAGCAGGGCACAAGCTGTTCAGCAGTGGAGGAGATGCGACAAAGACGAAGGGCGCAGGTGAGGAAGATGACACAGAGTGGTGTTGCTAATAATTGCTAACGATAATTGGTGCTAAAGACAATCCCATTGCTTGATGTGGAGGAGTAAAACATTTCTTTATGTTTCTGCCATCAAATCTCCTTCCCTTTCTGCTTTCTACACCTAATGGAGCAGGAGAGGCGCAGGGGATTGTGGGAAGAACGCCTCCTCAGAGTGCAACCAGGACGAAGAGTAGGCAGGCCAAGACTCCCACACAGACCGGTGAGTCTATGAACACACATTGCATACCACTGAAGTTGTTTTTGTCATATTTTTCACTTTTAAGTCCCAAAGCTGTTATGCTGATGCCCACCTGAGGTCACAGATTGATGTTTTCTGTAAGAGCAGAAATGTAGCATAAACTTAAACAGCCCATCGTACATAAAATCTACACCTTGCTAAATGCTGCTGTATATTTGACATTTAGGAGACATTAACGTGTGAAATAAGAAATCTCTGGTTTGCCTGCAGCCCCTTTGGTCAGCCCATCAGGTCGCTGGGGTCAGACTCTGTGTCCCATTGATGCACAGACAGCTATTCTGATTGGAGGGCAGGGAGCCAGGATGCAGTTCTGCAAAGATCCCATGTGGAAGCTCTGCACAGGTGAGTCAGACATAAACAGCAATTTTGGTTTCTGATTCACACGAGTCTCTATTGAGAATTGTGTTTTAGTGGGCTTTAGTTTCTGGTAGGTCCGTGTCAGAGTGAATGTGATTGTCTCTGTCCATCAGAGGACATGTCCTGGGTGGCAGCAGAGACTCTGGCTGAGGGTCCAACACCTGAGGCCAGGATCGGCCACACAGCCATCTATGACCCAGACTCGAGGCGGATCTTTGTGTTCGGAGGCTCTAAGAACAAAAAGTGGTTTAACGACGTTCACATCCTGGACACACAAAGCTGGAAGTGGACCATGGTGGAGGTTTGTGTGTTTGTTCTCCTTGTTAGAAGTCCATTTTTGTTGCTCTCCCTCTTTCTTCATGTCCTTCTCCCTTCTTTTGTCTCCTCCAGGCTCAAGGGAAAGTTCCTCCTCTGGCCTACCACAGCTGCAGCATGTTTCGGGGGGAGCTGTTCGTGCTGGGAGGTGTGTTCCCTCGTCCAAACCCAGAGCCTGACGGCTGCAGTGACTCACTCTACATCTTCGATCCCAACCTCTCCATCTGGTACCAGCCTATTGTAACTGGCGACACACCGTCCCCCCGCTCAGGGTAAGATGGTTTTTAATCCAAAAGTCCCTTCTCTTTTTGCACAAATTAAATCCCTTCATTTTCTTTAGCTCTTACACTTCAAGTTTTCTCTTTCAGTCACTCTGCGTGTGTGATGCAGGAGAGGAAGATCTATGTATTCGGCGGATGGGACACTCCTGTCTGCTACAACGACATGTACATGTTGGACCTTGGTACGTCATACATTAGCAGATTTTTGTCAAGGATTGCTGGTATCATACACACAGAGACACACACACACACCTCTGTCTGGACATACACACACAAGGTGCATAAATCTGGAAGCAGCAAATATGTAGCATTGCTTCCCTTATTAATATTAAGATGTTGTAATGTTTCTTAGGACTGATGGAGTTTTCTGCAGTGAAAACAAGTGGAAAAGCTCCCTCTCCTCGAAGGTAACACAACATAACACACACATATAACACACATGGGGGTGCAGCTGGAGTTCAATATTGAACATCATTACAAAACAGTGTATCAGAGGCATAGAAGATCATCAACTGTTCATAACCAGATGTCTTGATTTATATCTAAAATTAGCCAATTTTAGGCAAAGTGTCTTGAGCTTGCATGGAATTTACCATTTTATTCCGCTCATTTTAATAAATTGTATAATTTTTTGTGGAAACATACTTTCAATTACGTTTTTAAAATCTTGTGTGTTTTTGTGTGTGTTCCAGCTGGCACGGCAGCGCTGTGCTCTCGGACACAAAGTTCCTGATCCACGGAGGTTACAACGGAAACAACGCTCTCAGCGACACCTTCATCTTTGACATAGGTGAGAGGCAGCACACTATTACATACAACTACACGCTTACATACAGTGTTAATCCTCGTAAGCCTCATGGACCCTTTACTGTCAGGTTGCTCAACTTTTTCATTTAACATTACACATTTATCACTAGTGATTCGGATAAGCTATTTCAAAGCAGCTAAGCACTGCTTTTAAACATTTTAATGTTGTATCTTTCCTTTTTTAACTTTTAGTTGTCAATAAGGACATGCAAAACATTGTTAGATTCATTAAATTCTCCAACAACACTTTTACATGCATTATGGCCTTAAAGTGCTTCTGTGAGCTCAGCATATGGGCTATTTCAAAATCAAATTTGGTATTTCAAAATTTCCCAAGAGTAGTAAATGTTAAAAAACACAGCAAATCTGTCAGTTACATTCTTAAATTTCAGATAAATGTAATTAATGGATTATGTATTGGATGTAAATAGGAGATCATTTAGTGCACAAGTTGTCAGAAAACTGAAAAATGCTCATCACATTTTTCCAAAGGTCATTGTGACTCTTTTATATGTCAGACCAGCAAACTAACACCTTATGATAATCAGTCTGATGCAATAGGAGACCACAAAAAACAGAAGATAGCCATGTTTGAGAAGCTGACACAAGATAGTTTGGGTCTTTTTTTATCCCTAAGAATCGACTCAATAGAACATAACATCACCTGGGCTTTTTTTAATGAATTTTAAATGCTTAAACTGTTCATTTTTGACTTTGTTTCACTGGTTCAGACACCAACAGCTGGACGGAGTTGACGCTCCCTCAGCTCTCACTCCCCAGGGCGGGGCACTCCATCATCGCCATGGAGACAATGGGCCGCCATCGTTTCTCAGAGGAGGATGAAGACGCTGGCGCAGGCTCCATCAGCAGAACTCTGCTGGTGTTCGGAGGTGGAGACAACGAGGGCACCTTCTACTCCGACGTGACGACTGTGGCCATGGAGGAACTGCTCGCTGCTATTTAAAGAGAGTGAGTCAGAGGTGAATCCTCGCTGCCTGACTGGATGTGAAGCTGTTTTAACACCCCCACAGACTCTTCATTATTTATATTCCTATAGTTCATCTTTCTTCCGTTTTTGAGGGGGTTAGGTGATGAACCCCCTTCCTTTTCATCTTCTTCTTTTGAAGGTTTTAAAAATGTCAGAGTTGAGACATTTACATGCAAAGTGTATAATTTGGGCATTTCTTGAAAAAAACTAATTTCAAAAAGCTGCTTTTTTCACACAAAATTTACATTACACAATCTCCTAATGAGTCAGTATTGATAAGGACATAGTGATCTTGGTTAAAACATCTAATATTTCAGATTATTTTAGTCATACAGACTTTATTCCGATTTTTATGTATATACTTAAAAGCTTTTCAGGTTCTTCCTCAGGTAAAAAGTATATTTTATTTCTCATTCATTGTCCTTTCCTGTTATTAATAAATAACTGAGGCTTTCTTTACCGTTTATTTGGAGCATGTTGCCTCTGCGACAGCTACTTAGACTGTAATTGTGAGGCTCAAAATCATGACATTGTGTTTGTCACCATCTTCAAAACATCCTAATGTGCTTATAGTGAACAAAAAACTCAGTTCCTGCTCTTGTGCTGTTTTGTTTTGCACTGGACCTTCTGTCTTCCCCTAATAAACATTTGATTTTATGCACTGTCTTTGAAGTACACTGTTCTTTTAAGCAGGCATGTTGTTTTTTTCTGCTCAGTTACTCTGTGAAGAGGATGAGCCACATGTGCAGAGATGTAGAGACAGTTAAACCCATTTAAAAACAACTTAGACAATAATAAACAATAATAAACACAGCTTTTAGTCTAACTTTAAGGTAAACTGTAAACCAAAAAGTGTCCAGCTGATGTAATTGAAACCAAAAGGTTTAACCAAAGATGAATGTTTTCATAAATGGAATTTAAAAAAAAAAACTTTTTAACTTGTTTAGAAGCGCTTTGGTAACTGGATGTTCTTGCAAGTCTGTTAATTTCAACTTTTTAATGTGCAAATAAGCTGCACACTGAATGTTTCCATGTCTGTTGGTCCACCAGAGCAGAGGTTGCATAATCATTAAACAGGAGTGATGATTACATCAAGAAATCATAAACTTTTTGATCCAACTCTGGAAAATTAAAGTGGCGCAGTGGTAAAAGTACAAGGGCACATACATATAGCAGATAACTAGCTTAAAAAGAAAAACAATAATACATTAACAGTGTCTACTACACACAAAATGAACCATTAAAAAACAAAATAAAGGTGCTGGATTAAAACAGTAACTAATTGTCACAAATACATTGAGGAGGCTAAAAAGTTGCCAAACAAAAAAAAAAAGAAAAAAGAACATAGACTTTGATGACATGTTCTCTTGAGGGAGTGGGGGTGTGGATAAGCGTCTCGATCTGCAGATATTCTTAAATAAGACGGGTTTGTTTTTAGGCTGACTGCAGCATTTCTAGACTGTATAATTACATTTGACCACTGTCAGAAAACAAAATAAATACAGTGTTTCTTCTCCAGATTTGGACTCCTATGGATCTGTGAGTTCCTATGAAATTCCTAGAATGTTTCCTTGAAAGAACTATGTAATCTTGTGGTAATCCCAGTGAAAGCAGACAGAGTTTAGAGGCAGAAATTGTTCCAGGGGTTCTTGATAAGTTAATGGCCCCAGGCGGAAGGAGTCATTTTAAGAAAGCCTAGCATACTTGTCTTTCATTTGAAAGTTTGAGATGTCAGTTTTAATTTGTAGTTTTAAATTTTAATTACTCAAAGCAGAAATACCAAAAAAAAAAAACTTCCTTTACTTCCAACTTTTCGAGCAACCGCTAAAAGAGTTGAACTTAACACACATGTAACAGGAGCTGTGTGACTCATCCTCTTTGTTCTTTGGCCAAAAAGTTATCAATCAACCTTTGTATTTCCTTTTATTGACAAACAGAGGAAATTCCATCAGTCCTCATCACTCGTCACAGAAGCCTGTGCTGTGTGAGGACGACATTCGTCATGTTCTCTGATGGTGGATCTTGACACAGCTGTAGGATGATGAGCCTGATGTTCGAACAGAGGAACTGAGCAGCATGGATGCAGAGAGTCCTGCAGCCACGAAGGGACTATAACTTCTTTCACCACAGAGCAGAAGACGGAGAGCACAAATAAAGACAGAATGATCATGAAAAAATGGTTTTAAAATGTGAGACAGATTAAAGCAAGACATGAAAAGGACTTGCGTGCTTTTTTTTTGATATCTTACCGGAAACAGCCTGGAACTGGTTTCACCTACTTCATGGTATTTCCTCTGGTGATGCAAAGGAAAGTCTGGCTTCCTCAAGATTTTTTAATCGAAAAACAAATCAGTTTCCTCATTTCCTTACATTCTGTTTCTCTCTTGATCGTCTCACTTCAAATCATAAAATACGCAGCATGCTTAATGAGCTACAGAAAAAGACCCGATTGCTTTTTTTTTTATAATTAAAGATAAATTGTGTGTGAATTAAATTGTTTTCTAGATTTGAGTTCTTTCAGTAAAGTACATCATGTTGCACTTGCTGTAATGTAGCACAGTCTGTGCAAATTCAGCTTGTTTTTTGGCCTTGCTTTCTAACTTCTTCGCTAATTGTGCCCACGCTGTGAGTCAGCACTTACCAAATTGCCAGGTTAAGGAAGGATTGTCCCTTTCAGTCTGTTAGGCCATGAATTAGGCAAAAGAGAAATGATCCTTATGCTTTGTACGCACTAATTTTAGTTTGTTTGTGTGCCTTTCTTTTGCTTTTCTCTCTGTCTATAATCGTGCCTTGTACATCTTGTTTAACAATGTTGCAGCACTTACTGTTCATATTCCAGTGCTCCGTTAATAATATCGCTATGAACAATCCTTCCATTGGAGCAGCAAAATCAAGTTGTGATATTAGGGCATGTAGACCAAATTACAAGGCCTGCAACTCTTATGTTAATTATTGATTAATCTGTTAGTATTAATATTAAGTAAACGGTTATGTATGTAATAGTTTATTTAGTCAGAAAACTGAAAATTTTCATCACGATATCCCCAAGCTGACTGTGACTCTTTTATGTGTCTGAGCAACAGTCTAACAGCCAAATATGTTGAGCTTACTCTAATGGAAGACTTGGAAAACCAGAATATATGATGGGGCTGAAACAACAGGGGGGATTTTTTGACGTTTTTCTTTAAAGACATAACTGAACAAAATCTGACACAATCTCGCTTGTTACTTTATGAATGATACATTATTAAACTTAACACTTGTGTCTTTGTTTCATCGGTTCAGACACCAACAGTTGGACGGAGGTGATGCTCCTCTGACAGGTCAATTAACCTTGTAATCATATAAAAGTGAACACTTACGATATATTATACCAGATTTTTTACCTGTCTCGTTCCCCAACCTGCCAGTCTCATTAACTCAGACAACTCCATGTACAACACTACCACATATATATGCAAATACATACAAATATGTCCAGTAAATGCTTAACAACAAACAAATTCTAGTCTCATTTAAGGGAATAAATGCTAATGCAATGCACAGTTAGAAAACAGGAAATGGAAAGTATTCAAGTAGGAGCCCCAAAGAGATGCAACATCCTGATTAAAGAAAAGGAGAGAATAAGAAAAGAAGGGAGAAAAGAAAGGCAATTATCATTTCCTTTTTGTAGAGCTATTAATGTTTATGTTCCACTTTTAAAAATGTAAACATTTTTTAAATATAATCTTATTTTCCTTTTAAGTAGCCAAAACAACTCCACAATCAACCTCACTATGTGCAGACGGTGAAAGAGCATCAGTACCTCTACTGTGGTGAGCCTGATCTTTAATTGCATTTACAACAAATGCACTCAAAGTAAGTTCAACTCCAAACTCCACCGTCAGACTTTAATGCTAAGTAAGGTTTATTGATTGACCATTATAAATGGAGTCTTTGGGTTCAATAAAGTCGCTCTCCCCAGGTAATAAGTAATGAGGAGTAATATGCCTTTATTATCAGATTGTTAAAATGTTACATCATTTATCATAAGTAACTGGTTTACTGAAAGTAAAACCAGTGGTAACAGCTGTGTGGTTCACTCTTCAGTGCATTTGGATCATGTGTGTGACAACTTGGTAGAGAATCCAGATGCTGTTTTGACTGTCTGTCACGGTATTCAAAGCGTGCACATCGCCACAGAGTTACCTCTGAGCTAGATACTTGTCAAGATGAACTGATATGCAAAAAGGCTGGAGGGGGACAGCCTGACAATAATGTATCAACAGTCTGCTGGTGTGTATAAGATGCCAGCCTCTACAGAGAAAATTATTGGCTACATAATAAAATAACTGTTATTACAGCCTCAATCTGGCCAGATACACTTGGCACCCTGAAATAGGAGGCTAGAGATAAAAAATGCTGGTATGCTTTTTAATGTTCATCCAATGAGACTTAAAATACCCTCAAATCAGCTGCAATTAACAGTCTGCAGTTCAGCCTCCTACTCGAAAGTGTCATTTCTTCTACAAAGCAAAAAATGGTGTAAGGCTGCCAACGAAAGTGCGTTCATCCAAATATTTATGGGGTGCACAGCAGGGAATGATGTCACTATAAGCTATAAAGATTTTTTTTTAATTAGATAGATAGATAGATAGATAGATAGATAGATAGATAGATAGATAGATAGATAGATAGATAGATAGATAGATAGATAAAGGCCCTCTGTAATATATTCAGACATCCTGTAGATGGCGATACTTCAGCATATTTTCCCCAGCAAAGCTGCAATTTTTCTCAGTCAAACCACTCATATAAAATTAAAAAAGGGAAAAAGAGTTCATTGAGTTCATGTGGTCATTAAATTGACTTGTTGCGATATTTGCTGGTGTTTTGCAGTACATTTCCGGTCCTGGTCGCACAATAGTGCACAATACATATGACATCCACTTCTTTGTAAACCACCAGCAAACTGGATATGCTCTCAAGACTGAAAAAATAAAGTACATATTTCTTTCAAGCAGGTCAGTTGGACTGGTTGGGGTATATGGAATAACAAAAGTTAAGTATATGTAACAAAATATAAGAAAGTTATTACTGATATGAAAACATTTTATGCCTTAAAAACAGAGGTGTTTGTCTCCTGTAACAGTGTAGGCCTATATACCTCTGAGTGTGCTCCATCTATCACCAGGGATGTGATTTTTCCCTTGATTCATCGGGAAATCCTGCCAGTTGGATGTTCTCCCAGTCATTGCTAACAAGCCTCTTGTAGCTCTTCATTTCCTGCTTTCGTTTTATTTTCTACATGACATCCTTGCATTGTGCAAATGCTGACTATTTGGTACAGTGACTTGTCTCTGCAGACCTCCTGATTGACAGAGCATCACCACTACCAAAGGCAGCCATATTATCTTCGTCAGATCAAGGCAGTTGCTAAGTAACTTGGAAATGTCTATGCTAGCTGTCAGCATCTCAAGTCACACTTATGGGTAAATGTTTGCAAATGGCAATTTTTGCATCTGTAACTGCAATGAGGAACCATAATTTTAACATATCACAGAATAGGCCATTGTCTCAAATACATTCAGATAAAAACAATGGGAATACCAGTAAAGAAAATTAACTTTTTAAGGCGATATTCAGTATCAGTAACAACAGGAGGAACAACAATTACAGAATAATCTACCTTTCAAGCAGAGGATCTCGTGGTTGGCACCATGTCACTTTAAGCTCTGGGCAATACTAAAAAAAAGTGGACAAAAATATTAACAATAAACAACCTTTTGATTATTTGCAAAGTATGTGTTACTTCAGTTGAACTTAAGGTTTTGTTTACACAAATGTGTATTTATTAAATAGTAAAACTGCTGACAGTGCAATAATGTCATGGTCAAATATAGCAGTTAGCCAATTTTAAGCTAATGGGCTGAAGTTTTCTATATGTCCTCTGTAAATTTTGTACTGCTGTGTCACACTTTGGCTTTATAAATTAAATGATATTTAAAAAATGGAGATATCTTTTTTTGGTCTGCCTTTAATGATTAATGTACGTAAATTCTCAGAGGTATAAAGGGAAGAAGTATGTGACAAGTAAAAGGAAATACGATCATTTACAGAACTGGAGTTTCTAAAGAGATACAGGAAGAGGAAAGAGAACTTATTTTGTGAGTGAAACAAAACTTAACAGACTTGAGCTGTTTTGAAGAATGTTGTTAAGAACTTTAGCCTCCCTGAAGGAATAAACTTCTTGAGTCTCTCCAGATTGGATATAGATTTGGATATGGATATGGATATTCTGTGGCACCCTGGATATATCACCAAGTTTCACACCACTAGCAACAGTACAAAAACCGTATATAATTACATTTTAAATTCTGAAATGATTTTAGTTTTTCAAAGTCTTTGCTATCTATGTGTCGGTTGCTGTAGATGCAACAATTAGTAGCCTATCTCACATTTACTGTTATACAGGGACAATATTACAAACATAGATGGCAGGACTTTATTGAGGACAAAAAGTTGGAACCGGATTAAGACAAGGCCACAAATTTAGTAATAATACAGGGGTACCTAGATGACAATGTATGCAACTTGACTAGTGCGAATTTGCAAGTAATCAAATAACCAAAAGTAACTCATATTTAAGTAAACCGAGGGCTTTTAGAGGACACTGTGGGTCACGGAGTCTCTCTTCAGCAAACTAGAGCACGTTCCTGGCAGGATGTGAGGAACATACACAATCCCCTGCACCTGCCATTTACCGATCTAAAGGAATCGCGGTCATCAGTGAGGGCTCGGAAAAAGCCGAAGACAGCCGAACGCAGAACGAAACCCCTCCCTCCCAAGTCCTCCTCTTTCAGTCGTGGTGCAAGCAGCCATGTTGCCGCGAGCTTGTTCCGGTATCAGAAGCGGATCGTGCGCATAGACTGCTCTCGGGCGCAGCTCCTCGCGTTTCTCCCCCTGTCGCCCATGACACGCACCCCCGAACAAGAAAACCGTAGTTTGCCGATAATGGATTTTACAACTTGATGATCCCTCTTTTAGTCGGCTGGCCAGGGGAATAACAGCAGTCGGTGTACCGACAGGACGAACTGGTATATCGCCACACTGCAGTGCAGCACTGGTGAACGACCTTATTCCAATCACGCAACACAAGGAAGAGCGCCGGTGATTTCCGTGGATTTTGAGTTTTGTGGGTTGCTCTGTGGCATTCACCGCCGCTGCGACTGCAGGGGGATAAGCTAACTAGCTAGCTTTGCTTCGAAGGAACCACTAAAATAGCGTTGGCTAGCTACATGGGCTAATATTGGCCAGCCAGTTAGCCAGCACAAGTAACGTTTATTAGTTCGTGTTTCTTATCTGCCATGTGATCATTTTACATGGTGCTGTTTTTATTTTTCGGACACCCTACCCTGGATATCATACTGGGAACATTTGGAATTGTTTTGTGTGAGTTGGGAAGGTCGAGACCTCGCCGGGAATAACTTTGGCCTGAAAGTTTCTAGACCCCGGACCTGGTTTTCAACCTGAAAGGAAACATCTCCGCCACGAAAAGAGAAACGCAGGCGTCGACACTTCGTAATGATAACGACGTTGGATAAACATTTGTTGTAGATTTAGGCGACAGTTGGGGCTTCCTCTGACGCTAGTTAGCAGCTGTACAGGTTAGCATGCTAGCCACCTAATTGAACCTTGTCTTGTTCAACACCACCATTGCCCAACTTTTCGTCAAGCTAGCCCAAGTAGCTAGCTTGCCAAAACGTCACTGCATCGGGGTGATAGCCCGCTGGTCCCCATCGACGCTGATAAATGCTAATTGGCAACTGACTGTTTTCACACTTAGACTGAAGCTATAAACGACATTTCCTTTTTGCGGTTTTGTGCTTGTTGACAAACATGGGAAGTGCGGTTGCTGCTAGCTAGTTTCAAGCTAGCTGGCTAACTCGGCTAGCCGCTGATGTGGGATTCAACTTGTTGATTCACTGGCTATTTGTCGTGTTGCTAGCTGGCTAGCACTGGACTCCTGTTGGAAATTTCCCTCTATTAACAACTAGAAAGGTTTTAAATGCACAATACACACTGAAGATTCGGTTTTTTTTCGCCGTTCCTATCCCCTTTTTGGCAACTTCAAGTCTTTCAAAAATGTCAACAAGGAACCCACTGGTGCAAGTCATTGAAAATTCGACCGGGCAGGTAAGATAAAAAAGTAATCTACGTTAACTGTGCAGCAATTTGTTGTTCGTATTTACACTTCTATCTGCTTTAGTTAGAAAGGCCTGTCTAGTGTGGAGAGAGGCCTAAGCTGGCTTTCCAAAGTCTCCGGTTATCTCTGTGCCTTTTCTCTGTCTCTGTTGTCTTTGCCACACAGCAGTGATTCACCAGCTTGCCTACGCACTCACTGGATTTCCCACTCCTTGCAGGATAGAAGAACAAATTTAGGTTTCTGTTTAGTCTGTGTGTTGGGGCATGTCCTCCTACTTGACTTTTCATTACATTGACCTGTTGCAGTACAGACCAGCCTGTCAAGACAGTGTATTTCTTATTGTCGTTAGAACAAAAACCCAATATCCACACATTAGTCTTGAATATAATTTATCCACTTTTTTGAACGTTTAACAAATACTTACTATGCACCCTTGGTCATTGGTCACAGTGATAATCCATTGCTTAAATTGTCAAATCTATCAGTGTTTTAGAAATTCTCCTTTTTCAAGAGAGTAGAGTGGCCTTTTCCGGAGTCTTGATGTGTTGTGTGAATACATCTCTAAATTTTTTATTTCAATATTAGTAATATTGATGTGTACGTTACATCATGCAAGCAAATTGCTGTTTCATGTTTCCATTAAGTCCGATAGAGAAATAGTCTAGTAATGTGCTCAAGGTTCAAAAGACCAAGACTGCCTGTTTCCTGTAAATCATTTTTAGAAGTCTGGGACAAGGCCCTTGCTCTTAAGACTAGAGTACATGTCATAATGCTGTTGAGAGTTTCAATCTAATCTGTTTTAATTGTGAAAAAAACACAAATGCTCACATGAAAGCCATAATAGGTTGCAATACAGACAATGACTTGCATTATGCGGACAGCTGTGACAGTTAAGTTACTAATTTTCAAAATAGCATTACTTTCTAGTCAGTGTCTTTTAACTGTCCTTCCAACATGCTCCTCATTGTTTCTTTTAAGTTGATGTATTGTGCCTCCACATATTTGTAGTTAGGGCAAAATCTTCTCTGGCTCAATAAGGATAACCATAGCAACAGTAGACAGCAAGGTCAATTGCATTACATTTATTGATGTTTATGTTCTTCTGAATGCAGCAAAAAGTGGCCAACTTTTAGTAGTAATGAAAGTTTGAGATGAGGTACGTCTATGTCTACAACCCTCCAATAGTGACTGACCTTATTTATTTTATTTACCAGTTTAGGTGTTTACTTGCAATAGTTGAATGGCAGGTGCTATTTTGGACCCAGCTGAAAGAAAAAAACCTGATACCTAAAGGAAGTATTATTAAACAATACCTTTTTTCAACAGGCTTCAAGAGTTGCACCCTATGTCAAACAGTTTTCTAACTGAAATATTGAAAGCCCAACCCAGGTGTGTAAACTGCAGTTGCATAGTCAGCCAGGCTGCTGATCTGCTCTTATAGCCAACAGGGGAACCTGTTTGTGCTGGAGACTCAAAGGTCAAAAGATTTAGTCTTTCTGTGCTTCTTGTACAAGAAAATGCTGACAGAAGTTGTCTGTTGATACCATGATCTTAATGCATGTGTTGGTGTCCGCGCTGGCTTGTCTCCCATAATGGATCACTGCTTCCATTATACTGTACAGGAAAGCAGGTAGACAGTTAGGCTGGCATTTATGTAGGTAGGTAAGTGCAAGCGAAGAAAAGGAACACACACAGAATGACACATACCTATACTGACATGGCTACACCCTCACCTGGAACAGAGATCACAAACAATACAGTTGATTATATAAGTCATTGACTATAGCACCCTCATGTGCATGCACACACACACAGAGACAGGGCAAATTGTTATTAATTGGATATTTAGTTTGATGTTGTAGTTTAGTGAGTTTTTAGGTTTTTAATGGTGTAACACACTAGTACAAACATGTCAGTATTTACCTTCAATATTAGCAAACTCCCTTTTTGAGCTCAATGTAGCCAGTTTTGTAGCCTTTGCAGAGGGCTCTGTTAAAAAACAAAAATGCCCCATTCCATCGGAAAAGTTAGACCTGGCTCTATACCACATTTACCAGCATTACACTGGGATGACCTGTTGTAAACTTGAAAGCATACATATTGGGTAGAAGACTCTATACTGTGTAGTGCACAGCTGCTTTGATACCTTCTACACGCTCGAACTTGAAAGAGTATAAAACCAAAGTGCAGTATCTTGGTGATTAATAACCCTCAGGCTGAACTTCCTGGTCAGCCTTGTTTATGTACCCTTTAGCACTGTGCCTTTACCATTACAAGCCCTTGTGTTGTTTTGCACTTTTGCAGTTTGAATGCACTCATACTCATCTTTCAAACCAAGTGAGGATCTAGGGGTTGAAGAAAAAAGTTAGGGGTCATGGCAAGTCTTAAAACTGGGTTTGTAGGCAAAAGGTCATGGATGGATACTCCCACACACACACAGTTTGTTTTAAAGGCCATGTATAGAAAGCCTTTGGTGTCAGGTCACAAGATACAGGACTAAATGACACCGGACATAAAATGGACTCAGTCTTGACATGACTTTCTCTGTTCATTTCAGAGATCTAATTATATATTATTTGTATATCTTTAATTTAGGTTTTCTTAAGTATGCTCACCTAGTATGTACAGCAAGACCGTTCAACTGCAATGTCAAGACTGTTTATTATTAGTATTTACATCTGCTCAACCTCATAGTGGTTTGCTAGACTTAGAAAGTTTACTAGCTCTTTTTACATGTGTATTTATATATATGGCTTAACAATAAGGATTGCCGGTTTACTAACCTAATGTGGCAAGTAAAAAGCCACAGAGTGGACACTACACAGCATTCACGAGTTAAGATGAGGGATGAGCTTAGAATTTCTACTGCATTTTGCTGTCATTTATGGGCAAACTGATTATTTCCTCCACTGAAACACACACACAGACACACACCTACTCCCCTCACAGTTATGCATGAAAAATACAGACTTCAGAAAGTAAAACACCAGGTGTTGTTAAGTAGCAATTGAAGCCTAAACTGCACTGTTCAAATCCAATACAACAAATATATTGAGTGTAGTCTGATTGCAGTGAAAAGGGTCAGCAGGTGTAGGACAACCTCATGAAATTAATAAATACATGTACATTTGCCAGTTTTTTAAATCTTAAAGTATGATATTATGCCATATTTTTAAAACTCAGAGTTTAATATGGACCTGATACAGAGTACCATTCTGTCATATTAAACTCTTACTGGGCATTATCAAGAGTTTGGAGAGCTGTCAAATGTAGATTAGTGACTTATGACATCTTCTGATAATGTGAAATGTTAGATATGTTGAGTGGCTTTAATCTGAAGCAGAAAAACATGTCACCATGTTACACAAGGTTTGGCACAGGTTTGTAGTTTGAGGAACTTATTAGAATATTACACCAATCACCAGCATTTGATGAGCTCTTTGTAGATTCAGTGATCCAGCAGGTTTGTTAAAAATACAAAGCGCAATTATTTTGTATCAAAAACAACTTGTTAATAATTATGGCAGCAAACTGATCCAAAATGGGTTTTTGTGTCAGTTGTGTTGTAAATGTGTTGCTGTAAGTTTGTGGTATTTATCCACTTCTGTAGACATAATCTCTTGATTGTCTGATTTCCTGTTTTACAATGTTCCTCCTCTATTCACTTAGCCACATCTTCTGAAATGACAGACTCATGCTGCCAGAAATACTGGTCTGCCTCTTCAATTGTTACTTCATCCTCCATTTCATTGTTTGGGCAGTAGCAAACTAAGTGAGTGAACTGGATCCTCCCTACATGGAACTAAGATGGATTTGAACCATTAATTTATCTATGTAATACAAGTGAGAGAAGACTGAAACACACACTAGGACCCGATTTGAGTATTTACATTGGGTTTAACCAAGCTTTATTTATGCAATACTCTGTCCCCAATGTCAGTAAAACAAGGAACAAGGAAATGAAGTAGAAATCACAAGATGGCTCTTATGAGGACATAAAAAAACCATTCTGATCTACATGATAGATTACAAATGGCACTAACAACCTTAGTGCTTTACCAAAGGTGACGGAAATGCTCCACAAACGTCTGGAATATTTTCAGGAAACCATCTCAGACCCATAGGTGAAGTGAATTATCCAATACTTTTAATAATAATATTTATATAATCCAGAATTTTTTAGCCAAATTAATGATTGTTATTTGATTTAATGAATAAGTTTGGCGTCATTGTTCACCTTGTATGCTACTCTACCAAGCAAGAAAAATGGGAATGGGATCTCTGTGGTTCCTGTGGGATGGCAGGACTTTTACATTTTACCAGAGGGCTCTGTATCAGATGGAAATAAAGAAAATAATCTGTCACCTTATCCACTGCAGCTGGTAGATGTTAAACATTGACACCTTAGCATTGTCATTTAAGCCCTGAAGAGCACTGCTTTTCTTGGGAAGACCGAGAGGTGTCAGAACCCTACTAGGCCCGACAGGACCATAAACCCCGGTGGGCTCCGGCCAAAATTTATGGTAACTGATTGGGTCAGGTTGGGTTTGCACCTTCCAGACCTCCAAGAGAATAAATTCAATTGCTACTTGATTGGAGCCATCACTTGCGACATTTTGTAAGTTAAGATGGTCCTCAATCATTATTAGATGATCAAAAACCAATTTATGTGTGACAAGTTAGGCAAAGGAAATCAGAAACAGCATTCTTACAAAAGTAAGTGATTACTTATTCCAGTATACTGTGTGCCAAACCGTTCACTAGTGTATGCAGCCCACTGATAAAGTAGACGATACAAAACTGGCAATTAAGATAAATGACCCCCAGAAGTTAACAGCCTTAATTTATAAATTAATTAATTTGAAAGCATGTTATGATCCCCTGTCTGTAAAAGAATATGAAAAGGGGGGACTGCTCTGCTGTGTAATTAACGTTTAGCAGTGGAGAGCAGCCTCTCTTCTGCACCATGTGCTCCTGGGAAAGCCATCTCTGAGAAGGGAAGCTGAGCATGCGCAATTTTTTGAACCGAAACTAAGCAGAGTTAATTTCTATGCTTTGGCTAAAGTTGTTTGATGATGCAGTATGTTGGTCAGTCCTTCTCATTTGTTATAGCTGATTGCTGCTCAGTTTCATTAACTTTAGTCTTCCACTCACAGAATAGAAAGTTCACAATATACGTTTTTTAGCATAAAAGAGATAATTTAGTCATTCAATTCATAAAACGCAGTCAGCCACTAAAATTAAGATAAAATGTTGAGAGTTGCGAGATAACTAGCATGTGTGAGCTGTGAATCATTCAAGTGCTGCACTGCCTTTGCCATTGAGTTTTGCCTTTATTTTTCTGTTGATATCCTGTTGTAAATTAACATTAAGAAAATTTATGTTTTAGATTTAAAAACTAAGTTTGAATCATAGGAGGTTAGAATCCTGATTAATATCTTAGGCTTTTTTTCCACCCATCAATACAGGTTTCCTCCAAATGTCTCCCATTTGTGGAATGCTCAATTTGTATTGTCATAGAAAGATGCCGAAGGCAGTATAGATTATTATAAATTATGATTGCTCTTTGACAATTTCCATTATATACCAGTGGGCCGTTGTGATCTTCACTTCAGCTCAGCTCAGGTTCAAAAAGCTGTTAAGCACCACAGCAACAACATACGAAGCAAGTGCTGTATAGGAAATATGAGGTTAGCTGAGCATGGTTTAATGCACGTGTATTTCGGCTGACACCTCAGGAGTGTGAAAGCCTCACAGATGATCTCCTTGCATACTGGATATGTGACATAGATTAGAGAGAAGCTATGACTGTGTGAGAGTATTGACACAGGTGTGTTCCTGAAGACATTCTTTAATATTCTGGTGATCACCCTTTTGCTTGTCTTCATTCATGCTCCACTTGAATGAGTCATCTTGTAAGCAATCTATAGCAGCCACACAGGCACACACACATGTACACGTTGCTGTTACGCCCAGGAAACCGTAAATTATGCCTCTCTCCTTACCAGACCAGTCACTAGGCAGATGAACAGAAAGACAAAGCCAGTCGGGCCCTAGCAACAGAGAACCTGCTGCAAACACACACAAGATCATTCACTCCATCACATTCACATTTTTTCTTGCCGGCTCACACACACACACACTTATACACAAGCACTCCCTCATTTTCCCCACTCACTCAGACAAATGCAGTTACTTGTTAACTGGATAGGAATTATGTTAAATTTAATTATCTCTGTTCGCCATTTATACCTGAGGTTACAGTGAACACATTGATACAGGGCAAACAGGCAGGTGCTGCCTTGGCAGCCAACAATGCAGTGAAGTTCAGTGCTTTTTGTGAGTGTTTATTTGATTGTCTAAGGGAAAAGGGTAAAACAGGCTTGTCCTGTTGAGCCAAGTGGTAGGTGTGGCAGCTAACTGTAGACCTGTGATTTGAAGGCCCTGGCGTCATACAGGTGAAGGTGTGTGTGGACTTTTCTCTCACAGCTTCAGTGTAATTCTGTGTTTTTGTTTAGTCAACCGTCAGCCTGTCGTCAGTACTGAGATTTCCGGTCATTATTTGGTTGTGTTTTTATGTCTGGAAAGGTTAAATTCATATTCTAGGGAAATGGTTAAATTGCTAAAGAATCTATTAAGTTTAAACCATGTTTTTGGGGGTTTTTTTTGTTATTGACTTTTTCTTCATATTGAAAAAAAAAATTAGCAATAGCACTGGAATATTAGCATATAGACTGGTCATTGTCTAAATTCAGAGTAAATTTTCATTATATATGTCATAGTACACAACTGTAGACAGACATTGAAGCCCCTGGTGTGTGCTTAGGGCTGCACCCAATTAGTATTAATGCTACTTATTCTTTTAAACAAATGTCACCAGTTTCAGACGGTCTGTGTCAGAGGTGTTTGTTGTGGTGTATCTTACACCACAACTTGATTAACCTGCTTGACATTCTTTGAAACACAGCTAGTTTAAAATGGTTTTACTGGTCCTAACTGTTGCCCATTTTGATTCTGAGGCTTTAATCAGAGTTCTTTTACCGCTCTGATCCTGTGGGATTATCTGCCTCCACTGGAGGAAATTTTCTGAACTCTGCTGAGTGCCACTGATTCAGAAATCCAAGCATGTGTGTACTGGGTTCAAATCCTGTAGTAGGAATCCATAATAAGTTAGTTGCCATGATCAGGCAAAAAAAATTCTTGAGACTTGAATCAAATTGCTCAGTTGAATTCTGTCCCAAGAGACAAGTTAGCTTTGCATTCATAAAATATCAAATCTGACAAATCTTTTCTTTTATTTTTGGCTTTTTCCATATTCAGTTTTCTGATATTTGATTGGAATACAGGTTATGCCACTTGCTAAAAATTTCTTTAAAAGGGCTCATGCTGTGATTGAACTGTTCAACAAATGTATCATACCATTTATTTAGTCCTCGGTGTTGTTTGTAGGATACTAGTGAGTTTGGTTCACAATATTAATGCATATCCTTAAATACACTGCCCTGTATAATTAATTTTTTTTAAGTTTGACTGAAAGTTGGGTAAAAATGTACGGCATACTTTGATTAAAGTCCTTAATGATAAAACAGTACTTTCAAAGTAAAGTTGGCAGTGGTCTTTGTTTCAGGCCAGGTGGCCCAAATCTAATATAAAACATTTCAGGAAACTCTATACTCCATCTGTCCATACATGTTTTCATCAGCTCTTTAAATCAGCCACCCTGTGAAAGCTACACAAACCTGTTTACTCTGGTGGCTTGCACTCACTCACACACAGTTGCATAGCAGCAGAACAAGGGCACGCAAGGAGGTGCAGTGCTGTGTCCCAACTGTGACAGCAAGAGAGCAAACAGGAGCTCTGAATTGATTTGACACTCACACGTGCACCCTCACACGCACTCACGCACTCACGCACTCACGCACACACACACACACACACACACACACACACACAAACTTATGGAGCAAGGGTAATCCAGATCAA
>JAQMCX010000039.1:5538184-5573489 GCA_029814765.1 Acanthurus leucopareius
TCTCTCTCTCACACACACACACACACACACACACACACACACACACACACACACACACACACACACACACACACATACTTAGGGAGCAAGGGTAATCCAGTTCAACAGAGCAAACACACAAGGCACTACATTCACATCAAACTGAGACCCAACGTAGCACCACCTCGCTAAAGTTAGGGGCCTCTCAAAAATTTACTTAGACGTGTGTGTAGAGTTTGTATGGCTGGAACTTCTATATGCTCGGTAATGTGTGTATTATATATGATTGTCAAGATTTAGAAAAGGCTATAATGGAACCTAGAAGCAATGAGTTGACTAAGCGTGCATTATGTTTGGGCAATAGTTTCTATTTTTAAGTCTTCCATTGTAGTTACTCAAGATTGCTGATAAGTAATTGGGACAAGGAGAGGTGGGAGGAGTAATATCACAGCACACTTGTATGGTGTCAGCAAGGATGCCAGATATCCCTTGAACACTGGATACTCTACATGTACCCACTAACATCTGGCTTTTTTCTGCAATGGAAATGGGTACAATTTGACTCCATCCCTGGGTCAAATGTTGAGTGACTACAGTAGTCACGTAGTTATCAATGCTATCAGCTAATAAGTTCTTCTATTGTGCAAGATGCAACACCCAGCAAGAGAGTGAGAAAGCTTCTCCTGATTGAGGAGACATTTTTTGACAAACACCCACCTGCAACCAATCTGCTGTTAATGTTTATGACCTGGCCTGCCCTGGTCAGTGCAGTGTCCAACTCAAGCCTATTATTTAAATATTCAAATTCACCAGTGGTGTTTTCAAATGAGCATAACCGTAGTGATGAAGTTGGCTGCAGTAACTGGGATTGTAACAGAGGCTAGTCTTGCATAGCCAGCCCTATCTCCCATAGCCCTGTATCAGACCCGGAGAAACATCTGCTAGCAAGATTATCATTCTGCTAAAGAGGAGAAAAAAACGCTCTGGCTTGTTTGTATTTGTTTAAACACAATAGTCTTGGACGGCAGTAAGACCAGGATGCAGCGACAATGCTCTTGCAGAATTGTAACACATAGATAGTGAATGGGGAGGGTAATGCCCATAAACATAGACGCCCAGTGACAGGCTAATGCCCCCACTCTGCATCTAGTTTACATCTGGTGAATCTGGTAGAAATAGGCAGAGTAAGGTAAATGCGCCAAAAGTTAATAGACTGAAACAGAGCAAGAGAGTTTGACTGATAAAACAGTGAATTACATATGGTCATAATGCTTGAATATTTTAATTTAGTTTGGCTTGAGCTTTGTACGAATTGATTCCCTGATGACCAGAGGCAGCACTTGTATTAAGAGTAACCATTTATATACTTTATGTGCTTGACAAAGTGCAGCATTCAACATTTTTGATTCCTTCTTTTTAGTATTCATGCAAAACTCTACCCTGTGTAATTGGTTTTCCATCATGAGGTGAATCAGAAGAACTGTCAAACAGGTGCAGTAACATTCCCTTTAAAAATGGTGTCCTTAGATTTTGCATATTAGTTGAGGCTGCTTGTTTTGGGATTTCCTTGTATTAAACAAGTAAATCAAGTCATTAGTTGTGGTTTCAGTCATAAGAGATGTTTTTATGTAGAACTTACAACATACAAATCAAAATGTGGTTAAAACGAAGATAACACAAGTTACTTCTCTGTTAAGTTGGAGTTTTTTGATGATCGCCTGATATACCAATGTTTCATATAATGATTCTGCACATGCTTCCTGTTTACCACGTCCTTTACCTTTTTTTTTCTCCGGAGACCCATTTTGGCATCAAAGAAGAGTTTAAATAGAAACATAAACATATGAATAGAATGATAAAAAGAAAAAGGATGATGGGGGAGGACGATCGAGGCAGAAGGAGAAAATTAAGGAAGGATGAAAGAGATACAAACCAGCATTGAGATAGAGGGCAGGATTCAGCAAGTGACAAATCTCCATGGCAACACAGCCATCACGACCTAGACTTGGAGTGTGTGCATGTGCGTGTGTCCTCCACCCACAAATTTCAGTATAATATAGCAGCTTTTGTATGTGGTTGTGTTATGTATCCAATAACTACCAGGTGTGTTCCAGATATAGGTTGAGTGAAGAAGTAGACATGAGGGAGAAATATCTTCTTTAAATAATGGATTGGGTTAAATTGAGTTAGAGGATCAAATATTCAGACATTTTTCAGTGGATTAAAATAGACAAAATTTTTTATTTCTATCCTTTTTTAAATTTAAATAGATCATTTTAGATGTCTGTTTTGAGACAAGAAGGTGATGTATTCCTCCTGAGTTGTCCTGTCTGTACCACTACTTAATTGTACTGTGTTCAAACCAGAAATTCTGTTTAAATAATGAAACTTTAATTAGAAAAGCTTATAGACTATCAGAGCTACGGCAAGTAGCCTGCAAGTGGAGTTCAGTTGTGTTCCTGTCAAGGATGTAGGTGAAGAGTAGTTTTATACAGGAGAAAAACAAAGCTAAACAAATGTTATGTAGCACTACTTTTACACTTAAAGCCAATTTAGTTGGCCAGGATTAATTTATAAACGAAATTAACAGAGACAAGTGTAGTTAATGAGAATCTCATTAAGTGCACTCATCTTTCCAGCAAATTAGAGCAGGTGGTTCATCATGGGCAACAGATTCCCCAGAATACCTGTCAAATTAGTAATATGAGGGCAGCCTACTGGTCTTGGATGGAACTGACATTACAGCAGCTCTATTAATTAACTCATGGTTTGGCTGTCCCATCAGCATTAATGATGTATATGTATTATATAGATAATAGAAGTGTTAATAATGGAATTGTTAATTTATTTTTCCTACTCCATTCTACACCTTCCCTCCCTAAATTTGATTTACAGCTCACCACTCTCTAATTTTCTTCAGAGTTCTGTTGAGCATTTCTGAATGTACAGTGACAATCTTAAATTGACCTTCAACAGGAAGGGACAGAGTAATCATTAATTTAAAGTTTATTTCTTCAGATGAGAGGGAGCAGTGTGATTGCCTTTAATTATTAACAGCAGGCTGTTGTGTAGCATTTAAAAAAGCACTCAGCAGTAACAACTTGTAATAACTGGCAATGATCTGTCAGTTTGTTGGTTACTAAAGTTGGCAGAAATGTTGCCATATTTTAATTGTGTTTAATGGGGTATATAATTGGACTGTGTATATAAAGCCCATATTTCAGAAATTTAAGACACATGCCAAAATGGTTGAACTTATTTTACACAACATATTTGTCTTTTGCGTTGCTGTTGCCTCCTTTTATTCAGTGTTTTAAATGGCCTGGTTTGTCAGGTTCATTTTTAAAGTGTGGGTTTTTAAGTCATATCTCCTTTTATTGCTACTGTTTTTCCTCCTGTCCGTTGATAATATGTTTGCCAACGTTTGCCTATCTTGCATATGTGTTGAGCTGTCTCTAGATAGTAATGTGCTGAACACACGTCATGTGCGACTCTACTTTAGGGTTGCTTTCCGAACCACATTGTGTAAAATTCCATCTAGTTGTATCTGAGTGGCTTCCTTGCAGGGCTCAGATTAGTAAAGGTCAGTGATAATGAGGCTTGAGTCAAAACAAACCAGTACTGCCTTGGATTAACATTACTGGTGTGTTTGTCTGTCTTTGTAGAGTGTATGTGTGTGTATTTTGGTCATGTGCACATGCTTATGTTTGCAGTATGGCACTAAATTGCTCTCAGCTGCATACATCTTGTCATTGACTTTTCACTGTTGTGTGTGTGTGTGTGTTTGTTGCGAGAACCTCTGAATTAAATACAAACCCCAATACATCTGCTATTGCAGAGTGGAACTGATCATATGATATCATCCAGCCTCCACTGTCTGATTTGAAAGTGCTGCATGAAAAAGCTAATTAAACCCAGCAGGAAGTACTTGGGACTTGTGATTTAAAGCATCAGAATGTAAAATTTTTTGCAGTGCAATCAGAAGAAATGTGTGACTTTATAAAGAATGAAAACATATAATGTAAAAGTGGATTTTTTTGTCAGGAAACACTGAAGAGCAACCTATAGCAAGCAAGCAATATAATACTCGGTAGTGACACAGACATAATCACCCTTGAAAAAACTTGCACGTGTTTTACTGTTGAATCGTTTGAAGGTTACAGAGTAATCCTCTTTTTAATCCCAAAAGTTTAAAAAATAAACTCTGAGCTCTCCTCCCGCTGGTTAAAGGCTCAGATCAGATCAGAGCAGGGCAGAGTGTAGTGTGTCTCTGCCTGTCTATTCCTCCAGAAGCTCTGGTCCCCCTTAGACTGTCTTGTAGTCTCATCATCATGGGCTGCCTGCCAGTGACTGTCCCTCCCCTGTGCCTTTCCAACCCCACAACACTCACAGTTCGGGGATATGTACGATTGCATCAAATTTTGATTTTGAATTAAATGTACCTGCTATGAATGAATCAAATGAGCTTTGAACTATTCTGTACAGGCCTAAGAGTAATAAAATAAATTGAGGCAGAGATTTGGGGCTTTTAATTCCTGTTTTTCTCTGTTGCAGCAACAGATGACAGCGCAGTCCCTCAAAATACATTCAAAAAGCCATATTCTTTACACACATTGCAGTTTTATACCCAGACTTATTATTGAGGAGCCATCACTGTAATAGCTGCATGTTTACTTCCTGTTACAGCTCAGATGCATCTATGAAATGCACGTCAAACTTCTCATACTTTTTTGCACAGTCTTGCTTATTGCTCTCCCCCCCCAGTTTGTGAAGTGGTCGACAATATCATGTGACTGGTGACATTTATGTGTCTTTTGGCCTTGTGTTTCTAAATTAGTACCTCCAATCCTTCCACTTTATTTCTTTTGACAAATGGTCTCTTCATCTGACATGAATTTCATTAACAAACCCTCAGTTTCAGAGATGTGTTCCTCTCAGTATTCCACTTTTTGTTTGTCAGCCAATGTGAACATGTAAAACTGTATATTCTTTACTGTAAACTGGAATCTTGTGTTAGGAAATTCTTTACTAAGCTATGTGTGTTCAAGTTAGTATTAATGAGTCACACGCTGCATCATAGGGTAATGTGAGAACAAAACAATGATGTCACTTATTGTCCTCCAACACATCTATAATTATAACTGAGGGGAGAGAAGAGAGGGATGTGTGTGCATTTGTATGTTGGGGGGAGGGGGGTTGCTTAGCCTGCAGCTGCCCAAAAATGAAGGAAGAATCAGAAGACAAAAATAGTCAGACATGAAAGAGGATAGGAGAGAAGGAAGACCAAAGAGTTGAGGACTGTAGAGGAGAGAGAGAGAACTCAGAAGAAACGTGCTTGAATTTAAACTAGCTGTACAATATTAGTTTAATGCATTATAAAAAATTATACTTGCTTACTTCTGGGGGAATGATCCATTAAAGCACAAGTTAACCAAAAATAGAAAGTTAGTATCTACTGACTGTCATTTCAAGTATGAAAACAGTTGAACCAAGATTGGACATTTTATAAGTCGGACGTTTTTAGTCTCCTCTGAAACAAGAAGAAAGCATGAGAACCGTTTTCTTGGTTTCATAAAAAGGGAGGTTAATATTGAAATTCAGACTGTAACTGCATGATATAAAGCTAAATTGTCTACAGTTGTCAGTAGTTACCTTCCAGAAATTTACTACTGTATACCATTTATCCTGCCATTTTTGTCTGCTCAAAGAAATTGATATTGTCGTTAACATTTATCACTTCATTAATGAATTTAAGCAATAAAAAAAAGGAACTTTGAAGGGAGCTAACATCTGCTTTTGTTACTGTCTTGACTTTTTGATCCCCTGTCTCTTGCTAACAGCTCAGCAGCAACAAAGATGAGTGTATCATCTCCTGTGCTGTGAATGCAGTTTTCATTGCAGACATCTGTAAAACTATACCTCTGGTATTTTGCTCTGCTCTGACTTTTAGTTTTAGCTGTATGTAGCCTAAATGCCACCTCCTCTGTTTTTTGAGATATAATTCAATTTTTAAATATACTTACAGTTAGTTATCTAATTGTAATCCTTTTTATTCTTATTTGAAGCTGAAATACTGCTGTGGCAGGTCCCTGTAGGCATATTTTATGAACTGTTATCAGGTGTGAATTGGGCTGCTTTTTAAGTCTTATTTTCATATTCAAGACCAATTAATTGAGGATGTCTGATGCAATTTAAGACAAAACGCTGTGCCCCTATTAAAGAAAAGATGATTTCGGATCAGTGGGTTAGGTCAAGATTAGGATATGGGTTAGTGTTAAACAAAATTTAGGTACGATGTGTTTTCAGGAAACAAATGGTAAATGTATGTAACTTCCTCCAAAGTAACCTAAGTTCAGATGTGTGTGGGCGTGTGTGTGAATACACAAGAAAGCTATATATTTTTTTTTTATTTGGGATTCTTTCATGTGTACACTGTGTTCCTTGTGTATCTTCTCATACAAATGCTTTGTTGAAGGCAAAATTTGACCTCCCAATTTTTTGTAAGACAGCAGTACCCTCTGACAAAGGGAGTTACATCAAATATTGCACAGACTGGGTCTCATTGTGTTAAATAGGGTCCACTTATGACATATGTATTGTCCATTTCCCTCTCCTCCCCTCCCACATGTTCCAAAAATAAAAATCATTTGCTCCCCCCCCACTCAAGGCCACAAAAGGCCCTTCCCACTGTCCCTGGGGTTCAATGTATCTGTCATTTGTTTTTAATCCCAGTCCCCCTTCTTGTGCTGCAGCTTAATCTGGCCTATTATACTTTATGCAGGTCTGCACTGTCAGCATGAGGATGTGGGGAGGTGGTTGAGACGCAGACATTAGATCATACCATCTGGAGCAAGAAACACACAAACACAATGAAGTAATCCCCGTTTCCCATGGCCCCAGATCTGGTAACGGGGGGAGGACCATGTTGATAGAAGTGTGGTGGGGTAATTTGTGACACAGAGCAAGCCTCTAATTTGTTCAAGTTAGATAGAGATAATTAGGTGAATAAAATGACTAGTCGGCGTTGGAAGGAGAGGACAAGCGAGAGAGATGATTTCGGTGAACCTCTTTACTCCACACCAACAGTGTGAATTTCACTGGACCATCTCTCTCATTGGTGTCAAGTCTCTGAGAGGTGTGTGTGATTTATGCCACTGCATGCATGTCTGCGCACCCGCTCCACTGTGTATTCCTGTGCACACGGGCGTTAGTGTCATTGCCCGTGTGTGTGTTTGCGTCCCGTCACCCTGGAGCCAGTCGTCCTCTCCTCTAACCCTGATCCCCATCACCTGTCCGCTTAGATCACACACACACACAAACACACCAACCACACACACACACACACACACACACACACACACACACACACACACACACACACACAATTGCTGTGACCCTTTCCTGGAGTTGAAACCTAATCGCAGTTGCCAACCATCCAAAACTTGCCAGCACAGCAAGGTTTTGTTTTCTTTTTGTGGGCGTGTGTATGACTCGAAAGACCTACTGTCTGCTGTAAGATGAACTGAAGCAATTTTACTCCATACTAGCATCTAAAAACACTATTTAAATACCTTCATACACTACTGGTCTTGTGGATTCAAGTTAATGTGACAGAGATACAGTAAAGGTAGCAGTGGTAAAATTTAAGTTGATGTTGTTATTCTCCTGAATCAGAATCTGAATTTCTTGCCAAAAGATGAGTATTGCGTCTGGACTGTGACTGACCACAGTGTAAAACATTAACCAGTATAATACAGTCGTGACAATGTTAAAAACTTGACTAAGTTTACTGTCCTGGCACATTTTCTTTGACTGTACAAAAGAGAATTAGAGCTAATATGCTGTGTGCACAATGTTTGTGCCCTAATATTGCTACAGTTGAAAATCCGTTGGCAATAGTTTTATTTCAGAATTTTATTTTGAAAGGAGTCATGAACCTATTAATGGAAATCAAACAGAAATATGATAGTTCCAAGGATTCCCAACTGTATGTTGATTTTTAGTGGCGCTCCTAAAATTTTTAGCAGGGAGCACCAGTGATACAAGTGGTAAAATTGAGTCTGAAGCCTCGCTTTGTATTTGCTCCAACACATTTTTACTATTACTTTCTTCTTATGGGTCATATTTGCTTGTTATGCTTACATATTGCTTTCTCTCTTCACAGGAGTCCAAGTCATCCGGCCGCTCCAGCATGCCGCGATGTCGGAACTCTGTTGCCACCACCACATCAGATGACCAGCCGCACATTGGTAACTATCGGTTGCTAAAAACCATTGGCAAAGGCAACTTCGCCAAGGTCAAACTGGCACGACATGTCCTCACCGGAAAAGAGGTAGGCGTGTGTGCACACACACTCTAGATTGAACTTAAAGCTTTAATCTGTCCTTTGGTTCCACTTGTAAAGTGACTGACTTTCTGAACTTTGGACTTTCATTTTCAGCCACCTTAATCACTTTACTTTACTGTTGAATATTTAACTAGTTGCTAGCTTGTCTCTTTTTTTTTTTTTTTTTTTTTTAAACAAACACCTGCAATACTAAGATGGCATTTTTAAGTAGAATAGTAGAAAGTTTTTGTCAACAATTGAGTCAATGAGACACCAAACTGCTTTAGTAAAAATACCATGAGAAGTTCTTATCTAGTTTGAAAACCTAACCTGTGATATTTTTTAGCATGCGGCCATTTTGTCATAAAAACATAGTAAAGTTAGAACATTAGCCTAAGATGGTTTTTACCTAGCAAAGATGGTAAAAGGTAGATAAACACCATAAATGTTTGGCTGATATCTAAACATTAATCTTCCTTCCTGGTAGCCGAGAATAGAGGAGGGCGCATGCTGTGATACACAGTAGGTCTGGTCTGATCGTGGTCTTGCTTGGTTTTGAAGACCGTACATCTGCTCCAGGAGATTAGATCAAAATTCAAAGTGAGTTTGAATAGAGAAGTCTAAATGTCTCCAGCTTAGAGTGAATTCCAGATGTGATGTAACGTGGTGGTCTGTCCCTTTAAGGTAAAAGCTGTGTCTGCAGTGAGCCAATGTCGCGTTCTGTCTGAGGCCCAGTTGAGTCAACTCTCAGTCTGTGTTTCAGAGAGAGAGAGAGAGAGAGAGAGAGAGAGAGGCAGGACTAGAGAGGGGTGGGCGGGCTCTGTCAATGTGTGACAGCTCTGTGCCTGACACCCTGATAACACTCCATGTGACTCGGTGGCAGGCACACACACACACAAAAAGAAAACAAGGGAGAGTCAGAGGGCATGAAAGAGTCAGACGGACAAGCACAACCAGAAAGAGGAGTGGAAGAGTTTGTGTACAGTGAAAGATAGAAAAGGGAGAGAGAAATAGAGCTTCCTCTTCTGTGTCCTTGTGAAGAGATAACTCTTTGTTTCCTTTTTTTATGTATTTCCATGCCCCTGTAAAGCCCTTTGAATTGCCTTGTGTCTGAAGGGTGCTATATAAATAAACTTGCCTTGCTTTTGCCTTTCTCTTTGTGTCCTCTTTTCTTTTGTTCTGTTTCATTCCTTTTTTCCCTGCATCTTTGACTTTAAATCTCTCCCATCTGTCTCTTCCTCTATTTTTATTTTTTCCATCCTTATTTTTCTGTCTCTTTTCCTTTTTGTGTTTTATCTCCCCCTTGGTCTCCCTTTCTGGTGTCCACTGTTGGATTATGAACTCTAAACCTCATTATGGCATGGATATAAACTGTGCTTCATCTCTCTGTGTATGCATGTATCCTTGTCTGTATACTTGCCCTCTTATGCAACTGTCGCCTGCTGTTATTGTGTATTTATCACTCAGTGCTGTGAGATTGTATCGTTCACTTTGACTGTGTGTCTGTGATGTCTCTGAAAAGATACCAGTGTGTTTGTGCGTGTGACGACTGTAGCTGTGCAGGTTTGTGTGAGCGAGATGCGCCAAAACCCACTGCAGCAAGTGTAATTAATGAATAAAAAGCTGAATAATAAATTAACACCTTCTTGTTTTGCTTCTAGGTGGCTGTAAAGATCATTGATAAGACACAGCTCAACTCCTCCAGTTTGCAGAAGGTGGGTCTCCCTCTCCCTCTCTGTCTCTAACATACACACAGACATGCAGGGCAGAATATTCAAACATCAGTACTTCTATCCTATTTCACCAAAGTCATTTTTTAATTCTTCCTGCCCCATGTGTCTTTCTATTTTTCTCTTCCTCTCTTTTGCACTTTCTGTTCATCTCTTTTCTTTTTCTTTCCCTCTCTCTCTCTCTCTCTCTCTCTCTCCCTCTTTTGCTCTCTCTCTCTGTCTGTCTCTGTCTCTGTCTGTCTTTCTGAAGTGGTCTGCTTTTCAGAGAGTTTTAATTACAGGAAACAAGCTGCAATTACTTCCTTTGATCGTGGCAGGGTGGGGTCTGTCCACTAACTTGCACACTCTCTAACCATGTATGCTTGCACACACAGCACATACACACACTAAAACATTTTGTGCATCTGCAGACGTAAGGTATAAAATATCCGCTTGAGCAAACACAGACACAGAGCACGTGACAAGACAAAAAGTCCTGTGATAAACACTAACACACACACACCCTTACATTAAATTTAACGACTATGCAAATTCATGTACAATAGAACCTGAATTTTCAAGAAACTTTACTATTCTCTAATGTAATAGAAGATTATGTCTTTTCTTGTTGTCAGCAAATCTAATGTATAAACTAAAACCCACTGTGCATTAGTTTCACTTTCGTATTTATTTCTGCTGATGATTTCAAAAACGGACAAAAATGGTTAAAAGAACTAAGTTTGGGTTTTTTTTAACAACTAGAAACTGAAAATAGGTGCAAGCAGTATTGGGGACTATTTTCAGCTTCAGGTTAATGCACATGTAGTGTTCTCGTGACTATTTACAACAGCCTGACAGTGTATGTGTTCCCATGTTCATTTCAGCCAGTGTGACTGCTTGACTGCCTGCTGAGTCTCAAATGGTTTTTTAACTTTAAAGGAAAGCAATACAGGTGAAAAGGAGAAACTAATTGTTGGTTTTGAATTATTGTGGGGTTTTTTTACAGTTGGAAAATTAAGAATAACAGCAGTCTTTAAAATTAGATTTGTGGTTGTGCTCTAAAGAGTTACTGTGCAACTACCAAGTCTAAACACTGCTGTAGTTAGACCGTATGCTCAGTGTAGCTAGTATATGCCTCCTCAAGTTAAGATGAGCATAAAACATCTTCATGGTTCTTAATTAAAACAATTTTTTGTCTTAAATATAAGATGATGTTAAAGTTATATTTGAAGAGGTGGGTTACAGATGTCTTACTTAAAGAGTAAATAATACAGACTAACCTATAAAGAACTGGAATGTTCAGTGGTTTCTTGGCTAGCTTTTAGCTGTCTGTCTGCAGTGTGTCTACTAATAATCTTCTAACCTTTTTTCCCCTTATCTGCACACTTCCAGAAATGAATTACTTATGGTTGAAAAGCATCACTTTGTACCTTTACACAGTTGAATTAGTATTTAGTATTAATATTAGTACACAATAGTTTTGACTTGTCATGTGAGAGTTTACATGTGGGCATTGTTTATTTAACTCTTAGATCCTAAATTGTGTTAGACCTTGGATTTTGACTCACATTGCTTGAATTTCTGCCAGTCTGTCATTACTAACCATGCTTGTTTAGTTTTAACCACTCTAAATATTGGTTCTGAGACACTGACACGAGGCATTGGAGTTGTGACAGGCAAATGACATGCAAAATCAATTTAAATTTATTTGCAAAATAACATTTCATTCAAAATAAAACAGGCATTCACACTGACAATAACCTGTATCTGTAACATATTTGACGCAGCATTCTCTGTGGTTTGTTTCTTACAGCTCTTCCGGGAGGTGAGGATCATGAAGATGTTGAATCACCCTAACATAGGTGAGTCAAAACTGACATGTCAGTTTCAATTCCATTTTCACACACCAAGAAACATGTTTAATTGGCATCTCAAGGTCATGTATTCAAGCTAAAATCATAATAATCTTCTCTGTATCTTATTTCTTTATTTCTGCTCTCTCTCTTGGTTCCATGGCCTTTTCTCTCTAAACCTCCTTATTACCACTGCTCCTTTCTCTCTCTCCTTTCCCCTCTCTCTCTCTCTCTCGCTTTCTCTCTCCCTCTCTCCCTCTCTCCCTCTACTTTACTTTTTACTGTCATCCTAACCCAATGTCTCTGCCTCTCTCTCCTCCCTTTCCAGTCAAGCTCTTTGAGGTGATAGAGACAGAGAAGACTTTGTATCTGGTAATGGAGTACGCTAGTGGAGGTAAGTGCATGTCACTGTGAAATCATTCCCCCTGGAGCTTGGCACTCTGTCTAATAGAGTCAAATGGTTTACAAATAAAAATGCTCTCTCTCCCCACTTAATGCATAGGCTCTTCAGTATTTTAGAAGTAATTGATTGAAGGGGTTGTTATCAGAAACATCCTGCATTTATTTGATATGTTGAGTGTTTTGCTTGTTGACCATCTCTCTGCACTGGAAATGTGTAACATTGTAAATTAAAATGTAAATATTTGATTCCAAATTGTTAAATAATTTCACTTTTTGCATGCTGTGCCCCTCACTTTTTTTAAAGAACAGTAGTTTGCTGAATACCTGACTGAACTGGCACTCAAGTTGAAGGAGATATGTATCAGGTTCCAACGCTAAATCTGTATTCCTTCTCATTCTCACTCCCCAGGAGAGGTCTTTGATTACTTGGTGGCCCATGGTAGGATGAAGGAGAAAGAAGCCCGTGCCAAATTCAGACAGGTGTGTGTGTGAGAGTATGTGTTGTAGATTTTGTGTATGATCTGCTGTTGTTTTAAACATATTAGACATATATGAATAGTGTTTTTCTTCTGCACAGTACTATCAGTCTGGCGTCGTTTGCTGGATAAAGACAAGTGGAAGGGATATTTGATGGACAGCCACACATAATTAATTTAGATCAAAAAATGAAGTAGTATTAACTTGTTTTATCCATGACTTACCTACTTTATAAATAATTACCTAATGTATTAAGTACGTGTTCTAAAAATAAGCTATATCAATTGTTTAAATAAAACTTATGAGGCAAAAAACATTTTTTTAATAAGTTTTTCGCCATTCTTTCCTGTTTCTGAATGTCTTCATCTTGATGATCTTCTTTTCATCCTCTCTTTTCCCTTTCCTTTCCATCTTTCTCTCTGTCACTCATTTTCTCACTCCAGATTGTGTCAGCAGTGCAGTATTGCCATCAGAAGTGTATAGTACACAGAGACCTTAAGGTGAGAACACACACACACACACATTATTGAATTACATTTAGTGTCAAAGCACAAGCAAGCACACTCTCAGTCAGGATTTGACTTTTTGAGATGAAATCCTGCCCCCATCTACAGGTGACCCAGAGGTTAATCACAAAGATGATAAAATTTTTCTCTCTGAGTGTTAGGGCTTAAACACAAATACCCTTACACGTGTACACACATACTTAAATCTCCATGCAGTTCTCCTATTATATTCCCTATGGATCCCTTTTATCCTCTGTCTGTCCATTAATATTTCCTCCTGCCATCAATGCACATGAGTTGCGACCAAAAACTAAAGACAGCACACACACACAGGTCTAATGCTTTCAGGTTATTTTGGTTCATAGTATTATGCAGTGTTGTAAATCCTCTTATTGTGCCAGCAGGCAGACCTGTAGACAAGACATTATCATGATTACTTTTACAGAAACCGTATAGGAATCTCTAATCTCAAAGTTGTTTTGCCCACTCACGGTTATTTTTGGCTTTTTAATAAACATTTTCAATGCTTTGACCAAGGTTATAAACCATTTTTTCACTTTTAGCAGTTATAATTGTCAAAATTGTATATGCACAATATGCACCATTGAACTTAAAGAGATGGTTAGAGGACATACAGTTTTCATTACTGTAATGTGTATCATTCTGTACATTATCTTAATCATCCTCGATCTGTGGGCTATAACGTGAAATCTGGTTCATGCTTTATTTTAGTGCATCCTGCATTGCAAGAGCAAATTTTGATGAGCCTGCACTTCACAGTGAGACTAAAATCAGTCTGCTGTGGTCCCAAGATGAAACACAGTACCACTGAAATCATGCTCCTAATGTGGGTTATTTTTTTGCTGGTGGCTCTAATTCTAAAAAAGCAACATCAAAGAGTTTCTTTTTGTTGTGTGGCCACCTTGAAAGTGTCTGTGTTAATCAGCTATAGATGTTTAAATCTGTCTGCAGGAAAAATGAGAAGCCGATGCTCATTTATTTCTTAGGTCAGAGCCCAGAGATGATGTCAATGTTGTATTTAATGTGCACTCACACTTTCTCACACACTCAAACACACAGAAGCTGCAGAGTATTCAGAGCATGTGAAAAGGAGAGCTCACCTGTTGCTAGGCAACCCCAGCCTCCTTGCTCACTGGCTCACTTAGGGATACAAACACACACAGGAACAAACTGTGGCAGCTCACTTGGCCCATTGTCTTCTACTTGTAGGCCCCAGACCATCCCTCTGAAAAAACCCTCTCTGACAGAGCTTTTTTTATTTTTCTCCTAAGAAAAAAGTGTCCGACCACCGTCTGTGAATTATTTTTAAACTCATTTTTAGAAGAAAATCTTACTTAAACTGACACTGGATGAAAAAGTAGCCAATTCAGTTAACTCTGACACAAAATCAAATATAACAATTTCACGAGCTAAACATATTTGTGTTCTATTATCACATGTTCTATTATCACATTAGCACGTGAATTTAACAAAAATATTCTTGCTTGTTAAAAGTTTTTCCTTTTCTCCATCCATTTCATGTTTCCTCACTACAACATAATTATGTTTTCCTTTCCTCTCTCCCCCACACTCTGTCTGACTACAGGCAGAGAACCTGCTGCTGGACGCAGACATGAACATCAAGATAGCAGACTTCGGCTTCAGTAATGAGTTCACTCTGGGGAACAAGCTGGACACGTTCTGTGGCTCCCCACCCTACGCTGCCCCAGAGCTCTTCCAGGGCAAGAAGTACGACGGGCCCGAAGTGGACGTCTGGAGCCTGGGGGTGATCCTCTACACACTGGTCAGCGGCTCGCTGCCTTTCGATGGACAGAACCTTAAGGTCAGGGAAAGGAGAGATTGTGTGTGTGGGTGTGTGCGTGTGTGTGTGTCCTTTGTTTGTGTGTGTGTGATTGTGGTTGTGTGTGTGTGTTCGTGGATTACATAAACGGATGTCAGTATTCTGTTGGTGTTCGTAGTATTTGTCATGCTGGTTTCAGTTCCCCCTGCCCTACAGAATGCAAACACTGAACTCGAGGGAGTGAACGTGTAAAAGTGATGAAATGCCAACCCAAGTGTTTTGTCTTTAAACAGTGTTTGGTGGTGTGATGCACCAAATTGGCATTAAAACCTGGTACTTTGTTTAAAGACAAAAAGGAATTGTTTCCCGTGTACTGTAGTTATTCACAATTATTCATATCACCTATCACACTATGCATTTAGTCAGTACCGACATGACTCACCGTGGAAGTGCAGGCAAATTTTGGGTGGGCGATATGACATTGAATGTGAGGATATTGATATTAAGATGCCTGTTAACTGCCATCCAGCTTTATCAAGTATGCCTTTGCACTACCTCCTGCTGTGGAGAGTTTTGTTCAACACCTACATTACTTGTCTTGCTATTTATTCAACAGATAAGTCGTCTCAAATTTTTTTTTACTTCACCTCCTGTAATAAAGTGTATTCTTAATGTTTTGCCTTTTCAAACTGATGCAGTGACTAAAAGGTGCAGAAATGTATAACCAAGATAGTTTTCTGTGTATGACTGACCTCAGTTTTGCAAGTTATAGATTTAAATGCAAATTTAGTACCTCAATGAAACACTGTTACAGATGTCACAGCAGTTTTAAAACCTGTCACTGGATGTGTTTATCCTTCAGTTTCTCCATGAATGATAATTGTTTAGACCTCTCTAGCGGAATGAGTAAAATTGAAGAGGTTGATAAGTTAAGTACTACTCCATTAAAATTTAGTATGTAAATAGAAATGACCATAATTAGATGCAAATCTTGTTTTGTGATGTTTGTTTTTTATTTAGTGCTTTTTTTAAAGAACTGTCGTACTTTGAATCACACTAATTGATTTGAGTGACAGTTTTAAAAAGAATGTATTATCAGTGTAATCAAATACAGGAAGTGTATGAATAAATATTTTGGTTATCACCTGCATACCATACCTCTACTGTGTTAGAGTCACAGCTTTTTCAAATGCTGACCAGCCTTTTATACGGCAGTGTAACCACAGCTAAGTTTCCTGTTTGGCTAATTCAAGTTTAATGAAACTACAATGATGAGATTCTGAGTGAAGTCCTTTTCTTTTGTGCAGTTTTAAAAGACCTTTATTCTCACTCTATCACTGACATTTGAAAAGTCTCAGGTGCAGTCTTCATATTCATGGAACGTTGCTATCATCTGAATGAAGCTATGGATGTGAGAGAAACGTTAGTTCATGTTTATAGGTTGGCTTTCAGAGTCTGACGGTCCATGTTTCTGTCCATCATTAGGAGCTGAGAGAGCGCGTGCTGCGTGGTAAATACAGGATTCCTTTCTACATGTCCACGGACTGTGAGAACTTGCTCAAAAAGTTCCTCATCCTGAACCCCTCTAAAAGAGGCAGCCTTGAGGTACACTTAACAGCATTAACACACACACACCACACAAATACTCACACACAAACATACACATACATCTAATTTTTAATCTCATCTTGTTATACTTTGCAGACTGAAAAAAAAAAACAAAACATAACTTTGAGTCTCCTATTAACTCTACCAGTGATTGTTCAGTTTCTAATTAAGTGGTATTTGTAGCACAAGAAGTAGTAGAACATGTACCAGTACCTGAGTGGCTTCACCAGCTACGTGTGAATTTGTTGCCAAGGTGTAAAATGCTTATTTGAAGACACAGTACGTACGTGTTAGTTTTTAAAAGATAAGTTACCAAATTTTGTTGCACCAAAGGCAGCATGATGGTAAATTGTTTAAAATTTATGTCATCGAAAGATAGCTAAAATAGAGATAGTGTAATTTTTTTGCTTAGAAACAAGCTTCATGTACAGTTCCTGTTTACAAGATACCTATCGACATTTTGGATTAAAAAAATACTTAAATTTTTTCTTCAGCTTCTCCCTGCTTGACCCGCTAATAATCAAGGTAGACTTGTAAAAATACAGAAAGAAGACTCAAGCTTAAGTGTTAGAATTCAGTCCTGTGACTGTTTCATTCACACCTACCTTAAAGTTTGTGTACGTTGCAGCTGCATTTCTAAGCAGCTAACGGATTGTTATGGGCCACATTTGCTCTGTTGTGATTGTTCCAGACTTGTTGCCTTCACAGACTGTTTTAAGTCACTGTAGTTTGTTTAAGGTCACACCTCTGGTTTCTTCAAAAGAAGATTAATTTGCATAATAAATATTAAGAAAACACTTGACTATGCCTGTTGAAAAACCAATTTTTCCATATAAGTTGATTAAACAGGTTAAGCATGTAGAAATAGTTCATTTAATTTAGCTGAATTCTGCGTCCTTTTCCATTGTGCTGCCAACATGGCTTAAGGAGACTCATTTCTATTTGTCCCTGCATCCTTTTTTCTCTATTTTCTCCTCTTTCATTTCTTAAACGACATGCCTCGTCCTCTTTTTGCCTCTTAATTGTATTTGCCATCCTATGGTTCACTGTATCTATCTGCCTGGCTTACTCCCAGCAGCAGATAATGAGGGACCGGTGGATGAATGTGGGCTATGAGGAGGAAGAACTCAAACCCTACATTGAACCCCAGCCAGATTATAAAGATCCCAGGAGGACAGGTAACCATAGAACACCCTCAAAAATGATGAATGTATTCCTCTCTTAGTAGACTCACAGACACCTGAGTACTGATGTTCCTTTTTTTCTGGAACTCACACACAAGGATAATTTATCTTAAAGAGAACTATGGATCCACTGGAAGCTCCCCGTTCTAATTATAACCTTTTTTATGTTCAGACATCATGCTGCAGATGGGATTCTCTATGGAGGAAATCCAGGACTCGCTGGTGAACCAGAAGTATAATGATGTGATGGCTGCATATCTGCTACTGGACTATAGGAACTCTGAGGTACACTGCTTCATCCTCACACCTACACACCTTTGTTTTACAGTACCACGCCAGTTATTATTGGTTTGTCAGAGCTCTTTTAGCTACAGTTAAACTGTTGGAAATATAGTTAATTTTCAAACTAACAGGCTCTTTAAAGATTTTCACTGTAAGCGAAACAAAAGGGCTTCTGTTTTCTGCCCTCAAGCCATCAGAACATACAATTAGCTGTCATCTCTGAATTTAAACGCATCTTTTTGCTCAAAACACCACATGTACAAAACCTCTATTTTTAGTCTTTTTTGTTCGTTGTTGCCACACCATGGTGTTTTTGCATCTCCTCCCAACACACATGTATTCAGAAATGTTTTTTTTATGTCCCTCTCAGCTGGATGAAGGTTGCATCAAGCCCCGGCCAGGAAGTGATGTAAGCAACATAAACGCCCCATCCCCGCCTCACAAGGTACAATGAGAACACATAATGACTTCTGCTAACACAAAACGAGGTCTCCCAACTCCAGCCAGTGACACAAGTCTACTGACTGAACCTCATATTTTTGCAGTCTGCTCTGATGTAGGTAATTTTAGGTTTGAGATTGCAGACCTGACATACACGTGGACAACACTACAAGAACCAGTTCATGAATTCACCAGTGTTGTAGTTTTCATGCGTTAATGGCTCCATACATTAACATCTGCTGTAGGGGCAGCTCCTCTGCCAGCATACATGCAACCCAGTGTGTGTAAACACTCAATGACACCAAGAGTATTGCACTGACCTGTGTGTCCATCTTTCTCTCTCAGGTACAGCGCAGTGTGTCGTCCAACCAGAAGCCTCAGAACCGCAGAGCCACTGACCAGGGTGAGATGGGTCTGTGTTACAGAGAGTGTGTGTTGAGATGAGCTGTCAGTAGCCCAGGGATTAAAAAAAACTCTGTTTCCGCAGACCAAAAATCTTAGTTTATGTTTTAAATCGAATTTCTGATTTCAATCAGTGTTTATGCTGGGATGGCCTGCTGTCCCTTTACTCTTCAGCAGGTGGAAAAAATAACTCCATTAAAGGCCTGGATATCAAGTGTAGTCTTGAATTTTTTTTTGAGCCTACTGTTTGTTTGTTTTTTAGTAGTAATCTTATTTTTTTATAGACAACTGTTGCCATGTTGTGAAAAGGGTGTATATATAAGGAAGAGAAAGCAAAAGGTGGAGCAGAATGTGTTGAATATTTGTAGGAATAAAGGCTTAAGTAAGAGACGGGGCATGCTGCTGTTGTTGCACAGTAGAAGGAGAGAGGGTGACATGGAGGTCAGACTAGATTGATCTAATTTGTGGATAGTTGTTACAGTAGATTGAATGAAAACAAGCCACAAAGGAAGGAGAAATGGACTTCTTTTAAAGCTGAATACTTAATAATAAATAAAAAATGAGATGATGACGATGGAAGTGGGGTTGAAGGCTCAGCATGAAATGGCCTTTCTGATGCACTCTCTTTCTCTAGGCTCCTCCTACTCTAAGAGGGACAACCGTACTGCAGCGGAGGACTCTGGGAGGAAAAGTTCATCAGGCAGCTCAACTACCAAGGTGCCGGCCAGTCCTCTGGCCTCCTCTGACCGCAAGAAGAGCGCCACACCCTCCACCGTGAGACCAAACACTCACACTTTATAACACGACATTTGCAACACCTCTCTTACTTGTCATTCTAAGAAAAGCACAGATGTTACTAGTTACATTACAAGGACCCTGACATTGAAGAAGCTTAATGGAATTCAGCCATCATTATTTTAACTGTTTACACCCGTGCTTTCTCTACCATAACATGTAGACGTGCTTTGTGAAAGTGCTCTTTTTATTTCTTGAGTATCATCCCACTCTGTCTTTTGGCTTTAAGAATTACACTGAACTTTAAAGTTTTAGAAATGATTGAAATATATTTGTAGTTCTGGTTAACTGCTGTTTTCATTTAAGTCATCTAATATGGCCTGACAGAACACTGTGTGGGTGTGTACAGATCATTCCTGATTCACATCTGTCCAACTCTCCTGTTGATTCTATCACACCCTGTTAAGGCGGGACAGGGTAGACTTTTATCATTTTTTATAAGCATGTGAACAGATTACGTAATAATTCCCAGTATAGCTTGCCCAACCTCAACCTGAGATAGCTAACCAGTCAGGGTAATGGAAAATACCTGTGTGGGAGTTCAGGACCTCTACTGATAATTTAAGAACACACGAGTGAAAATAAAATAGTTTTGTAAATATAAAAGAAAAATGAATTCACTAATAGTCACTAATAGTGTCAAGGCATGATTTGGCAAAGATTTAATCCATTTTATGACAATTATAGCCACTTGTCTGTGCTGATCAGGAAGCCTGCTCACCGTTTCAGTCTTAATTTATCAACTTAAATGTAATTTCTACATCCTCCATCTGCTGCACTGATCTCTAACTGGCCTGTGCTCTGGCCTTAATCTTTTACATTTCTAACATTCTTCTTATTTTCCTCCTCTCTCCCTTCAGAATAGCATCCTGTCCACCGGTACTCATCGCAGCCGGAACTCTCCTCAAACTGAGAGAGCCACGCTGGGTCAGGGCATTCAGAACGGCAAGGACAGGTACACAAACACACACACACTTACATATATTCACACTGACAATGTAAAGAGAGAGAGATTTTCATAAAGATAAGGGAAACTGTGGTCACATGTAGAAGATCTCAAGCACACTCTTTCTCTGTCGTCCCTGGCAATTCAAGTAGAGGCAGCACCGCTACCTAACAGAGACACACATAACACAAACACACTCAACATGTTTTGTGAATGAAGCAGACCCACAGCTGTCTCGGTGACTGAATCCCAGACCTTGGCTGGTACTCTCCAGAGCTCTGCCAGCTGGCTCAGGGAGGCCCACAGCTTTCCCCCAGGGTTGGGTGAGCCCTCCTGGACAAGGAAATCAGGCTCTCTTGGGAATTTAGGCCAAACCTCCACTAGATTACAGATTATCCGTGATGGTCTGATGGAGGACTGCCAGTCAGAACAGAGGCAGCATTTAATAGACATGCACTCACACACATATGGTGACACATGGAGACCTCATTTGTTCTTTAAACTCTTATCCTTCTTTCTGTTTCTTTCCTTTGATGAAGAGTTTTTTGAAAATTTAATCTAATACCACTAGATAATAATAACAAAAACTTTTACAAACTCGAATCAAACATTAAGTTTGTGCTATGTCAAACCAGGGAGATGGTAATAAACATGGGTTAAAAACGAATAAAAAACAGGAAGTCTGGGGTTTTTTGGGGAGAAAACATGACGTGACATGACATGATGTGACGTGCATCATTGGGTAAGGACATAAATAGGTTCTCATCTTTTTCACTACTGAACTGGGATGTTGCAGACTGTGATGCCCCCTCATTTTTCCTTTTTACATTTTAAACCTCCTAAATACAAGAGAAACCACCGTCACATGCAGGCGTTTTATAACTTACCCTCCTCCCTCGACCTCTTAAAACAATTCCTGCATGGACAAAACAATTTTTTGTCCGTACAGGAGTCACTTGGTACTTCGTCAACCCAGATTAGTAAACTTCAGTGCTGAATACACCTCATGCGCGTCCACACACAACTGTGCGCGCATCATTCATGCTTAACCAATCATATGCTTTCGTGTGCTTCTCCATAAGCATTAAACATTAAGCCAAACCATAATCCCTACTATGGTGCAGTGTTCATTGTCATTACTGCTTTATTACTTGTACATCAGTCTCAGATGACTCCCTTGTCCCCAACATAGAGTCATGCAACTCAACAATGATTAAACTGTTTCATGTTCAGGCTTAATAATCTGATTCATATTGAGAAATTTAATTGGTTATTTGTAATTTTTATTTTGTCGTCAGGGTAAATGGGGACAATGTGGTCATCTGAGACAGCATTTTTAACTTATTTTTTATTAGTTTGTTTGTACTGTGGGTCTGGTAGCTATGGAAGCCTCTGCTAACTTAGTGGTTGTCATCTGCTTTGATTTTTAAAGTTACTTTTTTGATCATCATTAATGCTTTGAAGTTTTGGCTTTTATACTTGTTACCCCCCCAACCCCCCTCCCCCAATTTTCCTTCCCAATTCTCTCCTTTTTCTATTAACTTTTGTTTGGTGTTCTTTTATCTGCGTCTGAGCTCTTGTCCCTCTGAAACTTAAGTCACTCACATTTTCTTGGCACCTCCTTTCATTTTTTCCAGCTTCCTTGCTTTCCTTCTTGTCTTTTATATTAATCTTTCTCCTCCTTCCTTTTCTACCCCCTCTCTCTCTCTAAGGAGATTAGGAAGACTTGTGATGGAATATTAACTCGTAGTAGCACTATATAGTCCCTGTACTTGCCCGTTAATAGGCTTACATTTGCACAAAAATATCTGCACACAAAAAGCTTAAACATACATGTCACACATGCTAAAACTCTTGCCACATACTGGGTTGTCCAGTGAATGCAGTTATTTTTCCATCACTAGCTGTACTAATCCCTGTCAGAGAGAGAATGTGTATTTCTCTCAGCTCTGTTTGTTTTCTGCGTAATTAGCAGCTGCCTGGTTGACCTATATAAATGTCCGTCTCTCTCTCTCTCTCTCTCTCATTGCTCGTTCCTCTGCTCTCTCATCAGTCCTCTCCCTCTCCTTTGTACCACTCTGCCCTGTCTCCTACTGTGCTCGTTTCTTTGTGGACCAAGTCAAGTAAGAGCTGTCCATAATGTGCAGAGCATCGTAGCAACCTTGCTGATTAACAGAGGGTTCAGGAAGTAGACAGTGGTGTTATTTAAGCGATTCAGTGTAATACTCTTTGTTCCAGATGCCTTTTTGATTAATAGTAATAAAAGAGAGTAAAAAAAAAAATCTTGATAGGCAGGTCAAATCGATAAAACTGCTAGCTCAGAGGTCAGAGTAATCATTCTGTAACAGTGAAATCAGTTTCAATTCCTGCTGAACATCCACTTGTTCACATGAAAGAAACTTATCACCTTACTTGTCATTTTTTACCTGTAAAAGGTAAAGCTTATCATTTTGAATTCATATTTTTTCTGTCTGTCTAGTAGGTAACAGTTTGTTTTATTATTATTTACTCTGCAGTCAGTTTTCTCAAGTAACTGTCAAGCATTTAGCCCATGAGATTTCTGAAAATACAAAATAAGTGCTTTTAAAATTATAGTAGAACCAGAGATGATATCATCAAACAGCTCATTTCGTCTGACCCACAGTCCAGATCTCAGAAGTATTTTAAATGTCATAGGATGAAAACAAAAACAAAAAAATCATATTTAAGAAGCTGTAATCAATTAATTTTGAACATTTCTGTTTAAAAAAGATAATAAAATGTATTATTTAAATTTATGCTGATGAGTTTTGTTTGGTTGCACATTTCTGTAGTAGTGGTAACCTGATTTGTCCACATTATTTGTCTTGAGTGTGTTTTCAGTCTGTCTTCCCGAGTGAAAAGAAATTGTTTGTTAAAAGTTGGTCTTTTGTGCTCTGACTTCTCTACTGGGACGAATTTACATGAAAAGATAATGGCACACCAACAATGTCAGCCTTTGATTGTAGTTTATCTCTTTTTGTTAAACCACATTGAAGAAATTTTAGCAGCACAAAAGACCAACTCCTCTTCTTTGTCGGTTTGCTGTGTGTTTTCTGTCTCTTCATGTCTCCACTTCCTCTGTTCTTCCACCTGTTTCTGTTCTCTCTGCTCTGCCCATACCCCCCCACCCCCACCCCCTTCCCCCTTACTGTGTTTGAAAAGTGCTGCTTCTAACCATGCTTCACCTCACCTCCCCACCTACACACAAACCCCGCCCGGTGTGTGTGACTGTGTCTATACGTTGTGCTTGGGTGTGTGTTTGATTGTTGTGACTTTGGTGCATTCGTCATGCTCTGGTCACGTTTATGTCTCTGTATGTGTGTGTGCACGCGTGTGTGTGTGGATTGGGGCGGGGTGCCTTTCTTGTTCCTCAACCCTCCTCCCAGCCTACACACTCCGGGCTCCCGCACCTCCACTGCCTCGGCTGCTGCCGTCCTCTCCTCCTCCTCCTCGCGTCCCCGCCACTACAAGTCCTTGTCCTCCTCCAATCATCCATGCCCCTCTGACCTGCACGCATCACGGCCCAGGCAAGTTTCTCACTTACTCTCACACACTCACATTCACACCCACATACACACACTCACAGCTCTCTCAGCCCCTTTTAGTCTGTACCACAGATCATCACATAATCATAATCATAAAGTTTCATAATCATCAAAAGGAGAGGTAAAGTGATTTGTTAGTTACTGCTAGGTCAAAGGGAGAGCTACAATTCTTATGAGAAAAAAAAAAACAACTGCTTGATCATCTTCATTTCACACAGTGACACATCCTAGTATGCAACAGTGACTTTGCTGCCAAAATGTACCTCAAAAACATTGTGAAATTAATTCACGAGGTGAATTTCTCCCCTTAAAATGTTAGTGTTTTACCCAGCAAAAACTGCTGCACATGTCAACAGCCACCTCACATATATGCACACATTGACATGGACAAAGATGTCCCCTTCAACAGATACTATTCATCAATTAATGTCCAATATTTATTTGATCTTCTTGGTTTAAATGTGTCTAATAATCAATCCATTAAAATCACCTCCTTGATATAAATATTAAAAAAGACGAAATGCATTAACAGTCAAATTAACCAAACTGTCAAGTCTTACCTGTGCCAATTATACACTTGTACTGCTTCATTTTTTAAAGGCAGTATATGTACGGTTTTAGAAACATACCCAGTTTAAATCTACTAAAAAATGGTTATGCTTCATTTATAGCTTGACCCTATGCACATGATTGAGTTCAGTAACAGACAGAGGTGATTAGGATAGTAATTTGTTATAATACCCTTATAAACTCTGAGACCATTAGTCAGTTGCATAACATAAAGCACAGCATGTGATATGGTAGCCTGTCGTTATGAGGCACAGGAGGGCAGAGGTGGCAAAATTACACTGTTACAATGTTATCACGGCAGATATTGCTTCATTAATAATTACAATGCATTATTTTCTGATGCTCAAGTTCATTGTAAAAAGTTTCTGATAAATGAATGCCCTTGTAATTTTATAGCTTGTTTTTCTGGCCTGCCAGTGCACAATTAATAATCAGAGGAGGTTCTTAAAACTCTAATTTGATCCCTGTCAATCATTGTATATCAGTCAGTAAAAAAGAGAAAAGGATTTTGTTTAATATATTAATTTATCCTGCAAGTATTTTTAAGGGATACTTCAAATGCAACTTGTTTATTTGCCGTGGTGAACATTGGAATTGGAACTGCAAAAGCCATGTTAACTATGCCTATAATCATCTTTGGATCCTACTCGGAGACCGACATTCTAAATAAATGCACACATTTGTAAAAACCTGTCATTAAACAACTCTGTGAAGCATGTTCTTTCATTTAGTGGAAGCATATCTTCATTAAAAGTCCTACGATGTAGATTTGTGCTTCTCCAAACATCTCCCACAGACTTTTGAAGAACTGTTGGAATCGTGGATTATGACCATTCCTTCTTTTATAATCTTTTTAGCCAGAGCCATGAAGTAGAGATGGGATCAATGCAGCCACAGAAAGACTGAATTCTTATCTGAATAGTTTGTTGGGTTGCCATTTGTGGTGTCAGTTTCTTGAACAAAGAGGTGTTGTTCTATCTTTAATAAATATGTTTACCACAACAATATCACCATAGTGAGATGTCCAGCATTTCCAACACTAGTTATTATAGACTCCCCAGTTACTTAGCAACAGCCAGGAAGTAGACTGTGGAGCTCAGAAAGCCGTACAAGTGAAACTTGGTGTGGAGACATTGACATATCTCGTCTTTGGCTGATCAGTCACTCTGAATTCTCACTTTTACCTAGTGGACCATAACTGAATTGACAGACCTTTAAAAACAGGATGAGCAGGTTTTTCAAAGCACTACACAACTGCCCTGCCAAAGTTGTTGTTTTGTTTCCTGTTTCCAAAAACAAGCCCTATTAATTCAGAGAAAGGACAGTTTTGGATTTGGTTTCTACAGACCAAGGTCTCTATAGCTAATAAACTGTGAACAGGCCAGCACTGTATAGACTGCAAACTTGCTTTTTGGCTGCCTTGATAATGCAGTGCGCTCTACATTTGCACTTAAGGTCAAAGGAATTGAACAGGTTAAACAAGTTAAATGATAAACTTTTTGTTGACATAACAGGAAAGGGAGTCTTACATGTTGTTATTTCAGGTATTTCTTTTCATTTTGGGATTGAGCTAAAGGTTATGCAAAGAACCAGAAAGTTCAGATGTTGGACATCATCATGCTAATTAAATAAAATGGTAGCTACTAATTTAAGCAATAACAGCCCAAAATTAAATGTTATTCACAGGAAATATAGATGGATAATCAGCAGTAATTACACTTGTCGTAAATACACATAAAATACATACAAAAATACAAAATGCAAAAAAATACCTCAAAGTCTTATTAAAAAAGGTGGTATTGAAGGAAGGGAATCACATTTTAAGTATCCAAAATGAAATGCAGACAAAAAGCATGAAAGACATTTACCAATATATTAGCATTGCTTTTCTTAGGACACTAAAATGCAAGCAGTTTCACAATGTGCCTCAAATCTAACTAAACTGTGGTTTTCATCATGAGCTTGTGCCAAACTGTCACTTAACTGCTGACACTTAAACTTGCGTCTCTGAGCCTCTCTCGCTGCGCTAGTAAGCTATGCAGATAAGAAGTTTAAAGTTAGTTTGTGTGATTGATTAAAAAAAAAAAAAAAAAAAATTGCTCTGGGTTGAACCAGAAAAAATACAGACGAAGCTGTGTTTAGCATGTGTCTGTAAAAATGTGCTGGTATAAACTGTAATATTGTCTCCCATTGGTTTTCTGACATGCTGTGTTTGTGGACAAAAGCATTTTTTCTATCTTTTTCTTTTTAAAGAAATTGAAACCTTTTTAAGTTTCCTTTTGCCTGGGAAACCCCATTTTACATTGAAATGATAAATGAATGACCTGCCTGTGGCTTGTTGGTCATCTGTGTATGTGTGTATTTTGTCTGTGTACTTGATTTGTCTGTGTTGCTTGTTGTTTAGCTCGCCTGCTTGAAAGCATCTGTTTTAAGGGCTGCTTTGATATTTTGAGCTCTAGTCCTCCTTCTCTCATGCCTGCCATTTGTCTCAATATAGGGTGGAAGCTGGAAGGTCTGTGAATATGTCCCTCAGCTACCTTAAGTGCTGTCTGACGCTGAGCTGATATGCCATTTGCACAGACAGAGACCCTCACCCTTTTTGTGACAGTTGTCTGGTGAAAAAAAGACCCCTGCAAATGTCAGGCTAAATTTCCAGCAGCGCAAATGTCAAGGTGGCCCTTCGGCTGTATGTGGTTTTGTCTGCTTTATGTTGAAGTCTTGTTCTGTTGCATGCGTCGTTCAGCAGTGAGCTTGGGCTGTTCAGAACCTGGTTGGGAACGCTGGAGAGAAGGTACCGCTCAAACACATAGACTGTACCCTGAATGAAGAAAGGGCACCTTTTCTCAAAACATTGTCTGTGCCCTGAAGTCCCACCCATTCCTGTATTTATCCAGCTGTCCCCAAATACCCTCTTCCGGGAAACTTTCAGATTCAGCTCTCATGAATATGCATTGCTTTTGACAGCCTGTTTTATTGCATGAGTGCAAGGGCATTACTGTACAGTAATGAAGCAAGTGAAGCTGCAAATAGGTACACATTTTATAAAATAGAGGTGCAGTCTACTTTAGCAAATCAAGAATGCCTTGCCTGAAAATCATTCACATGCACTAAAATGACCCATCCACCTCATGCCTCGCTGCCTTAAAATGCACCATTTTTAGGTACTTACAGTCCGTCACTACCCTTTTCCCTTAGTATGTAAGTGACATTGTGAAGCCTTTCATATGTCAAAACAAATGTGAAAATATTGCAGCAATTTATCTTAGCAATATGTAGTCACCTCCAATCAACCATCATCTTCAAAATTATAAAAGTTCACACTATTCCCCACTAATCTTCCTGATCCAGCTTTTCTTGCTGGAGCTGTGTGTTTGTGCATTAAGTATATTCTGTCCTCAGTGAACAACTTGAACACAAATAAAAGGGTGTTTTAAAGCGATGTGTCACTTAGCCAAACTGTAAACTTGACTGAAGAGCCTCTTTTTTGAGTGTTGAGGGCATTAGAGGCTCATCATGGCATCGTTTCTTCAATCCCTCAACAACACATTTAGTCCTCAGTAGCTGATAAATAGTGTCATTCAATTACATCTCTGCAACAGATGAAAATGTGTTTTGCCTGGTAAAATATGCATTAAAAAGCCAACAATAAAAAGCTTTATCGTGATGAAGTGGGGACTACAAGATTGAAGATGGTGTCCCTCTTTCTTGATAGGTAATGGTACTTCTCATAGCAATAGATACAAACCAGATGCTGTAATATTAAAGTACAAATTGGCTCTGATGCAGTGAGAGTGTTTTCTTTACAGATCAGTTTTAACTTTTTAAAAAGGAGATGCTGTAAAAGACTACATGTGCAGTCCAAAAAGAGAGGGAGTGACTTTGAATTTGGCGTGAGAGATATAAAATAAACCGAACTTTTTTGGTTGCTGATTGAAATGTTCAATACAGTCTATTTTCATATATGACATTTTTTCCTGGAATAATGATGTTGACTATCCACATAAGAGCAACCATATCCTGCACCTGCAACATTTGTGGTGTTCTGTGGTATCCCAGTCCCATTGCAGCCCTCTACAGTGGATTTAGCATTCGTATTAAGTTATGTTTATGCTCTGATCTTTATATCTTACACTCTTTATTTTTCTGTCTTGTCTTTTAGTGTGTGTGCGTCGTGTTGTGCTTTTGCCATTTCTGTTTGTTGTGCTTGCCATCTGCTGCAGATGTACACACACACATGCTCCCAAAGAAAATGAGAGCTTTTAGCTCGGACAGTTTCAGTGCAGAAGTGTTTGTCCTTGTGTCTTTGTGTGTTAGTGTATTTGTGTGTGTATGTGTGGGAATAAGACACACAGAACTCGAGGTTTGTGATGCTTTGCCCTAAGGCCCAGGCAAAGAGGATTAACTATGTCTATCTGTGTGTGTTTGTGTGTGTGTGTGTCTGTCTGTCTGTCTGTCTGTCTGTCATTGACCTGATGTGGCCCTAAATATTGACTTGGCTGACTTGTGTGATTATGTAAAATATTAGGGCAGGCAGATGTTGATCTGATATAAATACTTGTATGACCTTACGCTGAGGTAAGTAGCACATCAGAAGGAAGTGATTTTCCTCTTTAAGTGTATGTCTAATTGAATGTTTCTCTTCCTCATCCCTGTTCTTTACTCCCATCCCCTCTTGTAACACTTACTTGTCCTCTCCTGCACCACCTCCTACACCTCTCTTTGCTCATCTGCCTCTTCCTTCCTTACCTCTTTTTTCTTTTTTACTGCTCTCCCTTCCTCTGCCTGATTTCTCCTTCATTTGCACATCATCTTCTCTGCCTCTTTTCTCATCACACCCTCCAACCTCTTATCTTTCTTCAATCTTTTCACACCTCTCCCTTCCACATCCACCTCCCTGCTTGTCTACACCTTCCCCTCCTCTGTATCACCTTTTCTTTACCATCCCTCCCTCCTTTTTCCTTCTCTATCTTCTCACCTCTCCTCTGTAGTGCCCCACCTCAACGGGCACCCGGTGCCTCCCCATCTGCTCACAACATCAGCAGCGCTGCCGTGTTAGACCGTCCCAACTTCTCCCGGGGGGTGGGCATCCGCAGCACATTCCACGCAGGCCAGCAGCGGGGTGCCCGGGACCAGCAGAGCTCCGCCTACCCCGGTGGTCCCGCGTCACCGTCACTGTCACATGGCAACAGCCAGGCCCGGAGGGCACATGCCGCCACTGGGATTTTCAGCAAGTTCACATCCAAGTTTGTACGCAGGTGAGTAAAAAGAGAAGCAGGAGCATGGGAAACTGGGAAGGGCAAAAAAACTAAGTTCATTCTATGTGGTTGTTTTGTTAGACAGTAAGAGAAAGGAAGAGAGACAGGACAGGACAGGAGAGGACATGTGGCAGAAGAATGAGCTTCATAGCTTAGTAAATGAAGCAGTTATGGTAGCAGCTGGACTACTTGAGTACAGTTTAAAGCTTTTTTGGAGTGTTGAGGTTTCAGTTAGAAACAGAAAATGACTAGGTTTAGGTTATATATCCTCTCAGGAACGACATACTGAACGTCCATGTCATCACTGGTTTTTTTAGAGTGTTCCTTGAAAAGGGGTTGGTCTCATCTCATCCCTATCACCAGACTCATGCTGATCTGTAACTCTGAGAGTAGAAAGGGAGAGGAAAGGGAACATCTGTGTCTTCTCTATAATTTTGTTTGGAGCAGTGGTGACTGAGGAGTAATTTTGGTTTTGGTTCCACATCTGGCGCAGTTGTCATCTCAGTCCTCCAGGGCAGATTGCAGCACTAAAACGGCTCTCATGAGTACCTGGTTGTAATGAAAGCTACGCTGGTTATATTTATATATAATTTTTTTTTTTTTTCCTCTGGAAGTGGAGTCAAGCTTCGATCAAACGCTCTGCTGTGCAAATACAGTAAGGTGAGGACAGCACTTTGTGGTTTTGAACGTAGAAGGAAAAGCCTCCACCATATTACAGTTTGACTGCGAGTGTATGACTGCAGTGTTTTGTTACAACTAGACTGATATTTCTCTTTTGATTTTGGCTTTTAAAGGCACAAAGGATAAAAATTGTGAAAAAAAAATCAATTAGTTAAATTGAAGTGGATACATATGAGATGTTATGCAGGAGATTGCACAATTAGATTGTTGATAGATGAATTATGTTTAAAAAATGCTACAGAAGAGTTATTATCGCTGGTAATGTGATTGGAAAACTCTGATGGTTTTAACGATAAAAAGATGAGACTAATCTTATTTTTTTATTTTTCTACCAATAAAGAGACCAAAGTCAACAGTATGTTAGTCCATTTCACAATTTTTTGTGTATAAACTCTATATAATATATATATTCATTTTATTAATGGGCAAAAGGCTGTCAAAACTGTTCAGCCAATGTTGTTCTGACAGACATTTGTTGGAGATTATTAGCAGCAGTGTGCTGTATGAGTGAGGCACTCTAGTGACTGTTTAAAACAACAGCAGGCTACACAAATTATACTTGTTAAGATGAATTTATTGGTGGTTTTGATCTTTTCATGAGGCTTAATGACAACGAAGGGTAAAATAATTGTCATTGTTTGATCTAAATTGTGTATGAAGAGATTAAAGTCTGTAAGCAGATGAGCTGGAAAAATAACAGGCTGACTAGCAAGTCATAATCATAGGCCAGTGTCAGAATTGAAGATGTGGAGAAGAGGAACTGACAGGAAGTGAGTGTTTACAGGTTGCAGGCACTAAAAGAGGAAGGTCAGAGTGAGCAATAAAAGAAGAAAAAAAAAAGCTGAGAAAGTAGGTAAGTTTGAGATTGTGGTCATTGCTGCATCATCATCAACTCTGCCTTGAGGTTTGTAACGAACACAAGTGTTGAAATGTGCTTTTGGAAGAGAAAGAGGGATTAGTGCATTGTTGCATACTGGTGTTCTCTTTTTGATTTTTGCTTAAAAAAAAAGAGGGAAATTGAGAGAGATCAAGTGCCTTGCTTGCATGTGTAGAGTCGGTGTGTTTGTGTGTGTGTCTGTGTGTGTCTGTGTGTGTGTGTGTGTGTGTGTGTGTGTGTATAAGAGGCGAATATACAAGCCCCGCCACACTCTAGGCCTCCCACTCAGAGATACTGTAGCTCCGTGGCGACAGTATCCATGGTTACACCGGAGATATCACTTTTCCCTCAACTATAAATACCACTAGTGGGGACACCTTGACACACACACACTTAACACACACACAACTTGGCCTGCTGGTAGGAAGTAGAGGTGGTTGAGACAGAAAGATTGTGTTGCATTTGTACAGTTTGTTTGACCAAACACACACGCACACACACATACGCACACACACATATGTACGCTAAAGCTGTGTGTTTTATTAACATATCATATAACCTCAACTCTGCACTTTCCTGCTTCGTCTGGAGAGTGATATTTCTCTGTCCTTCAAACACATCCGGATGTGTGTGTGTGTGTGTGTGTGTGTGTTGCTCTGTGTGTTAGTGTGTGTGAAAGAGATTTAAGTTTCTCAATGTGTGTTAAAGATTAAGTTGTTGCTTAACCTGTGCTATTTCATTTAGAATATGTCTTTGTGTGTGTGTCGAGCAGATGGTTTTCTTTTTGTAAACTGTGTGAACTTTTCACCTTTCAACCAACGCTTCCTTTCAGGATCACCAGGACTGCTCTGAATGTGGAGGAACACTTTTTTTTCTTTTTTTGTCTGGTGGGGGTGGGGGGTTTCAAACAGGGTCTCCCCACTGAGCTCATTAAATCTCTTTAAGGTGCACTGGTGTGTATTTAACAATGACTGTCCACAAAATCACACCGATAAATTCCCACAAGATCACATTTAGATTAAGAGTCAACTGCAGTTAACTGATTGTTTTTTGTCGTTGCTGTTTAATTTTTGGTTATTTAATGTTGGCTGTGCTTGTTGCTTCAGTCCTAAGAGGGTCTGGTTCATGTTGGACTTGAATTTATCTCAGAGGGCAGCTTGTCTTTACAGGAAAGTCATAAATCTATCAGTTTTTATACATACATTTGTTTCTCTTTCTTTCTTTATCCCTCTTTTGTTTTTTTAGAAATCTCTCGTTCAGGTTTCCAAGAAGGTAGGCAACACCCCCAACGTTAAATATATAACCCCTTGATATATATATACGTATATTCTCTTCTTCATATATATTTTACATATATATTTCCACCCCTTTTGGTGTTTCGTGCAGCTTTTTGTTGAAATCTTCCTTTTGTGCCTTGAGCCTTATCCTTTCTACTCCTTTTTTTTTCTGTGGTTGGCCCCTTTTTTTGAGCCTTCTGGTTTTGAGTGCCGTGTTTTGGCCCATATTTATTTATTTTTTTATTTTTTTATTTATTTTTTACTAACTTCCCCTTCACCCAGCCACCCACTCACTTAACACACTCACTCCATCATCATGCGGCACAATAACACCTCACCCACTTCCTCTTCGTCCCTCCATCGTCCCTCCCATCCACCTCATTCTCACCCCTCTTTCCCCTTTCCATTTATTTCCCAGGTAGAGCGTATGTGAGCTCGTATCCCCCCGTAGCGTCCCAGATTTAGGTCGAGTCTTAATGGTGTAATAGATCAAACTGTTCCCTCCCTACTCTTTACACTTAAGATGTTCCTCTCCACATCTCGGAAAATGCTGAGGAAATGATATAAAAAGTCATCCCTTGGACTCAGTCCTGCACTAATTTCCTAATATCCATGAGCATGTGCAAAAGAAAAGGAGGACAGAGGTAGGAAATGTATGATTAAAGATGTTAAAAGCAGGTGTTTTCATTTTAGTCTTATTATTTCACTTAACCCAGGACTGTTTAATGTTGCTAACCAGTATCCAAGCTAACGCCACTCACCAAACCCTCCAAACCATCGCCCATCTCACTTCTCTTCTTTCATCGGTTTGGTCACAACCATCAGGTTTCGATTAGCCATAAAGGGCATGAGTTGTGTTTCTAGTTTTTGATCCCACAAGGGGAAGTAATTTATTTTGAAGTCCCTGACAGTAGTTGGTAGCTGTGGAAGGAGGTAGAGAGGAGGAGAGGACCCAGGAGGGACGGGGCTGCAGTGTTTCTCAGGCTGCACTCTTTTCTGGAGGCTGCACTCTTCTTTTCTTTCATCGCTCTGTTCTCACTCTGGCAATGGCTCTTTAACAGCAGCAGCAACAGAACTGGATGGCTTTGACCTACTCTGGCTGGAAAAAGACCTTCTATGCTGTGGACACACACACACACACACACAAATTTGTTGTACCTCATGGTCCCACTGTACTGTACACATGTATTCATACTGACACTCCAAACATTTGCATAAACGTATATTCTGTCAATGGTCATTAAAACATTTGCATTATATGAAATATAGCACACTGCAGACACTAAACACACATTAACACATTTCACATTTATACATGTACATGTTAACACACATTTCACAAGCACATTTGTCTCACTCACACTTGCTCCTCAGTGTGTGTGTTGGCAGCCTTTTACCAGCAGGAAAAAGCAGTTTTCCTTTTAATGTGGACCATTGCTCCACCTGGTGGTTATACGTTGTAAAAGTACTTGATTATCAGTGTAATGATGAGCCACCTCACAGGGTTTTTTATAAAAGATGCAATGCCCTTGAACTATCCAGGCATTCTTATAAAATTATATTTAAAACATGAGTGGAAGATACGATTAAACTACCTTTAAAAACACAAGTATATATAACATGAAAAATAGGTTGTGTTTGTGGTTCTATAAATAGATTTTTGAATTCTTTCTTTAAGGCAGTATTTACAGAACACCATCTGTGGTAGACAGTAGAAGTTCTCAAGAAAAGTGACACAAATTTTTGTTCAATTATTCATCTTATCAATCCTTGGTTTTCCCTTGATATCCTCTGGTAGCCATTTTGCATCCCTTCATATTTATCTAAATCATACAGGGCATGCAAAATGACACGAGTAGCTTAATTTTTTACATTGTTTACAAATTTGCTTTTGTTATTTAAGAAATCCTCATGTTACTGTTTCCCACTGCTCACACTTGTCATTTCCCATATGCTATATTTTTAATCATGTTTCTGTTGCAGGAGGTATTTGTTATGATGTTTTTGGTTGTTATTTTCAATGGGGTAAAACAGGAATGCTGTCTTTTTTTTCCACAACAGAATGAATTTTATACCACAATTGTTGAATTTGTCATGTGTGTCACTTTCCTTCCATTGTCTGCATGTGTTTTGTCGTTGTCTGTCTTTGTATTTTTTTTTTTTTGTTATCGTCTGTTGTTTCTCCATTGGGCAGTGTGTTTTTTTGTCTTGTCTATTTGTATGAGAGAAAGTATTTGTGTGTGTATGTGACATGTGTCCACTATAGGCTGTAGGTACAGTGTTGTCTTCAGGGAATATGTGTGTGTGTGTGTGTGTGTGTGTGTGTGTGTGTGTGTGTGTGTGTGTGTGTGTGTGTGTGTGTGTGTGT
>JAQMCX010000039.1:5573521-5602880 GCA_029814765.1 Acanthurus leucopareius
GTGTGTGTGTGTGTGTGTGTGTGTGTGTGTGTGTGTGTGTGTGTGTGTGTGTGTGTGTGTGTGTGTGTGTGTTTTAAACAGCCTGTGTATAGGTCAAATGTTACTAATAAGTTTCAATGCAGTGCTGGGATCATTGATGCTTTATATTCATACGACTCGCCCTCACCATGCCAACCTTTCTGTTCCAAACCATTCCATCCAGGTCCATTTTATTCCATTTCATATTTTGTTCCTAACATTCTATTTTGTTGAAATCCATTTAAAGTTATTCCATTCAGTTCTGTTGAACATTTTATTCCCAACATTCCATCTCATTGTAATCGTATCCATTACAAGCCATTCCATACTGTTTCACCTTGAGATACTGTAGTTCTGATGTAAAATGAAGCTAAACGCTTTGAGTTATTACAATTTGTCCATATTTTCCCTTAAAATAAGTCCAGCTACTCTTTTCAGTTTGTTGCATCAGCTTTTTGTAAGTGTTGCACCAGACTAGCTAGAAATTAACTGTTAAAAAAATATTTATACTCGACAACAGGTAAATGTAACCATTATTAAATGAAATAATGTGAGATTGTTGTTTAACGGCCAACATATTTAATAAATCTCTCATTAAAAACTGCGATTCTACACATGGACTTAGTGTTGGATTTAAAGGTAGCTGGTGCTTCTCAGTTCTGTTTTTCACTCATCTCTTTAACTCATCAAACACTCATGTTGCCTCCTCGGTGAGCAGCTTGATAGAGAGTTTACATAGTGTGGACTGTCAGTTGGACCTGCGTTGTGGACTGTAGCGTCTACAGTTGGCTGTGGACTTCAAAATTTGAGCAGTTGGAGTGGAAATGAAACATTTGGCACTGATGCTCGATGTGGTTGGATTGGAACATTCAGGCAGGCATGGCGAGCAGCGCGACTGTTGAAGCCAGCAGATTTTTACTACCTGTTTAAGAGTCCAATTGTTGCCCCTGGCCCTCAAAGAGACTAAACTTGTGTTGATTTTTTTCGAGGAGTCCGTATGAGGGAGAGGGTCGGGATGAGGGGAGCAGGTGAGACACAGAACAGCCCGAAAAAACCCCCACAAACCCCCCCCCCAGACTCTACCAAAACCGCCTGCCAATCAGTAGACTGGAAGCCAATCACTAGATGATCTCTGAGCTTGTTGTGAATGGCTGGGAGAGGGAGGGGCCGAGCTGGGATGTAATTGGTTGGTGATGGTGTTAACAGCTTTAACCAATCAGGGGACGGGACATTAGCAGTGAATGGTAGCATCCCAGAGAGTGTGAGCGCTGGTGTGGAGGATGACCTGCATGGTGGTTGGTGTGTGTGTGTGTGTGTGTGTGTGTGTGATGGGAAATCAGAATCAAACTACCCAAATGTGTGTTTGTGTGCAAAACAGACTCAAAATTCATGGTATCACACACACACACACAAGCAAATTTTCACATATTATAATAACTTGAAAGAGACACACACAAACACACACAGGGGTACTTAAAAGAAAAACATTTTTTTTTTGCCCGTATTCATTTCCACATCCTCATCATCTCACTCTTCCTCTCAATCATTCCTCCATTTCTCCCTCCTCCTTCCCTCCCTTTTTGTCTCTACTTTTCAAATAATTCCCTCAATTCTCACACTTCTCTTCCGTTTCTCTCTGCTTATCTCGCCCTCCTCTTTCCTGTCCACCTCCGCCCTCCTCCCTGCCTCTCCTGTCTCTCTATCTCCCATGTTCTCTCATCTCCTTATCTGTCCTTTCCTTCCTCTCCTCTTTGTCTTCCTCCACCTCTTTCCTTCTCCTCCGACCTCCCATCCCTCACCCAGGTCTATGCTGAGCAGCACAGTGGACAAGTCAGAGAAGACGTCTGGCGGCGTTCTCTCCTCCTCTTCCAACAACGATGAGAACAACTCCTCACCAGGATCTGGTAACACTGGTATGTCGGCTTTTATTTCTGTTTTTTAAATTTTTGTCACTAGGTAGGTTGACAGGACAGTCATTAGTTGTACTTCAATACAGCGTGTACCATGTTTATTGTTATTCTTTATTTTACTATCTCTTTATTTTATCTTTTGTCTGTCCACTCTGTGTTATTTGGTCAAGCATCTTTTGTAAACTCTGTCATTCCGCCATCTCGTCTGTTCTGTTATCCTCCTCTCACTGCTCTTTTCCTCCCCCCTCAGGTGGCACCGGCACCCCTCCGGCCATCGCCAGCCAGAAGGACTCAGCCAAGCCGCGCTCTCTCCGCTTCACCTGGTCCATGAAGACCACGTCGTCCATGGAGCCCATGGAGATGATGCGCGAGATCCGCAAGGTGCTCGACTCCAACAGCTGCGAGTACGAGCTGCGCGAGCGCTACATGCTGCTGTGTGTGTCAGGCAACGTCGCCCGGGACGACTTCGTCCAGTGGGAGATGGAGGTGTGCAAGCTGCCGCGACTCTCCCTCAACGGCGTGCGCTTCAAACGGATCTCGGGCACATCCATCGCCTTCAAGAACATTGCCTCAAAGATTGCCAACGAGCTCAAACTGTGAGTGCGGAGGAGCAGCAAGGAGAGAAGAGATTAAAGGGTGGAGGTGGGAGGGTGAAAGGGGGTGATAGCAAGGATGAAGATGATGTAAGTGGGGTTGGAGGCACTGTGGAGGTCAGGAGGTAAGCTAAAGGGTGGGATCACTTTGAAAATAACAGGATTGTTATCAGGACAAAGGTCTGATGTAGGGCTGTCGGTTGTCTGCGACTAGAAAACGTTTCTTTTCTAGAGGTTTTTGTTTTTAAGTTCCTGAGGCCCTGCGACTAGAAACTCTTAGTTGATTTCCTCTGAGTTGTGAAGTACTTATAAACTGAGGTCGTCTCTCTTCCCTGCTGTTTTTTTTTTTTTTTTTTTTTTTTTTCCTTTTTTTGTTTTTTTTTTTTTGGTCACGTTCTACTTAGACGTTCCACTCTTCTGCATGTCCGATCTGCTCTCTCTGTTTTTTCAGAAGTCACACTTTGATCACTTTGACCACTCCTGTCACTTCTTCCTGCTATTTATTCAGTTTCTCTGCACGGTTCTGCTACCAGGTCTTTTAGGGTAGGGGGGGAAAACTGGGTAGAAAATTTTGGGGGTTGAATGGAGGACAAGGAGAGCGGAGGAACTGCTGAAAAAAAAAAGAACTTTTTACTTTCTCTCTGAATCTCTAACAAATGGTGATGATTGACAGGAAGTTTTGGAGCCTTATTTGCTGGAAAACTCAAAGGAGTTTTGATTGAGATTTTTTTTTTTCCCCCTGATTCTCCCTCAAAACTGAATGGACTCCAACTGAGCCAGGACTTTGGTCGCTGAAGTCCATTGTATCACACACTCACATACACATACACACACACACACACGCACATACATACATACACACACAAACAAACACACAGTTGGACTTTAGATGGACGAACTCTGTTGTTGGTTTGAGGACCCTCTCCACCCTCCACCTGCCCACACAAACCTCCCCTCCTGCCCCCAAAGTGAACTTTCAAAACATCCACCTGATCCATCCTTTCACCACATCCCTCCTCCCCACACACACTTACACACACTTACACACACACACACACACACACACACACACACCCCTCCCTCTAATTTCAAACTGAACTCAGCACAAACACATCCATCCTTTTTGCCACTTCACTCCCTTTTTTTCTTCCTCATTTTTTTTTTAAATTTCTCTCACGGCATCAAGTCCGAGGCGGCCAGTTAAGCTTGATGTCGTCGTCGATTGTTCGGACTTCAGCCCTTCGAGTCTGTTTTTGTTTTGTTTTGTTTTGTTTTTTTAGTTTCTTCTTTTATGGCTTTTAAAAAGAGTTGTGCACTGGAAAAGAGGGGCATATGGGAAACTTGGGAGGGACGGACACTTCATGGACGGGGATGTTGATGGATTTTATGTTGCCTTTCTTTATAGAATTCGATTTGGAGTTTGTTTTTGTTGCATACGTCAGCACATGAATGCTCAAATGATTTATTTGTTTTTTTGTTTTTGTTTTTTTGTCGATGCTAGTATCACTTCGGTTGGCATCATGCCTTCATACCCAGAATGTCAACCCTGAACCAACGCATATCTGGTTCCCCCATTCCTCATCACCCTGTTTTGGGTTTTTTCGTCCTCCTCCATCCCCTCTCAGCTACACATGTTCCCAAAGAGCAAAGCAAACACACACAAAGATATCTTTTGGCGTATGTAACAAACAGTATGTGTGAGTGTATTATAAAAGATCACTGGAGAAAAAAAAAAAAAACTACAACAAGAAGAATCGACAAAGGACAACGACGAATGGTGACTTATTTTCTTCTTCTACTTTTGATTTGATAATATATTTTTGTGTCGTTGAAAAATTTTTGGGTTTGTACAGATTTGGATTTTGGGGAGGGGGGGTGTGAAGGGTCACGTTGGATCATATCATTGCTGCCTTTTCGGTGTAGTGCACCTTTAACACACAGCTGACAGTGTATCGGATTGAGAAGAGAAAACCCCCAAGAGCAAACAGGAGTTTATCGATGTATTTAATGATGTTGATGGTGGTGACGACGACTACTGCTCGTTCATCTTTAGCCATTTTCTTTCTTTTCCTCTCATCTGTTCGTTTTTTATTTAGTTTTAAAGGCCTTATCGGTCCCGAACGGCTCGAAGCGAAGCGAGAAAAACGGAAAAAGACTTCTTCGTTTAAAAAAAAGGTTTCTCATATCAGCACGTTCATGTTCAAAACCACAAACCAGAAGAAGCCACTTCCTGTTTCTCTCTCCTGCCTTTGATGCTGCAGTTTGTCGAAGCGGAAGAAAAAAAAACACACACACATACACACACACACACACTCGGGCTAGAGAAAGAGGGGCGATGGGGACAATGCTGTGTCCCATCAGCTGGTTGTACCTTAACTTAACACTTTTCTTTCTTTCTATCACGATGACACACTGTCGTTTTATTATTTCTCTCAGTTTTTAATACGTCAGATTTTTTCTTTTAAAAGTTGATCATTGTATTAAGGTGCTGGGTATTGGATTCTAATTATTATTCTGGCTGTTGCTGTTATATTATCTCTTTCAGGGTTGATTTTATTTTACATTATTTCGTTTTACATTGCTGTAATTTACATTGATTTTAAATGTGTTGAGCAAACTGTAACTGTAGTGGTGGGTTTGGGGTTGGGAGGGTTGATCAACTCCTGAAAAATGTATTATTTGTTTGTTTTTTTTGTGCAAAGACAAAATGATGAAAATTACAATGATAGTAATAAAAACAATGATATAATGATAGTCTGCCTCTGAAATCTATTATGTGAAAAACAAAGAATCTTATCTCCTTTAATCCTTAACAGGAAGCTTTCAGCAGCCCTGTAAGTGTCAAAAATCTCTCAAGGTCCCTTTATTAGCTGCTGTTCAAGCTCTTAGTCATCTCATGTGATCATCCACGGCAGACAGCATGGCAATTAATGTTCAAATATCCATTTTTGTCAGCTCTTTAAACACTTATTGTCATTTTTGGCTTAAAATGTGAGTTGGAAAGCAGCTCTGTGGCTGAACACAGAATCAGTGTTTTGCTTATGGGCACTTGAGCAGGGTTGAATCGCAGTGTTCCTTTTAATAGACCTTCTTTCTTATTTACTTAGCGAGGTTTAAATAATTTGGTAAGTGTCACTCCCTAACCTCTCCTGCACTAATCCCATTAAGACAAATAAAATACCATCCTAAGTAAGAGCTTAACAGGCTTTAGAAAACCCTTTATTCCTGGATGCAGTTGAGAATTTAACTAGTAGGACAATTCAGGAAATCTTTTTTCACTCCATCACTGTCATAGTTTGGCCACCAGAGAGCATCAACAAGTGCATTTCTCCACTGCTGCCTCATTTCTAAAGCCAACTCTTACCCTTAGATTTACACTTGAACTCAGTTTTGAGATAATTTTTGATGTTATGCTTACCTTTTTTTTAAAACTTCTGAGCATTAATAAAAACTCACTTGAGTATTTTCTGATAATCTCATTTGTAACTTGCACAGCTGGGATCTTTAAATCTCTGATCAACTTAAATTAACAGCACCTGCCCTGTGATTGGCCCTTGTTCAGTGCCAGGACAAATGAGGGTTCAGTCAGGAGAAGCCATGCAGTGACAGAGGAGTTTGAAGCCAGGCAGCACGAATTATTCAGTGGGCTAAATAAAAGGTTGACAAACGGCCTATGCAGCAGAAGTGAGCGCTGCTGCGGTGAACAAGGTAGGCCAGAAAGACAGAACTGTAACTGATAGTCAGAAATAAAAGGGGATTACCCTTTAGGATGGTAATATTTCTAATATTATCAAACTGTGTTTATCTATTTCATAATTGGTGCCATGTGGAATCAGCAGTCAAGACTGTGTTTTGTATCAGGAGACAAAGGCTGCGTAAATGACAGCTGGGATTCAGATCCTGCATGAAAGCAAACATAAAAATGTTTTAAGTACAAATCCCTGTGAAACCCAAATGCTGTGGTGCTCCACATTAGCAGAAGGGGGCGCTGTGAGAGAAAATCATTTACCGGACCGCATTCAGTGCTGTTGTATATATTTTGAAACTAGAGATGTTTGGTGCCCAGTTTAATATGTTTGTCACATTTCTGATACCAGTTCCTGTCCAGAGTCACTGTAAAGGATTTATGAAGCACGCAGTGAACATCTGGTTTGGTTTAAACATGGCTGGATTCACCAGTTAGGGCCCCCTACTGTTCGAGCAGGAAACCTGGTACTCAGTGTTTGTCGATTTTATTCTTTGTTGAAGGCACAGGCACAGTGTAAGTACAATATTAACCAACATTATCACAGTCTCAAAACTTTCACAGTATCTCTTAAGAAGAAATAGATCAAAATATTTGCTCATATGTTTCCCCTAACAACAAATTTACAATGAATCTAATTACTGTAAATAAGTTGTTTTGAGGCTCCTCAGGGTCAGGGGCCACACGCTTTGTTGGTACTTCAGCCTCATGAACAACTAAACCTCGATTTATGTGTAGAAACACTGAATTACCTGTAGTTTTCTCTGTTAGTTTGGTCCATTTCCTGTAAGGTATCTTTTTTATAAATTTTGAGGCACTACTTGTAAACCTTTAACTTGAGAGTACAGACTGGCAGTCTTATAAAAAAGTCTTAAATAAAGTCTTAGACTTTATTTACTAATTGGTACACAAGTAAGGGCCTAAAAAGTCCTTGTGTCCCCAGCCCTGCTCAGGAATGTGGGAGCTGCAGGTGGCTGAACCAGTTTGGGAATCAACACAGTGTTCACATGAGCCATGACTTTTAGGAACAGATGACGTGAATGTGGACTTACAGATAAAATTTCTACATGTGAACTTGAATATCACCCATTAAACACACTTCTTTTTTTTTTTCATTTCATTGTCATTTAAGTCCCATCTTTTGGGAGTGTGTTCACATTCATACCTTGAACTCATAGATAAAATTAGCAGCAGGGTGTGTGTGTGGATAATCTGCTTTAAAATGTAGGACAAATACTGTGTAATTTGGTCATTTCTTTATTCTAAAAAAAAAAAACATTTTTCAAACACAAACAGTTCAGATTTCACAATGTAAACAGTTTCTCACATACAGAACATACAAGCAGGTTTTGGAGGATGAATAGATGTAAAAAAAAACAAAAAAAAAAACAACAAAAACAAACCCAAGCAAAGTCAAAAGGCAAGCCACTTTAAAGCCAAATGTAGTGATGGGCTGCTTTGATTCCTGCTCAGCGAGAAGTTAAACTGAACGCTGAAAGCCTAAGCTCACAAAACGAGGCGACGTGAAATGTATTTGTGAAGAACTGAACACACTTTAAGGAAACGTTTATACATGATGCATGATCCCAGATCTGCATGAAAAAAGGCAACGATACAACTAGACTCTGAAAAAAAGGGAGAGATTCAGCAGGGGACCAGTAGATGGTGTTTGAAAGAAAATCACAAATGGAACATCATTCAGTCTTACTTTTTTTTTTTTGTTCACGAGGTTGCCTGATATCCTGAACACAAGCTAGAGGAAGTTTTCAGAGGCAGAAATCTACACTGTGGCAGGGCTGAGACGAGATGCAGCATTTCCTGACAGTTCAATGGCTAAATTAACCCTTTCAGATGAACTATGACCTCACACTTCTTTCTGTGCGCGGACAGGATTTGAACCACCGCAGATAAGCTGCCTTCAGCGGACTCGGAGGACTTTACACCATCTTTATTATCTCACTTTTGCACATGTTGGTCACCAAAACACTGAACTCAATCATCTCAGCCAACCTTTACTGGTGTGGCTGTTTAACAGAAATGCTCAATTTGTAGTTCAACATTTTGGTAAAAACACATTCATGGTTTTTTGTCTCGCCACTCATGTCTGTATGATCAATATACAGTTAAAAGCCAGCAAACTTTGCCTAGTATAAAGTAATATAAGTAGTATAAAGTAATCAAATCAACCTGCTGGCACTTCTAACAGTCAATAAGAATCGATTTCTGTCTTATTTGTTTAATTCTCGATAGAAACCCAAAATGTAAAAACAACCAATGGCTGAATCATAGTGAGTTGCACATTGGACTATTTTTGGCCTGGCAACAGGGGCAGAGACTCCACCAAGCTACAGGTCCCCAACAAGAAACAGTCCAGCAACAACAACAAAAAACGCCTTTACATTGATCATACAGACATGAGTGTGTATCAATTTTCCTCAGCAAGAAAGTGAATGTGTATTTACAAAAACACCTTTTGTTTTGCTGCTTTTCCTGTCTAATATAAAGGAAGCAAGTCAACACTTGGAAATGTTCAGCAGCTAATCGGAGACGTGGGAATTCAAGCTTTTTGAACAATGACAGACTTTGGCAGAACTTTTTTTGTTTAAGTGTCTGGAGGAGGTCAGGAAAGGTCGACTGTCCATTAACTGTAAATCTGGTTAAACTATCAGTCCTCTCTGCAGACGTTCACACTGAGGCCAATGTTTGGTTCAGCTGCTAGTCCGGAGCAGCTGGTTGTTTGCGGGTTGACTGATGAAAATATTCCTCCAAAGTTAGAGACGGCAAGCAGTTGGACTTCAACACTGAGCCAGTGAAAAACAAACTGTGGCAAATGTCTTCTTGTGATGTGAGACAAAGTCCAGTCACTTGTGTTGAAAGGCTCTTTTTCACTTTAGTGCTCAGTCAGTAATTGTCATATTAAAGTATGCACAACCTAAACTACCTACAATAACTACCTGTCTACCTAGGGCTCACTTTTAACGTCTAGTCAAAGAAAAAAAAAAAAAGGAAAACATCACTCCAGATAACACTAGTAATACATGGCTGTGAGAGAAGAGGGAGAAGTGGGGACTCTCTCTTTTTTTCTCCATTTTTGAACAAACAGCTTTAACTAAGAAAAGCCGGAACAATAACACTCATAGCACAGCTTTGATTACAAAGCTCAGTTTCTTTTCAAAAGTACCTATTTAACTCCTCTGTGAGGGTCTAATTTTAAAGCAGAGTTCAATAGTAAAAGGTGTGTTTCTCCACATCGTTTGCAGCCATCTGACAGATTTTCTCATCTGCTTGACCTCCCAGGTTTGGCTCAGTTGTGGGCAAATATCCCCCCGTTTTTCTCCTCTTTCCTTTCCCTCATTTAATCCTCGTCTCAAATTCCTGAAGGTTGTTTGGATGACTAGATACCTGCCCAATGGAGCCTACAGTATAGATATATAGATTTATATATAGTGTGTGTATCTGGAATTCAAACACACTCCTCCGCGATCCAGATGTTCAGCAGTTGCCATGGAAACAAGCAGGTGGGTTTAGCTCTCCGTGGTCATGGCTTTCTTCAACAGCTTGACGATCCAGTGTCTTTTTGTTTTTTCTTCAGGGAGGTGTGTGCAAGGTAGTGTTTGTTTTGAGTTCCTAGCTTTCGTGTGTGTGTGTGTGTGTGTGTGTGTGTGTGTGTGTGTGTGTGTGTTTGAACTAAAGAGCATTGGTCTGGAGGTAGGTGCTTGTTAGTACAGTAAAGGGGCGTCAGGCCTCTGCAGACCTGTGGAGGGGGGGGGGTCTTCACACTCTTACAACCATATTTTAAGAGCTGTGATGTCACCTTGGAGACCTGAGTGTGTTCAATCGATCACATGGTCATGTGATGTGTGATGTGTGACGGTCCCAGGAACAAAGGCTAGGAGCAGTGAAGTTACAAGGTGAAGTTTGCATGCTAATTTGTGAGTGTTCTTGTGTGTGTGTGTGTTTTGTTTCTATTCCCATTATCTGTGTGTGTGGGTGTAAGTGTGTATCAGTGTGAGTTGGGCTGCTCCACTTTGAGCCCGACCAGTGACGGAGGCATCTGCACTGCAGCTGAGGAGGAGCTGGGAGGTGAAGCCCTGACGCTGGAGCTCCCGGTGGAGGAGGACGAGGTGGTCACCGCAGGCCGGATGAGCGGAGGCGGTGGGTGATTGTGGGGCGCTCGGTTCTGGAGTGGGCGTGTCTGCAGGGGTGGAGGCTGACGGAGGAGGCTGGGGGGAGCCGAAGGAGGTGCGGGGCGCAGCAGTGGCGGGGGCTGGGAGAGGGAGGAGGGGGTCTGAGTCGAGGAGGGGGGAGAGGAGCCACCGCCAGCGTCCGAGGGAGAGTCTTCCATTTTGACCTGAGGGAGGGCAGAGATGGAGGGGAGGAGGAGGAGGACAGAGGTCCTATTAGCACCGTCTAGGACACGTCTCTTCCAAACTGTTAAACTATTCCTTTAATATGGAGCTAAGAGCTATTCAGAAATATATAAAGATTGGTGACATACTGAGAGTGTGTTGCATCTTGTTAATTTTTTTCTTTCACACCATTTTATCCATTAACAGAAAATATTCAGTAAAAACTAACATGCTTTACAGCTGAACAGTGTGAGATGAGTGTCTCTCTGTGACTGAACTCTTCTGCATGTTGCTTCTCAAAATTAGATTACTATTAAGTGTCATATATCATGTGTATTCTCGGTGGTGGCTCACTTCATCCTCTTCAGCGGCTCCATCTGCAGCTGCTGCCACGTCCTCGCCGCTCCGCCTGGAGTCTCTCTGGTCTCGGTTGGTGGCCACTTGCTCGGCCGCCCACTCCCTCAGGACCTCGTCCAGGTTGAACCGGCGTCGGTAGCTCACGAAGAACGAACTCACCTGGGCGGAAGGGCGGAGATAGAAAGTCAGAGAAGAAATGATGGAGGACAGAAAATGGTGCTACATTCAAGGGCACAGAGGAAGAGTGGAGGTCAGACGACAAAATGAAAAGAGGGATGAGGAAGAAATTGAAAGAGATGAAAAGCTGAGAGGCAGCTCAAAGAAAGTAAACGACTTGATGAACGGAGGGTCGGACTTAGGTCAGAACAAATGATGAATGAGCAGCCTTTCCACAAGAGGAAAGAGGATGCTCACCTGAGCTGGTGTCTTGGTCCCGATCACCTCGGCAATGGCAGCAAAGTCTTTACCATAGCGACGGATAGCTGAAGAGGAGACCAAAAACAACCATCAAGCTAATGTTGTGTCTATATACATCACTCACATCCTATTTGTTGCCATCAAAGGGCTACAACAGTGTTTTCTTTCGCTCTGTCAGAGAGATGAGGTGTGTGCATGTGTGTGAGAGAGCAGAAACAGGAAGAGTAAATGCAGAGTGAGCAGGCTTGTCGAGGCGTGTGTTTTCTGTTAACCTTTATTTGAGGTCGACTGCCTGAGTGCACCTGCTCTTTTCCAGGCCTGTCCCGTTTCACACTCTTATTACTACACACATTCATGCATCTCAGCTTCTGTTTCCTCCTCTCCTGTTTGCACCACACAGCTGCAGTCTGCTGGGCCCTTGCTCAAAGGCACACTGACAGCAGCTTCCAAGGGAAAGCCTGTTTGTGACTTAAGCTGCAACTTTTGCAGGCTTTATGTAAAGGGGTACTGAGGACAGTGGCTGCTTTAGTTTTCTCATTTTTCACTTCAGTAACAGCTGGAATTTATACTTTACAACTTGTTTATTTCTTTTGCATCAAAAATAGAAAAGGAAGAAAGAAAGAGTTTTTTTTCCTCTTAAATGGAAAGAAACACATCAAAGCCTTCAACAGTGTGTCAGATGGTAAGATAAAACTTGTAATACATAAATTTCTGATACAAATGAGGTCATTCTTCACATCTGGCAGTGGTTTTAGGTAATGATTATCTCTTTTGCAGGGTGGTTAGAATCAATGTTTGGAGACGTGCTGTTTTAGGCAAAGCTACGGTAACAGTGCTTGAGCAAGGGGGGACTTAAAAAATGTAAATAATCTTCTTAGAATACAACAGATTCAAGACTCAACAAAAGCCTGTGAGGTAATGTTACAGGGGAAAGATCTCCTGCACTGTCAGGCTGTGTCAGGACTGTGCTTCCAAAGCTTTGACACCGACACTTTCTGTGGAAAACATGAATATGAATGTGTCTAGCAGTCTGACTTCCCTCTGTGAATGTGAGCGAGGAAGAAGACGTGGTTGACAGCACGAGGTGACTCGGCGGGGGGAAGGGATGAAGATGCTGCAGCCTTTACTCACCCTGCACAGCCAGCAGCTGCTCCTCTGTGGTCCAACGAGAGTTCATCTTAGGGGCAGGCTGGGAGAGAGGAGCGGTGAGGAAGAAGAGGAGAGAGGGGTGAAAATGACAGCGTGAGATCAAAGAGCAGATTAAGACTAATCTCAGTCCCACAAGGGGGTGAAATAATATCTGGAGGGAGTTGGGGAAGGGCAGAGTAATTAAATGAAAGAGGAAGGGGACAACTGGGGAGAGATCAGAGACGAGGTAAAGGGAATAAAGGCAGGAAACAAAAATCAAAGAGGGAGCACTGAAGGATGAAACAGGGGAAAATGCATCTTCACAGTTTTAAAAAAGACGGGTACAAAAAAAAAAATCTTACCTCAGCAGGTTTGAGAGAGTCGACACCTTCACTTAGGCTCTGCTTCAAAATACTGTTGCTCTGTTTAATTGACTGAACCTGAGAGAAAGAGAGAAGTACGGTTATTTTTTGACTGGTTGGACTGGTGCCAGTTATCAGAAACAGGCACAGACACGACGCAGCTTCTGTTGAGAGAAACATACATTTAGCCACCGGTTTCGCTTTTCTACTGAAGCAAGTGATTGCAGCTTAAACTTGTGAATAGTAGTAATATATCACAGTGCACTTTTTTGATAATGTTGTTCCAACAAGCTGTTCCCACTCAGCGAGAACTGTAAGTCAGGTTTTCTTGGAGCAATGTTTTGATTTCCTACCGTTGGAATCTGCTAGTAAAAATGTTCATATGGTAAAAAAAAAAGCAACTCTTCATCGAAACTGAATTAATCATATTTGTCACAAACAAATGTGACGAGTAATTAAAAAATAAGTATTGTTGCACCATTAAGCTCTGGAGGAGGTGTTAATTTTCCACCTCTACAGACAATGCATAATCAAAGCCATTCAAATCATGTTCAATATTTCTGTTCTCAGTGTATTTACTCATACCTGTCTCTTGAGTGACACCAGCTGTGTGTCCAGCTGCCGTACAGTCAGCACCCCGGCATCATGGGAGGCTGACAGTGACGTGATGTCTCCCTGCTCCAGGTGCATGCCTTTGGGTGGCCTGCGGCGAGCTCTGAGCGGGTGGTGGCGGTACTGGGCCCCGATGTTTTCCTTCTTCACTGGCCCGGAGCGGCTGGGGGTGGCCTTGTCAGAGCTGGTGCTGCTGGGGTTCGGTTTCACTGCCTGTGTGAACAGATAACACAAAAATATTAGACTAAAAAAATTTTCAAAAATGTGTTAAAATGAGCACGCATTTACTCCGTTTGTGAAATACCTGCACGAAAATTTGATATACCTCACCTCTTTCTTGGCATCAATCTCAAAGTCACTGTCACTGCCGGGGTCACCTTCCTCCATATCATCATTACTACAACAAGAAAATGTAATGTAATCAACCCTTGGTCAAGCTTTGTCCCCAACTAATTGTCTAGTTTTAAAATGCTTGAGAAAGTAATTTGAAAATGAAAAGAAATACTATTGCGGTATCTCATTCACATTCATGAGACCATTGTCCCTCAGGATGACGTGCTTATCAAGCGTCATTTAACATTGGAGTTTTGTAAATGTCAGATTTCAAATGAGTGGTTTGTGAGAGCTTAATGTTTCCTTCCTGCTTGGTCTTTCCTCCAATAATCATTCCTTCCTCTTTCCGTCCGTCCACTCCAGGATCATTAAAAATTCATTGGATCTCTAACCTGTCATCTTTCTCTCTCTTGTTGACCAGCCTCCTGGCCTGCCGGTCCATGACAGAGGTCCTGGTCCTGGTCTTCTTCCAGCTGTAGTAGTACTTTACTAGGCTGGAGATCAGCTTGTCTGGAAGCTGTACACAAACACAAAAAATAATGAATATGTGATTAAATATTGTGTACTAAATATGCTGTAAAACTGTGTGTGTGTGTTTGTGCGCTTTTGGGTTCTCACCATCTGCTGGATGCGGTGAAAGCTCTTGCCGTGGAAGCTGAAGGCCTGCTCGAACAGCACTTTATCCTCCACAGTCCACTCATCTGGGAAGGGGGTGAAGTTGGCCAGGTCGGCGAGCGAGCGCTCTACATCGTGTTTGTGCCATAATAACATGCCGAGAGCCTGTGGGGAACAGTGGGGACGAGGAGAGGGTTAGGTGACCAGGGACAGTGTGAAGTCAGCCAAAAGAGACACAAGCAGAAAAAAAGAGAAAGGCGTTTACCTGCTCCATGTTGTACCCATGTTTCTCCTTAGCCATCAGGATGTACTCATCCACTGAAAAAAAGTGAGAGAAAAAAAAAGTTCAAGAGAGGAAAGAAAAGCATTGGTAACAGATGAAGATGAAGAGATTCAGTCCAAGAAAAAGAGGAAAGAAACCACATTAGTATTGTGGAGGGGAACACCAGGAAGAGATGTAAGCAGCAAGGGAGAGAAGAAGGAAAATAAAAATCAATAAGAAAGAGAAAGAAAGACGAGACAGTGAGAGAAAATACATGTCCAGGAAAGAGCAGAGAGAATGAAAGGATTTATTAGTATTCTTCGGTTAGCATTTAGCCATTAAACTCTAGGTCACATTATCAAGCTTGTTCCAGTGAATACAAGGTAACCTAGGTGTGTGTGTGTGTGTTTATATGTGTGTGCCATGTGTGAGTAGCTTACACATTGCATCAGAAAGCAGGCTGTTGGGGCACCAGACCAACATGCTCCTCTGGTCCTTCTCATTGTAGCGGGTTGGGCTGTCTGGTGATGAAATGAATTGTTGATCATTTTAACACATTTAGAATTACCGTCCATATACTATTGAGCTTATTTTATATTAAAAGGCTATAAACTATAAGCTATATTTTAATCCCTCTTTTATTTCATTAGGTTCTCTGTGTTTTCCCCTCCCCTCATTAAACCTTACATATAACTTTCACTTTCTTTCTCCCTTCCTTTTGCATGTTTTCCCCTGTTCAGTCTCCATCCTTGGTTTTCTATCCATAAGCAAGAAAAATGATTAAATAAAAATGATGATGCATGTCAGCCGGTGAACTGAATTTGATGTTAATAGTGTGGCTCTTTTGCCTGCTTCTGGCATTCGCTGACATAATCTGATGGTTGTGGGACAACTTCATCAATGTTAATTGTTTCTCTGGTGTTCAGCCACTTAACTGCTGCTCATACAAATTCATAATCTTTAAACCTTTTCATTCCACACACAATTATATTTTCACAAATAATAAAACATGTCAGCATTAATCTGATTCAAAATAGTTACATACTGTTCTGACACATCAGAAAACACGTCACAAAATTACCTAAGGCCTACGTGTGTTTTCTAAAGGGGTTAGTAAAACTCATGACTTCACACATTTTCTAACTTTTGGACTCCAGCTTTAAGTTTACACGATTCATTAGAAGCCTTGCTTTCAATATGCCACAGATGCATTGTTACCATGAGAGTAATGACTCAGTTATGGTGTTTTTTATTCCCACAATGAACTGTGTAAGGAATAATTTCATACTAAAACATGTAGAATAAAACATAGTTGTGCTACATCAATGTGTGTCTTTTTCCTTCTCTTCATTTTTCCTGGACTTTCCAGCTAACACTTATGAACACTAATCACTTGACCTTCATTTCTCTGATAATCTGTATTCCCATCTACTCCTCAATTTCAATTTTCTTCACATTTCTTCTCACTTGTTTCCTCCTCAGCCCTGGTTTTCTCCCCCTGTCGATTCATCTCCCTTTCTTTCATGCATTCCTCTCTCCCAGCTTACCTGGTTTGAACTCTGGGATCTGAGCCTGGTAGTCTCCTCCCACTCTGATCATACTGTCTGTGGAAAAAGGGAGAGAGAGAGAGAAGACAAATAAGATTTTATTTTGTTTGTTTCCCAGAAGTATGGGTAGAGCTGCAGAGACAGGATCGGGGACATAAAGGGAGAGACAGGAGGAGAGCCATTCACAGCATTTCAGAGTGAATAATTAAGAGTGATAATTATATGCTATTTCATACCTCTGACTGGATTAATTCTGTCAGGGAGCACATATTCTTAGAGCTCATATTTCATCCAGGTAACTCCTTGTTTTTTCAATTATTGACCAAGTACTTAATCAGCTTGATCATTTCCCAGTGAGGATGTCCCATTCAGTTTTTTTCTTCAATAAAGCAAACCTCCAGATACAAAGACTTTGATTCAATCCTTATGAGTACTACATGTCAATTTAATATCTGATGGGCTAAAATAATAGCTGTAGCCTGCTTAATCTGCTTTCAAATACTGAAGGTCTTAGTTCAAAAATTTTACACTTAAAAGCTCTAATTACTTATACATGAATGAAACTATAAGACTCATGATTTCAATATTAACTGATTCACTTAAGAAGAGGGGTATTACTCTGATGGAACTACAAAAACAGTAGGTCCACTTGTGGTTGTACAGTGGTATTACAGAGTGGATCTTCTTTCCTTGCACCCAGTCTTGGACAAATAAACACACCAGTTAGCAGGGAACATTTCAACCTGACTGAAGACAAGTTTACTTTTGTCTGTCATCAAAGTACTCATGGAATTAATGTTAATTGATGTCAATTTATACGACCTGCATCTGCCACAGCAGTTTGTTGTTTAAACAAGCAAAACAGACAGTCTGGGCCCCTGCTACCTGAATGTTTTGTATATACACTGAGCTTTGCTAATGATAACTAGCGTTTGAGTTCAACAAATCCATGTTATTTGCCTTTGTCTCTGTTTTGTTTTTTTACAAGCTGAGCAGGGGTTATTGGCACAATTTCACAGGAGAAGAAAACTCCAGCAACACTTGTAGAGCATGAAACTATTCTGATATTAAAACATATTACAACACAGACAGAAAATGTCACACAGTGGCTTCATGGTTGACTGATAGTTGGTAAATAAGCATGTATGAGTGGTCAAAAAAAGCCTGTGTAATTCAGGTGCTGATGATGATCAAGCTAATGGGGGAAGTCAATAGCGGATGGGCAACATAATTGGTGCTGTGGCACAGAGCATGGATGGCAAGGAGTAAAGAGAGATTATGAGAGAGGCAGGGAAGCAGACCAGGAGCAGGAAGAGACACATTACTTTTTCCTCAGGGACAGAGGACAGGAAGGGAGGAGACCAGAGAGATAGAAACCGGAGAATGGGCAGAGAGAGGTAGAGAGGGGACAAAGAAGAAAGAAAAGACAGGAAAGGAGACATACATTAAAGGATGAATGAAAAAGATGGCGACTGAAGACTACAAAAGGATGGAGGAGGTGGAGGCAAGGAACAAAGTTGTGGTCACAGTAATGTTAGGTAAGGTGGCTTATGATGCAAAGTCTCAGAACCAAATCGACTGGGGAAATCTGAACAGAGATGCCTTTTGAACGATATGTTAAACTGTCATGTGTGATCTCAATAATATATCGTTAGTCTATGTGCCAAGGTGGATTGTTAAAAAATGAAAGATCAACAGCAAGTCGGTGGGTGAAGGAGAGAACGGAGGAAGGAAAGATGTACGTGGGCAGAAGATGATAAGGATGGAAGAGTGTGGGAAGGAGGTGGAGGAGAGAAGGAGGAGACAGCAGAGACTGGTGTGCAATGGGCTCAGGAGAAGCACTGCAGCAATGCAATGAATGCAGCAGAAACAGCTGGCAAGATTTATCTTAACCAGGGAAATATGTGTCCACTGCTATAACACATTACACATGCTTCATGATAGAAGAGTAAACTCAAACAGTTAGTAGCTAAATCAACCTCCAACTTAGCAAGAGGATTCAATTCATATTAAATCAGATAATGGTTCAGTTCAATGTGTGTGTGTGTGTGTGTGTGTGTGTGTGTGTGTGTGTGTGAGTGTGTGTTTCTACCATGGGCATGTTCTTCATCACTGCTCTCTTCTTCAGAGTGCGGTTGGCTGTTGCCGTTGGTTACAGTCTTGGCTCTGCTCCTGGACAGGACCCCGGCCCCCGAGCGCTCCATCACTGAGGGCATGGCTGCAATACACACACACACACACACATAGACCCTAAATTAAGATTTCACCACTCAAACACCCCATTCTTCATAAAATACAGCTTCTGTGAAGTGTGATTAAATCTTCCACAAAACAATCCTTTTTTTCCCTCATTAGTGAGTTGGCTGCTGTTTGTTTTTCGCTTTAAACCCAGTAAGACCTCATTCACTCTTGTAATGTAAAACAGCACCTTTTCCTGCTACCCTAAAAGCACTCCTATTGTTTTGCATTGAGCTGAGTTTATTTTCCAAACACTGGTTTGCTATCATTCAACAAAGTGTAGCAGGAATGAGTCCTAAAACCTGGAAATGAATACGCACTGCTGAACTTCCTGTCCCCTCATGGCAGAGGCATTGTTTTCTAAAAAGGTTGGTTAAAAGCCTAAAATTAGGTATTTGCATAACTCAAGCTGTGAGATTCACATTTTGTTCTACAACATAATATACATCAGTAAACATCCGATTTTTGATTTTTGGAGCTTTGTGCTTCTTACAAAAGGCAGTAGTTAACAAGTGGCTTACAAGTGGCTAAATTACACCACAGAGGGTTTCTGGAAAATTAAACAACATCATGCTTAGCAAGGTAACTTGCTAGTCTGCCTTTACAGCCTCGTGTTTCTACTGGCACTTTTACAAACTAATCTTACTAAAACTTTTTAACATGTATATTTCCCTAGTTATGATGTGTGTACAGTATAATATAAAAGGAAGCTTGATGGTTGTGACTTTAAAGTCATGTGGCCATGTTTTAGTTAGTTTGAAGCCTAATGTTAACTAACTCCTGGCGATTACATTTATGCGTTAAAAATCATGTTAGAGGTGTTCATTTGTGAAGAAATCATTGTTTAACAAAACATGAAGGTATCCTAAACTTTTATTTGCCACAGAGCTTATTTACTGCAAAAATCATCTTCATCTTGTCCATGTCATTCCAGCCCATTAAAAACAAGTTTGTGTCATGGGGGAACCACCCATAAGGAGACCAGGGGGCTGTTGACAAAGTATTGTTTAATAAACACAAGTCAGTCAACAGAAACATCTTCTGCAACAACTGTGATATCTTATTTTAGCACTTTTCTCTCCCAATCAACATTCTGATATTTAGATTAATGCTATCTGTCGATAGGGTGTGTGATTCAATTCCATACCAGTGCTCACTTTATCCCAAATTTAAAATCTCACTGCATGGTTCACTGAGTAACAGGCAATGTTGTAACACTTAGGACTGATCTGGCAGCCCTCCATGACTTAACAAAATGTGACTGACAGCAGAAACAATGTATTTTACTCCAACACTGATTAATAAACTCTATTAAATGTGAATCTGTCACACTTCGGCCAAAATCCGATCTACAAGGTGAGTAAAACAGCTGCAAGCCAGTATCAATGATATCCATCTGACAGATACCAGATATCACTATTATTTTCAGAGCTAAAACCAGTTATTAATATGTGACTGTAAGTGAATCTGCGATAAATTTTAATCACAAATGTTTAAAAGTCATCATATAAATAATCATTTCAATCAAAAAAGACTCCAGAAATCCTCTAGTTCCTATACCTTAGATTCAATGATATACTGATAGAACAAAACTAGTTAAATGGTTATGGTAACTTGAGTCATAGGAAAATGATTGTGTGCATTTGTCACTATTTTCTTACTTTTCTACACCAGTCAACACATTAAGAAACTGATCATTATATCACTCAATATTAATAATCATCATTAGTTGCATATCCTTAATATTTCAGTGTATGGGAGCATGAAAAGGATAAGATGGGTGTTGCTTTGCCCTGGCCTGGCCTTATAACTATGCATATTCAGTGTCACTATGAAGATGTCCAAAACATGATGTTCTCTTTTCAGCCTGACTTCATCTCCAGCCAGTAGTATGAAAATCTATGAATCAGACACACGTGCCTCTTCATAAATGCTAAGGAAATCCATCGCAAAAGCACAACTGACAAGTTGCTGCATCTAGAAAACAACGTCGAAAAAAAAACGTGCAATGGGTAACTTGAGGGCCCTCCTGAATGAAGGGGGCTCTCATTTTAAGTGTCATCCACAATCAGTGCTATATCATTACGTGGCCAAGCGTCGTTTCTCTCTCTCTCTCTCTCTCTCTCTCTCTCTCTCTCTCTCTCTCTCTCTGCATCTCCAGGCCAGTGAGTCTCACAATAGCACAAAAGACTAGACGGTCAACTAAGGACACGGCAGAAAGTAACTCCCTCCTCGAACACAAACACAGAGCGGGTTACAAACGACAGGTGACCACAAACAAAGACCGACATGACTGAAAGATCCGAGTACGAACACCCCTAACATCTTGCAATAAATCTTTAACGCTTAGCCTCGCTGCCTCATTTCCTCACCACATCAACAACTTCATCACTAGTATCCTAACTTGAACTCTAACCAGAACAAAGCAGGGACAGGCGTGCGGCATGAACTTATTTCCCCTCATCCACCAGATTGAAAACAGTTACGCTTTCACGGAGGGTTGGGGGGCAATCTTTGCAACCCAATAGTTCAAATCATATCTTGCAAACTTCGGCAGACAATGCAAGTGTCTGAGGCTCTCTGGGGGTCTTTGTCTATCGCGACTCTCGGTGGCCCGCACAACTATAACAGTTGTCCCTGTTAACTTCACTCGAAACTCACAAAAACCCGAGTCACTACATTCATCTATTTTAATTACTATATTTCGACCTTTTTTTAAGTTCGGGATATTTCTCAAGCTGCAGCTGGAAAGGAAACGAAGATGTATAATCCCACCCCGGTTCACTTTCAGAGAGAGTTTTAGGGGGGTTGTGGTAGCCTCGAACACTGCTATGGTAGCTTCGATCTCTGGCAGATTCATCAATTGTTGTGTGTAAAAAAAAATTTAAAAAAACGGTTTAGACTATAATAGATAACTGCTTACTCGACTTGGCACAGTCCATCTTAAAGTAACACCTATTGCTCAACCATTCATTTGTGCTAAAAGAGTCATTCTCACAACCTATGACCGCCTCAGGCAACTTTTCGCTCCCTAACTTTAAATACTTGGAAATCTTTTATTATGTAATAGGGGACAGCAAATAAATCCCCATAACACATTGCTTTTAAGCTGAAGATAGATATGTGTAAGTTATTAGATTTGTCTTGTATCACGAATGCTGATACAAGTCTCCTCATCGATGTGTCAATTTTAACTCATACTGACAAATAACGTTGACAGTAGTATAACTACGATGACTAACAATGTTCTCGTGGATCTAAAGGACTACGCTCAGAGTGACCTTGTGTTTTTTGTTTTTTTATTAGGTACAGGTAGTACTATACTAATGATATGGGGACTTTTTTTTATTTACTCTGTTACGATCAGTTCAACCTTGTTTTTGTGTAAAGTCAGACCATTCTTAAAAAACTTAAAAAAAAAAAAAAAAAAAAAAAGAGGTCGTGAGCTCACACACGTCGCTTTATTTGATCACCTTTGACTAACTTAATCAGTATTTTCCACAGCTTTCCCAAGCAGTCATCTGTGTGTCAGACTTTGAGGTCCTTTTGTTATCCCCACGCTTGCGTTGCTGTTACTACTGACGCTACTGTCTGCTGCTGGCACGGGAGTAAAAAAACTCGCTCTCTGGATTATTAAACTCAAGTTAGCGGTCTCTTTCGGGACGTTAAACTGCAAACGGTAGCAGTTTGAATGCTCGGAGTGATTTCTTGAGACTGAACAATAAAATTCAAACGACATTTCCCCCCTCACGAAAGTGCAATCTGAAGTGAACCCTAGTTGGGTCGTTGGGATGCTAATGTTAGCCAGTTAGCTTGCGGCTAGTACCCTCGCGTTACATTAGTAACGTTAATAGTTGGAAGTCAAGATAACAGTCACACCGTACCTGTGTTTCGTTCCTCTCCGCTTTCTCGCACCCAAAACTTATCTGCTCCTCTTTCAAAGGTTAATTTTCCTCTTTGAAGTGGTATAAGACAATTATTGCTTTAATTCTTGCCTAATTGATGAGCACAGCCAGTACAATGAAGTGAACTGCATGGATAGATGGTAGCAGCCGTGAGTGTGTGCCGGGGAGACGGACAACACCCGGGGAAAAGTGAGGTGGACATCCGCCCCGATGCGTTCGCCTCTCCCAACCAACCAACCGTTTGGATTGACAAAAAGTAGTCCCCTAGAACTATTAAGTATAACTACTCGTCATTTTGTATTGTAATTGCTAAAGGTCTAATTTGAGATGTTGCTGATTTTTTTTACCAACAAGTCATACTTAAAGATCTCGGCAAAAATATATTTTAGAAACTGCCCACCTGCTAATCCACATCAAGATTATTATCCACAATTATCTAGTTTAACAGAAAGAGAAACTAGGGGCGTCTGTTCTGAGGATAAACTGTGGCTGTTAGAGACTCTTAATCTGCCATCTATCAAAATCCCATAAATTAGGGACTACTTGCCAGTGTGTCGGCGGAGGGATTCGTCAGCTGTGCATCTCTGTGCTGAGGCAGGCTGTCCAGACTTGTACTGATGTATGCATGGTGGAGAAAAGGGCAGGAGAGTGGGACACATTTGAACCCTGTGTGTATATGTATGAGTGAGAGAGCGCGAGCGTGTCTTCGAGAGCGTGCATGAAGTTACAATAACTCAGAGAAATACCCTTAACGTACTTGATTTATTTTTTATTTAACATGTCGAACAATTCAAAGAGTTCCGCCTTGCGTTCCTTGTGTGTGTGTGTGTGTGCATCGGTGTGCATGCACAGGTGGATAAGTGTGTGTTTTGTGTGCGTGTGTTTGAGAGGGAGAATAGGGAATGTTTCAGTTGTAGCAAGGTCTCTCACACCTGATGCAGGCAATAAACACAATAATATACAAGTGCGCGCGCGCGCGCACACACACACACAGAACCTGCTGCTACCTCTACTAGTGCTGCTGCTGACATGTAACAGCCCGTTGCACACTCCTCCACCTTTTTTCTCTATCTACTCACTCTGTGGCATTACCAACTCCTCCTCTTTTCCCCACCTCCTCTTCATCATCTCAGTTCTCTCATTTTCCCACCTTATCTCCATCTTCTTCGAGATTTCTCATGTTCACACCCCCCCTTCTCTCTTTCTACAGTCCTGCTTCATGCTCTTCTCCTCGCACTTCTTTTCTAATCTTCCCCCATTTGCTTTTCTTCTCCTCCTTCAGTACTTTCTCTCTAGTCCTCCTCCCCTTTCCCATTTTCTTCCACCTCCTGAATCTGTCCTAATTCTCCTCCTCCTCCTCCTCCACCCCCCCCCTCCTCTCTGCTTTCATAGCCTGTGCCTGATGCCTGTTTTTTTGTTTCTCCTCTCTCTACCTCCTCTCTTTTTTCCCTCCCTGCTTCCCTCCTTTTCACCCCATCCATTTCTTTTGCCTCTTCTGCTCTTCTCCCCTCCTTAATATTTACCCCTCCCTCCTCTGCTCTTCCACCCCCCTGACTTTCTCCATCCAGTGATGACTCCTCTCCTCTGTTTCCTGCCTCCCTACACTCCTTCCTGCTTTTCATCTCCTTCCTCACCCCTCCTCCTCCTGCTCCTCTTCCTCTTTCCTGTCTCTCCCTATAGCTACTTATCTGTCTCCCCCTCTTGTCGTCTTCCTCTCATGTCGCCTTGACTTCAATAGTGTGTGTGTGTGTGCGTACGTGCAAATTCTTCCCTACCCCTCCCCCCATCCTCCCCCTATGGTGACACAGTAAAGCAGTTTCGCTTCGCTCACCTCAAGCTCCCCCTCTTTTTTTCTCTTCTTACTCCTTCTTCCTCTTCCTCCCTCTCCAGTCTTATATTCACCTCTAGCACCTCCTCCTCTCCTCTCCTCTCCTCCTCTCCTCTCATTAGTCAGTGTCCATGAAACTCACCATTTCACTGTCTCTCCCCTCCCTCAGTCCTCCAGTCCCTCACACATCCTCTCTAATGAACAACTGCTACATCCCTCCCCTCCTTCCCTCCTCTTTCCCTCCGTCTCTCTCTCTCAGCTCTCCTTTCATCCTCCTCCTCTTCTCTCTGTCCTCCCCTTCCCTCCTCCTCTGTCCTCCTCTCCATTTGTCACTCCGTCTCTCTCTCTCTCTCTCTCTCTCCTCCTTTCCTTCCCTCCTCTTTCGCTCAGTTTATCTTCAATCTCTCAGAAGTGAGTGTCCCTCCCACTCTCCCTTTATCTCACTCATGTTTCCACTCTATTCCTCACCCCCCCCCCGCCTCCCCCACTCTCCACCTGTCTCATTCCTCCTTCTTGCCCGCCTGCCTGTCTGCCTGTATGCTCCTCTCCCTTTTTGTCGAGGTAAATGTCTATCCTCTGCAACCCTCCCTCCCTTGCACCTCCCTCCATTACACCTCACCCTGACTCCCATCCCTCTCTCTTATGAATCCTCTGACTTTCTCTGTTGTCTCAGGAGATACATGGTCTAGAAGCAGATGTGATAGAATGACGCCCCTCCTGTTGTGTTCAATAAGTAGTTGTTGTCATATCTGAATGTTTCTGTTTCTTTTACTCACTTTGATATAGGTACAGTGAGATGATGCCCCTAGCCATCTAATTTTTAAATGATTTTCATCCCTGATGCCAAACATCATCACTGAAGTTGCACTGTGTGACACACTGTATGACTCACTGTAGTCTCATGCAGAAGTTTACAACACTAATAGATCATAGTATGTAAATTCAGACTGAAATTATGTATCAGTGGTAAATATATCACACAACTGACTTGTATGCATGACTGACTGACTGGAAGTCACAACTAAATCCACAGTGTACTTGCAACATCAAAAGGTTTTCTCAGCTTAAAAATATTGTTAAAAGAAAAGAACATATCGAAAGTCATAGTGATTTGTTTCCCGGATGCTCTATTTACCTACATTCAGTTGTGGTATGAGGTTTGGAAACATCAGTTGTAGCATCTCCCACTAGTATGGTACTGTACTATGGAGTGTCCCAGTTTCATACTACACACTATATTTTAACAGGTTTTAAGTCTGATAGTGTTTACACACTATAAAAAGTGAAACAAAATGCAATATGCTCAAAAAACTAAACACTGAAATGCATTTTAAAAAATGTTTTTGAGTTTGCTGTTTGTGCACACTGTTTTCCCACAATGCACTGCACAAACAGCAAACAGAGGAGCAGCTCAGAGCTGACAGAAAAAGAAACAAAATGCCTGCATCAACTCTGGACTGACATCACTATCCTGAAATCCCTCCCTTGATACATCAAACAACTTCCTCCATATCAGTATTTTTACAACCATAATTACACTGTTACTATGTTGGAAAAAGCCATGACACATTTTTTACAGTAAATTGTCAAATGAGTCTAAAAATGTCGAATGAAATTCCGACTGGCTAAAAGTAGGTCTTTTAGTGGGCTGGATGCAGACTCATGCTGCTTCACCACCAGATATGAAAGCTGTGAGGCAATCAGCTGTAAATGACTTCCTATTATTGCTCAGACATGGAAGTCCCACTGCAGGGGACAGATACCAGGCATTTTCTCCCCATGAGTGCACACACTGTGCAACCTTTTCCCCTCCGTAGAGTAGCCGTGCAGGTTGAATGTCCGGTCTATGTGCTGCGATTCTGTGCTGCAGAGCTTGCTGTGTTGAGAGAGGCCTCATCCTCAGCCACCATTCTCCTCTGCTCCTTTCCACACTGCATCTGTTGATTTCCTCTCTCATCCTCCTACCACTCCTTCTCTCCTGGCTCTTGATCCCTCTTTTTTTCTCTCATCTTTCTCCCCCTGTCCTCCTCTTCTTCATTCTCTCTGGTCTATTAATTATCATCTGTCCTCATCTTTTCTTCCTCTTTATCTCCTCCTTTGTCTATCTGTCCATGTACCTATCTTTGATACACAAGAGAACATGTAGGCCTATGTGTGTGTGTGTGCATTTACCAGTATATGTGTAGGTGGAGGTGGGAGGGGGGCAGCTTGAATTTCAATATCCACTCCTGCCAGCTACACACACTAGAGAGAATGTATGAAAAGTCACTAACACTTATTACAGAGCACATGTAGACAGTAGGACTGCGATGGATGTTTGTCAGTATGTCTGGCCTGTATGCTGAGACTTCTTACAGTGAGCGTCAGGCCATTGTGCAGCCTCTCAGAGCCTCGTCGCGCCCCCTAATGACACATGAAATAAAGAGTTTTTCTACCGACAGCCGAGAGACAGATTCCCCGAAGACAAAAGACTGTAGGCGGGGTTTAGAGACTGGGCCATCTGCGTGCTGGGGAGGGCTGCTGTGTGTGTCTGTCCATATGTGTGTGTGTGTGTGTGTGTGTGTGAGAGAGAGAGAGAGAGAGACCCCCTCATGCAAGGCCTTTATTTGCATTATGAGAAAGGGGAAAGGCTTGTGAAGGTGGCCATTTCACTCCCACCAAACCATTAACTCATAATCATAGTCAGTGTTCTACAGAATAACACCTAACCCTTTTTGTTATGGGCTCCCATAGACTACACTGCAGTACATCATGAGCAAAAATAATATTAATAACAACAAAATCACAACTTTTACCCTTTCCCTTTTTTTCTCTTGACCTCACCAAATAAATTTTGATAATGGGTGGCAAATCATTAACATGACTATAAAGCCTTGTTATTACATCAAAAATTAGACTGTATTACTGTATGTGTTAAATGGGCTACAAATGAAGAAATATGTATTCATTGTTCAACAGATGTTCATTTACCTTGTGTGTATTTTGGTCAAACGGCCCTCTCTGCATACTCAATGTAACAAACATATAAAAACTCTTCTAGGATACTCACACCCGCATTGAAGTTAGTTATTGGAGCAAATTTTGCCGGCCAGGCACAATATGCACTCTCCTTAAATTCAACAAATTCTTTTGTATGCTGTCATTTCACTCTGCTGCTACTAATGATTGGACTTTGTTACAAAAAACACTAAAAGTGCATACATTTATCCTAATCTCCACTGATAAGGGTCTCTGTCTCAGTTTTTATCATTATACTTGTAAGCATTTTACTAGAAATATCACAACAATGCTTTATGATTCTTTTAGGGTACATTATGTTTCTCTACTTTCCAGTGAATTTGGGCTGTCAGTGACCTTAATGCTATTCTTTTGTCTCCTTGGGAGTCACTGTGGTCATGATGATGATGTTCTCACCGCCAGTGGTGTGACTTTGATAAAATATGCCTCCACATTTTTGTGGTCGCTGTCTCAGCTAATGAAAGAATAATGAAAGCAGTATCTTTTTGTGCTGCAGGATAAGGGAAGATACCACCGTGCTTTTAATCACAATTTGTTTTTGAGAACTGGTGCCAAGGGTAAAAGAGTGGTCAGAAAGGAAGGTGAAGCCGAAAAAGGTGAAATATAAGCCTGTTTGTACTATGGCTACCCATCTTTCATCCTGTCTGCACCTTAATTGTAGGCTTGGAAGAAACAAGGGCCTGCAATATGAATGGAACGATTTCACTCTCAACATCACCACCTAGTGGTGTTTTGGTATAACAAATGGTGGGCAATGAGTCCCAGTTTGACTATGAATTCATGTGTGAGAAAACAGAAAAAATGTGTCACATAGGATGTTTTTTTGAAGTAGAACCTTAGGATGGTTACTGAAAGGAAAATGAAATTTGCTAATGTAGGTGACATATAACATTTTACCTGGCTTTACTTTTAATACCCAAAGTCCCCATTGGGACCTGTTGATTTATTAACCACAGAGATATTTGCAATGTTCAAAACAGTCAGAGCCGTAGATTTTGTTTAACCTTGTGGTCAGAAGTCCAAGTTGTCCCTCCAGCCACAGATAAAAGAAAAAAAACATTTTCACTAATTTGTATATTTTCCATGTTTAATTAATAAAAAAAATATATTAAAGCTATCTAAGATTGTTTTCAGTCTTTCTGTTTTCACAACCATTTAGTTAATATTATTCATGCATTTCTACATTTTTATTAAACATTGGTATCCCCCACCAAAAAAACACAATTTAAACTTTGGATGTCATGGGGATTTTGTTTGCTGTAGCCCTGAGTTCAAACAAATGTACTTTGCTGTATCATCTCAAACAATAAAGCGTAGTCTGTCTTCAATTAAGTTTAAGTAGAGCCAACTTAAAATGAAGTGCCATTTGATGCCTTTATAGCACCTATTCAGGTAAGGATGTTGATTTCCAGCTTATCAGAGCTCAGGGAGGTTGAAGTCATGTGTGAATACATGTGCGTGTGTGTGCGCATATGTTACTGAATATGAAACAGTGCAGCTCAATGCAGCTCTGTAACTGGTGGTGCTCTGTAACTTTTTTTGCAGAATAAAATGTCAAATGTTTTGTAATTAAAATATTAAAAGACAATGGGTAGGGGTCATGCTGTAATAGTCATGTCAAAACTAAAAAAAAAAAAGCCACTGACTATAAATGATAGAAATCATAGTGAAATGTAATAAATGTCTGACTGCCAGCAGAGTTTAATGGCTTACAAAGGCTCACTAAACTTCTTGTTATCAATTTATTGTAGGCATAATTGTGTTACATAAAACCCAGTATGTTACTCCCAAATGTCTGCAATGCCGTTCCTTATTATGACGATTCATTACAATATTTTATGCAGTATTATGTCATATAAAATAGAATAGAAATGACAAGTAAGGCCAAAGTTTATCATACAACTTGAATTATGCCGTACTCCCTCACCCTGTCTAGCAGGTCCAACCCTCTGAGAGTCTGTCGTCACTTTCCAAACAAGGTAACCGTATTCGCGCTAAAGCGGTGGTGCTTTCAAGTCCAATTGGACTAGTGAAATTCTCTAGCCATATGGTAGCGTGGCCGAGCGGTCTAAGGCGCTGGATTAAGGCTCCAGTCTCTTCGGGGGCGTGGGTTCGAATCCCA
>JAQMCX010000039.1:5602980-5654176 GCA_029814765.1 Acanthurus leucopareius
CTTATTAGGTCAATGTACTGGAGTTTTCTCAAAAGGTAGACAGAGTTATACAAGGGTAGCGTGGCCTAGCGGTCTAAGGCGCTGGATTAAGGCTCCAGTCTCTTCGGGGGCGTGGGTTCGAATCCCACCGCTGCCAAGGAACTTTTCTTGAGTGACCAAATAAAATAGCGGCCCTCCAAGGATACTGTGCAAATTTCCGGCCGAATATGGTTGTCTTGATATATCATGAGAGGAGAATCCGGTTTAGCATGTTTACCAAAAACGTAATCATGGAATATGTGAATCTTAATTTATTATAAAGTCTAAAGAACAATGACAAAAAAAATGAATTTAAGTAAATATGATAATTATAGCAGCAAACTTCGTAAAGCTTCTATCTATCTATCTATCTATCTATCTATCTATCTATCTATCTATCTATCTATCTATCTATCTATCTACAAAAAACACTAACTTAGCTGCAAAGTTAATACTCTAACTTCTTCACATTTTAACCTACTTTTAAAACATTAACCCTAATTGACAATCCTTACATTCTTATGTCAAACGTGTTACAAACGAAATATCCCAAAATCAAGCGGCGTTTTAATCAAAAACCTTTTTTTTTTCTGAAATATTTGGGACAGTCCCAGTCTTTACTCTGCCCAGTGTTTCGGACAAAGTGCTCGGTTAAATACTTGAAAATCCATTTGAGACTCTAACTGGAAACCCCAGAAGCCGGAGCTTGTAAAGAGCACGTGAATGCAGCATAGTTGGACGACGGGGACGAGAGGAAAGAAAAGGGCAAGGAAGAGACCTGTAATAAATTCAGCCTCGCACTCTTGGCGCCAATCCGAATTTAAGAGAGAAAAAACGTCTAATTTTTCAATGACGTTTTTATCAAATTAGCGACTAACCGCCGCTTTTCTCAAAGCCGTCGGTCGGTGCTGTAGCCAGCTAGCCTCGTTAGCACACTATCTATCATTGTCATATTAATCTGGCCCCTTTCTCTCTGTCTGTAGTCACGATACTAATAACTCAGCAACAGTAAAGCACAGGGACAATAGAGGTGCGTTTCTCCGGGGGCATCGATAAGACAGCTGCAAAATGGGGGTGAGTTGTCTATGTTTTGCTTTATGTCTCGTTATGAGGTGTTTCAATGAAAGGTGGATGTTTTGGGTTCGCAAAATGCGTGATGGTGAGAGGAGAGAAAGAAAGAAGGAAGGAAGGAGGGAGGGAAAGGAAGAGAGCATGGTGGATGGATGTAGTCAAAGGTGTTGGTTGGCACCGAGGCTTATTTGGCTACGTTAGCCATTTAGCTGCCCCCAGATAGCCGAGATAGCTTAATAACGTTAGCCCATGCTTTCACATAGTTATATATAGCATTTTCGGTGTTATTACTGCAGTGTCCTTGCCGCTGTGCACAGTTAACTTCTCCTGATGTGTGTTGTGCCATTGTTAGCGTGCTGGCTGCGTTAGCCACTTCGGAATGCCATATTAATGAGAGCGCTGCTATGCTAGCTCTTACTGCTAATCACTTGTCCGTGTGTTTGTGTGTGTACACTTTACGAAGAAGTCAGATTGTTTATGTCTCAAAACCACATGGTTATAATAAAGTTAAGTTTGTTGAATATGAACAATGTAATTTTGAGTCCCAGCCAGGCCTTCACTCATGCTGTAAAGCTTAGTTAGTTGCCTTAACTTTGGCTAGTTTCTGCAAGCAGACAGACTTTATCCTTCACTTTCACTCCAGATAAACCAATCCACGTGTTTTCACAGTCCTTAGCTCAGTCTGCAGCCTTCTTGTGCTTGGTACAGAGTTAATGCCTTGAGCTAAAACTGGAAATTCAGTGCATTCCTTCACTTAATTATTCCCTCTTCTCTCCGAGTCTGGATCTTTTGAAGGAATTTAACTAATTCCCACATGTTTTCCCGTTGCTGCTATTGTTAATTAATGAAGCACCAATTCACCATTTCTGTACGCACTGAAAACTCGATTACAATAATGTAAAAAATAAGGGCTGTTCAAGATGGATTCAGTGTTTCTTTTGTGCATAGGAGTGTTATGAATGTTGTAATTGCAATGAAGAGCAAGTGAATATTTCATTATGAACAAATCTATAAAATGTCAGAAAATTATAATAATAAAGGTGCCTTTTACAATTTCCTAGAGCCCAGAGTAATGTCTTTAGATTGCTTTTCATAAGATCCGTGATCCATAACCCAAATATGTTTAATTCAAAGATATATATAACAGACAGAGGCAGCAAATCCTTACATTTTAGAAGCTAAAAACACAAAGGCTAATTTTCTGTGTTTGATTAATGACGTAGATAATCAGTGGTTACTGAAATAATGGTAAAGTTCTACTGTGCAGGAGTTACCCCAGTACATAGTGCTGCTAGAAACCTTGAAATGAAATGCTAAGCCTCAAACCACTCCTGTTGTGTCAATAGTTTGAAAAAAAATACTAATTATTAATTTTTGACAGTATGTGTGCGTGTGCGTGTGTGTGTGTGTGTGTGTGTTCTCTCTGTTGTAAGGCAGAGATGCAGTCAGAGTAATTTGTGTAAATTATGGCTGCACCATTGCTGATATAAGCACTGGACATCAAGCCAAGAACGGGCTAAATTACAGTGTCAGTATCAGAGATTGTTTCCAATACTTTAGTCCCACACCAAGAGCTTTATGCAACATCAGCAATATACACACTCCACTGTTACACGTAGTATTGACTGAGTGTGGCTGTAGTAGCTACTGATTTCAGCATGAGTGCTCATTTTTTAATTTGCTATTGATATTTATATAGACGGGATGATCATGTTTATATTGTAATCAAATAGTTTTTCTGTACAAGTGTAACTATCACTTTCAGCTCTTTGTGGTTAACCTTCATTTATTTGTTTTGCCCTGATGTTTCTGGTTGAACTTGTTCTAAAGTTTGAGGTTTGTTTTGTTTTTGTGTCATTGGGTCTGTGTTTTCATTTTGATGTGTGCGATAAAATGCTGGTGCGAATGATGTTTGCACACCCACAGAAACTCTGAATATTGCTGGTAATTCATATTTTAATATCTAAAAGCATGTAGGTGAAGAAAACTAACAAAGCTGCTAAGTCCAAGCGCAACTTATTTTCCCATTCTGCTTTTATTTTTCCCTTAAATTCAGCCTGAAGTTACAGTTATAACAATGCAGTACATAACTGGTATTAACATAAGAGCAACATTCTTTCATAAACACCGAATGGACCCTGCCCGTGTTGGGCTGTTTGATCTTTGGTTTATGATGAAGTAATGACACCTGACAAGCTTTTTATGCCTTTTTATGTCTTTGTCTTTTCTACATTACAACAAGAGTCTACACACACCTTTAATTGATTCAGTTGAAGACACAATGAAGAATAGTGTATCTAACCTCCCAGCAAACATTAAATTACATTTAAACTCCCACAGTGGATATCTAGATTAAAAGGCTCAGTTTAAGTGTCTAATCTATCATACTAAATTGAGAAGGGAATTGATTAAGTGCCAAAAAAATATAAAAGATTCTCATAAAATTTGAGACGGAATGTGCAACAATTCAACTTTCAAACTTGGTTGCTCCTTCTGGGCTCAACAAAGGCGCAATAGTCAAGCAAGCAAGAAAGTGAATGAAGAGAGGGAGGGGTTTTATTGAGAAGAAAGCAGCAAATGGCAGTTTAACAGCTTTCTTTACTGATAGTTCCACAGTGGTTACATTGTAAAGCACAAATAAACAATTGAGCCAAAGTGCCCGCTTCATTCTCTCCACTGTTTGCCTCTCTGCTGTGTGTCTTTGTGTGTCAGTGTAATAGACACTGCAGCGGGCCAGAGAGACAGAGAGAAGAGACAACAATGTAACCTGGTTGCTATGGTTTCATAAAGTCCTTTTTTATATCCTGACGCCCAGAAATATCTTGATCACATAAAGATATGCCCCTCAACACAAGTGGTGTTTAAGAGGTTTTTAATGAGTCTCTAAATTGTGTTTTGGGGAAATTTCTGCATATTATGTCTTTAAAGGAAAAGATTGCACTCTTCTCTCTTTGTTGTGGCTCAAAACTGAGGGTGAGGATTATAGAGCACAGATCTGATTATGTTTTATTTCTACATTTTTTGTTACAGATATCTCAAGGTGTTAGAATAAAGACTCATGAAGAATCTCTGTAATTGTAGCACATAAGTTTTATGTCTTTTCTCTCATTCAAACCTTCTCTTTTCCATATCATCCGTCTCCTCTGATCCTTTGTCCCTGCTTTTTCTCTTCTGCACTATTGTCTCCACACATTCCGTCATGCATCCCTTCCTTATTTCCTGCATACAGAGGAAGTCCAACAGAGCAAAGGAGAAGAAAGCACGGCGTCTGGAAGAGAGGGCAGCCATGGATGCCGTCTGTGCCAAGGTGGATGCAGCCAATAAGGTATTTTGCAACAAGTTTAGGTAGTTAAAGTCATTTTCGAGAGCTGAGAAAAGTTTTATTTTGCTCACCCCAAAATAAGTGAAACATATGGAGAATGTAGTTCTGATGATAATTATTTTGTGTGGATTTTTAAAGCATTTATCACTTGATCTTTTATGTGCTGTTTCAAGCTTTTCTTTTGATTCAGATTTTACCGAGCACAGCCCCCAAAATCTCCATTCAGAGCAATGATTTTTTTTCTCTCTCTCTCTCTTTTGTTAAGTTGCAGTAATAGACATGGTTCCAGTGATTACACAAAGCTGGGGATGCCCTTCTTGCCACAAATATAAAGTAGTAATTGATTCTTACAAGACAGAAGAAGCCAAATACAGTGCCATATGTCTCTATGCATAATTAATTCTCATTATTAAATGTAGTAGAGTACACAGCTCCTGTAGCTCAGAGGTGGGCCAGAGATTTATTAAACTTTGCTGAAGCCTGAGGGAGAACAAAGCTCACACACTTGCTTTGAACTGAACTAAAGCTGCTACAAACCAGCTTTGAACGGGACTGCTTGTTCTTATTATTACTTTTCTGTGTCACTTTGTCCCAAAATGGGGCACTTTGTGTTGCATGCCATCCCCTCTCTCCCACCCCCTTTTCTTCTGTTCATGCGCCAAGGAGAAGGAATGCAAGAAATTCTCCCTAAGTAACGTTTATTTTTGTTTACCCTCTTGCCAACAGTAATGTATCTTGACTTAGACTGTTGTTCAAATGAACAAGTAGTTTATTCACAAGTTAGGAAAAAAACCTCATTATATCATTATGTTCTAAATCGACCCCCCTAAAATGGAGAAGAGGTATGGTTGTTCCTCTTAACAGGCCTACAGGGCAAGGACCCAGGGGACCCTTAAATAAGGGCCTCATTTGTCATTGGAACAAATGGTTCATGTTAAGTTTGTATGAAGATACCAAGTGAACTGATATTTATTTGTATTTGTCTTATGTGTGTATATATTTTTATTTTTCCCCTAATATAGCTGCACAGCTCACACGTCTGTGCCAAAGGGTCCAACATTACTGTGCAAAAAGAAGGGGATTCCTTCTTTTGTGATTATGTAACTCTCAGTGAGAAGGAAAAGCTGATTTTGTGAGCATTTGCTGTAAGTGACTAATGGGGCTATAACACTAATAGCTCTGTAATTTTCCTTCCTGTATGGGCTCCATTTGGCCCATTTAGACTCCAGACCCTGAAGGATGCTTCGGTTAGCCACTGTAACCCTTTTTTTTATTTTTTGTGGATTTGCTGCATTTACAAGCAAAGGAAAGAAGAGAAACTGTTTTGTCTTTAAAATGTCAGAGAGCAGTAAAAAATGCCAACTTAAATTTCCCCAAAGGCAATGATGTCTTCAGATATCTTGTTAAGACTAAAAAACAATCTCAAAGTAGTTCGGTTCGCTATCATTTAAGACCAAGAAAAACAACTAATAATTACATTTGAGAAGTAAGAACAAGAGGGAATTTGACATTTTAGGTTGAAAAATGACTCTGAAGATAAATCAATTTGTTGATTATTAGATTACGAAATTAAATAATTACTTTAGCTATAAAGATGGGATCTTCCAAATTTAGTTCAAAACAGAGTCAAATCTCTCTGAAGTTAAAATAGCAGTGTTTCAACGGGGTCCACTGTAATAGGGTCGGGGATGGATGGGGAAAAGTTTTGTGTTATGAAATCCTCCAGCTAATTTTGCCCCTTCTCCTCACAGCTTGATGACCCACTGGCTGCCTTCCCAGCCTTCAAAAAGTACGACAGAAATGGGTACGCATCGCTTTGTATGCCTACAAAGGACTTATTCAGTGTTTCATGAAAAACACACTTGTTTCATTTTCTACATGGAGGAAAGAGTTGGTCTGGTGACACTCTTTGTCTGTTCTTCTCTTTGTCTTCCTCTGACTTTGCTAAGCATAGACACACACTCATGCACACAGGCGTTCATGATGTCATTGACCTTGTTCGCTTGTCTCATCTTCTAGGTTGAACCTGCAGATAGAGTGCAAGAGAGTGACCTCCCTCAACCCGCTGTCTGTGGAGTGGGCCTTCGAACTCACCAGAGCCAACATGCAGATGCTGTAAGACACTGTGTAGCTCAGGGAACAGAGGGATGAATGGACAGGCCCACATAAACATGAATGGTTGATGACAGCTGTGGAGGAAGAATGTCTTTGTGGGCAGGAGAGTTGGAGAGTGACATTTAACAGCTACAGAGTGTTTTTAAAAGAGTGTGAATTAAACCATGCACACTGGAGAGGCGAGCAGGAAAAATCTGGACAGATTTTAGACAAAGGAAGAGAAATGACTAATATTTATCATTTCTCGCTTTGGCTGAAATTGAGACAAGTTCACTTTCATTCAAAGCGAAACTATTCCAATTAGAAAGCGTGTTTTTTTTTCACACTTCACACACGGCTGTATGATGGAGGGAGATGAGAGGGTAAAATTAATGTGCTGGTTTGCATTCAAGCTGACTTAGTTCCTCTTCGCTGTGCTGCAGGTACGAGCAGAGCGAGTGGGGATGGAAGGAGAGGGAAAAGAGGGAGGAGATGAATGACGAGAGGGCGTGGTACCTACTGGCCCGTGACGGCGACTCCGCCCCTGTGGCCTTCTCTCACTTCCGATTCGACGTAGAGTGTGGCGAGGAGGTTTTATATTGGTGAGGTCCACAATTTATGATCCGTGGTTATGTGTGTTTAAATGCAGCTGCTGATGTATTTCACTTCTTTTAACTCTCCATTTATTTATTTAGTTTTAATAAACCGAACCTGGTCTCACTTGCCATCTCAACTTTGCAGCTATGAGGTGCAGTTGGAAAGCAGAGTGCGGAGGAAAGGACTTGGCAAGTTCCTCATCCAGATACTACAGCTCATTGCTAACAGGTAAGGTGAACAGCTGCGATCGTGGCCATGTGACGGTGTGATCAGTGCAGATTCTTTTAGGACCCTGAGTGTAGACGAATAACTGAGTGAATCTGAATTAAATGACTTAAATTGCTGCACTGGTCTCTATGGTGCATAACTATATTCACAATTTGTTTCCTTTACCACAAGATTTTACATTTGGTGTTAAGCTTGCAGTAAAGGAACCTTGTATACATGATGATCCTACCACACTAACCTTTGAACTTTGGTCTGGTGCAATTGGACAGTTTTGTCCAGTGTGGTTCAAAGTTTGTGAGCAAGCAAACATGGATGAAACAATGCATGATTATAGAATTCTTTAAAGTTTGTAAATGTTTTATAAGGAAGAAAAACACTTTTAACGTGTTTGTTAGTTCTCAAGGATTGAGTTTTAGTCATAAACACTAAATGTCACTCCAAGTTTGATTTGTTCACAAAAAAAGTCAACAAGGCACCTTAAAGGAAACTCAGTTACTTCTCTGTCATGTGAAATTTAAGAAAATATTTTTATTTCTCTCCTCTCCTGCTCTTTCTTCCCAGTACGCAGATGAAGAAAGTGATGTTGACAGTTTTCAAACACAACCACGGGGCTTATCAGTTCTTCAGAGAAGCTTTACAGTGAGTATACAGGCTCTGCAAAGGGCGGTTTCTTTGAATGTTGGGAGTTTAGCTCTTAGACTTGGAATGTTAATGATTTTTTTTAACTCTTAAGTCAGTCTTTGTAAACAGGCTGATCTAAGGAATCACCATGCTTTCAGAATTTTTGTTGTTCCAAGAAGAACAACAGACAAACACAAGGGTAACCACAGTCAAATGTAAGAATTTGTAAGTCGTCAGAAGCTCAGTTTTGCTCATCTAGAGCAATGGTGCACAACTTTGGGGTTCAGAACCTAAAAAAAATATTCCAAAAACTATTTAAACAAATCAAAGGGAAATATGACTAAAAACATCCAACAGATTCTGTTTTTTTGTAAGAAGACACTGGTTTATTGTTAAGGGCCACAAGCCAAAATGACTGGGAAGCCTTCAGATTGTACTTTACTAAATAAAACTGTATAATAGAGTATAATAATAGGGTGTTATGTTCCAAAAGATTTACTTTCCTGACAGTTAAATGAAAGTGTAAACTTAGACTGGCTGACAAGTCAAAAAGTAAGTCGTTTTAGACGAAATCAGATAAAGTGATGCAGATAATTGAGTTTAGGTTGATTGCTGCCTTCACAAACACACACACACATTCCCCAATATTAAAAAAAACAAAACAAAACAACCTTCATCCATGTTAACTAACCCCCCTCTTCTTTTCCCACTCTCTCCCACCCAATCATTCAGGTTTGAGATTGACGAGACCTCGCCAAGCATGTCCGGTTGCTGCGGCGATGACTGCTCTTACGAGATCCTCAGCCGGCGGACCAAACACGGCGAAGCCTCTGCAGGACACACCCACGGGGGCGGGCACTGTGGAGGCTGCTGCCACTGATCTGCTTCAGCTACACCTTTTATGATTTGGTTAAAAGCCAGCAACTTTCATGGCTGTGTGTGAAAGCTCGAGCTGCCTGCTACTCTGCGAGCATTTTGAGTTTGAACAGCTGATGGCGGAATACCTGGCTACACATAATGATGTTGCGTTATGAGTTGAGATTTATGGGGTTTTTTTAAGTGTGTATTCCTGCTACAAAAGCAGTATGCAGTGTGAGCTTTCACACATAGGTCTTTTTTTTTTTCTTTCCTACTTCTTGGTTCAATGTCCAAGCCATCTATTTTTCATTCTCTTATCCCAGTTAATGATGAAAACTAGTAGTTCTGAGTCAACAACAAGCTAAAACATTGGTAAAACCCTCCACCACTGCAACTTCATCCCATCTCTTAACCTGCTATACTGTATCGAATCATGAATCATCTCCTTAAAATTTGGCCCTGGACCTACAATTGTTTCCTCGTATTGTAGAAACTCACAAGATAAGTCAAAATTTCTCAAGTTTCAGATAGGATTTAGTCAGAAATACTGATAGATTATGCCCTCATGCAAATGATCAAACATACTGAAGCAGATAATCAATCCCTGTTATATAGCCCCTGATTTCTTGGGGCTTCAACCTGAAACTGCTAGCTTGTTTCACTGAAAAGGAGCACCAAGATCGGACAAAACTTTTAGTCATGTTTGGGTTCAAGAAAACCAGTCTGAGAAACGCTGCTGTACTGAAATATCATCTGTTATGTTGCAACCTAAATGCATGTATGGTGTGTTAGTTATTTCTGTAACATAAGCACTGCAGCTAGCAGCAACTGCACTGTTATAAGCAACATCAGTTCATTATACTACTATTCCAAGCTTTCATAAGTCTACCAAGCACTACCATCTTCTGTTATCAGTCCACAGCTAAACACATAGACATCTACCCTGCTTTCATTTTTATAACTTGTGAGACAAGATATTTAAGATAGCCTTTTTTCTTGATTATGCTTAAATGAGTAAAACATCCTTAATTTGAACTTTGAGTCACACTCAGAAAATAATCTTAGTATGACCTGTTTGCTCATTTAGGTGTTTGATTTGCTTTAATCATCAGACCTGTTACCTTATCAAAAGTCCATTTAATGAACCAAAACTCTGCTCTGCCTCATTGGAGACGTAGAGTCCTTGAGTTTAAAAGACATTTTTTCTCATATCTACTCTCTCTTCCCAAAAAAAGAGATTCTCCTGCCTATAGTGTGTTTTCCTTCCTCCTTTTCTTAAAGCCTCTATTCTTCCCCCATATCATGAAGGTGCTGAATGATGACTTGCCATTTCTGTAGACTCATCTTTAGCAACCTTTGTATGATTGCATAACTTCTGCTTGCCTCTTTGCTCACTTTGTCTACAAGAGGTACTAAGGATTAACAATTTGATGTTCAAGCTATCTTAGGCTGTATTTAAAAAGATAGTAAAACCACCTTTCATCCCTTCTCTTACGTCTGTTAGCATGAGCAAATCATATTGATTTAACATGGATGAGCATTGGTAGGAGTCACCACTTCTTTATGTGGCTGTTTGAAGCTGTTGATTGCTATTTACTCGGAGGAAGGAGCATTTGACTGGATGGATGGATGGATGGATGAATGATGGAAGTAACTGAAAAGCACTGAAAGTGTTTTTTTCTCTTTTTTAAATCGTTGTTAATCCTCCTGTTTCTCAGTTGTTAGCTGTTTTCCCAACCTGTAATTAGTTTGCATGACAAAAGTAAACAATGTTAGCAAAACTTGTAGTCTAAATCAGGCGTACACAACAGCAGTGCTGATTTTGAACTTTAGCATCACTGTTTGAACATGTCAAAAATCCTTTTGTGACTGTTAGCATTACTTTAATATTTCATACAAATCTCCCATGAGCACCTGTGCATGTTAGATGTATGTTAAGAGGACAGTTGTGTGAAATTTAAAGTAAATGCTAAGGTTTGTTAATCCATCAAGCATCTTGGCATAAAGTTGCGTACTTGTAAGATTTTGTTAAAGTTGTGTTGTACCTCTGCAGCCAATATGCTCATAGGGGTTTTAACTAGGATTTTTAAATGCCACATTACTCATCAACCTAGAGAGGCTGCTGTACCAGTTCGATCTGGTTGATTCCATATCTTTTTTTTGTACAAAACCTTTGTGTTATATCTGGACTGTTTCAATTGCTGGCCTGTTGATTTAGAAGCCCTATCTAGAAACCACCAGAAAACCCTTTAATTACAAGATTGTTGTCAGTTTGCAAATTTTACATGTTGACTAGAGGAGTAAAAAGACATAACTTTACACTACTGTGGATGTAAAGATTCCTCTAGTTAGGATGGCTGTGAAGGGCTTCAGTTGGTACGTTTTTAAATGTTTCCTTTATCAAGGCACCGCTTAAGGTTTCATACAGATGAATGTCTGAGCGAAACATGTGAAATACAGGGGAGAGTGAAATGTGAAGAAACATTCTTAGAAACACCTCTTTGAACAAAATGTTATTTATCGCCAAAAAAAAAGGCGAAAAAAGCACCTTTTGGGTGACCAAATCCAGATTGTTGGGTGATTTTTTTTTTGGTTGTTTCCAGATTGGGCGGGGACAAAAGAGAAAGAAAAAAAAATCAGCACCTGGAGATGACATATTGGTCTCTCATGCTTGTTTGATCATGAACTACAAGATCAAGTAAACAACATATTTTTCATTTTTAGTGCTAGACTACCTTCTGATAAGAACAGTAAATCATTTTTTTGTACTGCATAGGTTAAAATAAGAGGATGTACATAGTAGTAGAATATCAACTGACTGACAGTCTCTCTCTCAGGTTAATCAAACATAATCAAACCTCATCTGTTTCATTTAACAGCCACGTTGTTAGTTAGCTGTCTGCTGGACTGGATTGGCCGTAGCTCTGACCTACAGTCAGTTTTTGTTTGTGTCATGCTGTAGTATTTAAAGAAAGTAATTTGAAGATCTTTGAAATTCTAAAATTAACACAAATATTATTTGTCAAAAAATATGATAATGTCGCAGCAAAAACTCCTCAACTCCTCTGCCTTGAAAATGTGAGACTACATGTGAATATGCCTGACACAAAGTTTAAACTGACTGTAGGTCAGTGCTTAGCTGTGTACATCTAATCCAGACAGGTGGGCTGTCTTTACAAAAAAAAAAAAGGTTCAGTGGAGGTAAAACTGCTTTTGTGAAAATATATTCAGTTTGAAAAATAAGTCTAAACCTGACCAGTTTATTTTAAGTCGATGAGTACTTTTATTTTAGAAAACAGTAACATACCCACACAAAACCACAGATCCTTCTCTTGATCTTCTCTGTGTATATATATATATGAGCTGTTGTGGATCCATCTTCATTTACATTTCTTGGCCTTATACAGGTAAAACACTTTTTAAACATGTTAAAAGAAAAAAACTCCATGTTTGAGAGTGAGTGTTACAGTCCTGTCAATAAACGACAATGAAAGGGAAAACTAAGTCATTATGCCTTGTCAGTGTTTTATTTGTATGTTACAAATAAAGGAAAGTTGTTTGACTTTTCAGAAGATGCCCTATTGTTTTTTGTCATTAGTTATAGTGGACAGAGGAATGGGTAGAGACCTGTTTCTACCTGAAACGAACATAACTCAAGTCAAATGTTAGACACCAAGTAACAATAAACAGGATAACATTTGACCTACTTACCAGACATTGTGTGATAATGAGAAATCATTTTTGAACGTAAGATATAAAAGATATAGAATGTGTAAAATCTTTATTTTAACTTAGTACCGCAAAATGTAGGTATTATCATTATCATTTTCGCAACATTTTTGTAGAAACAGCCATCGCTCAGGAATCACGTGGAACTTCCGTGATTCGAAGTTACACGTTCAGAGGGGACTTCTTACTGTGTAGCACTATAACCGGAAGTTGTTGGTACATTGCTGCAAAAATGTCCTAGCTAAGCCGAATGAATGGATGCTCTGATGCACTGAGGTGCCTTTGCGTACGTCTGTACAACATGTCGTGAATCTTTAAGCCCATAAATCAACTGTAACGCTTCTGTCTTCTACGATTCCCCGCCTCTAGTAAGTGCATAGAAATAAAAGTACAACATTTTCTGTTAAAACAAATTGTTAGGCTAACATTGCTTAGCTAACATTGATTAATCATCAAGTGAAACGCACTTGCATGCAATCCGAACTTTTCAGGCGAAAAAAGCGTTCTTAGTTTAAATGTTTAAGGGCTAGCCCCAGAAAATTGTCGGTTAGGATTGTTGAATGGGAACGTTATGCGTCTTTGCTACTTGTCTTGCTAGCATAAATGTTGAAAAACTGAATTTTGGCATACCTTAACTCACCTGAACATTTTAGGTCTATAGTTATAATCCCCCCCATCCAAGAGGAAAGAATTTACAACTAATTAGATCATACAAATAATCACAAAAAAACAGAAAGTAGTGCTTTTTGACCACTAATGTCTATGTTACATATTGCCATCCTTTAAGCTGGCCTGGATACCATGGCAACGAGGATGAAGCTGAAGCTAAAGACTGTGTTTGTGCTCTACTTCATGGTCTCCCTCCTGGGCCTTGTCTATGCATTGATGCAGCTTGGTAAGTGGTCAGCACATAGACACACACAGTCTCCATCCCGACTTCCATCAGAATAATAAGTTCCACATGTTCTACAAGTCTGATTCCACATTTCAATCAATATACTATTAACCATCTTGTCATACACTTTGCAGGTCAACGCTGCGACTGTACAGAACATGACATGCCTAAAGACCGTACCATATCTCGGCTGCGGGGGGAACTGCACCGTCTTCAGGAGCAGATAAGAAAACAGGAGGCAACAAAACAACCCCAGATCAAGCTCCCCCTCCCCACCATCTTTGTTATCACCCCAACATATGCAAGGTAGCCCAGGAGGCCAGTTTCCTTACTTCATTTCCTGCTCACTTACCCACTTCATTTCCACCTTCCTCTGTTATTGCTCATGTATTTCACACTCAAAAACACAGTTCCTCTGAATGTTATCTTTCCAGGTTTGTGCAGAAGGCTGAGTTGACCCGTCTGTCCCAGACCTTTCTTCATGTTCCTCAGCTTCACTGGATCGTGGTGGAGGACTCACCACATAAGACACCACTGGTGTCTAACCTACTGGTGAAGAGTGGCCTGACCTACACACACCTACACATGCCTACCGCCAAGGACCGCAAACTGCAGGAGGTGGGCAAAAATCATACAAGTTTTTTCAGTTTTTGTCCTTTTAAGCTGTATTTTTCATCTTTTAAGAGTCAACATAAGAGTGTTTTTAAGCTGTCAGTCTAAACAGTGACTCCTCTGCTCAGGGTGACCCCAGCTGGCTGAAGCCTCGTGGAGTTGAGCAGAGAAATGAGGGTCTTCGGTGGCTCAGGGAGGACAGACGGGCTCAGCCAGGAGGAGACAGCCAGCAGGGAGTGGTTTACTTCGCTGATGACGATAACACATACAGTCTGCAGATATTTGAAGAGGTAGGTGTTGGAGTGTGAACGTGTTAAGTTAAATGAGCTATTGGTGCACTGATCTTTACAAATTGTAGAGCAAAGGAAGTGCCTGTTTTAAATATGCAGTGTTTGAACAAGAAAAACATATTTCCTCTTGTCCTGTCTCAGATGAGGAGCACCCAGCGAGTATCAGTGTGGCCAGTGGGTCTGGTTGGAGGGATGAAATATGAGAGGCCTGTAGTTGAAGGAGGGAAGGTGGGTGTTTTTATGTTTCCCTGGTTTTGTTTACTGTTCCACTGACAGAACAGGTGAAGAAGATGAATAATGCTTCTGAGTCTGTATTTTGCTTCACTTGAGAAAAAACGTAATTTATTGGCCAAATTACATGCAGCAAAAATAATTGCTTTCTTTTTGACTCCCAAATGAGCTTTGTGTCTTTTATGTGATATCAAAAACAATTTAAAAATTATTATTTTAATTTTCAAAAGCCTTCAGCCATATCTCATCTTTCTTATATCGTGATGACAAAAGCGATATAAAATTTAGTCTTTTTTTTTCACTTGTTTTTCCCGCTCACATTTATTCATACTAATGGCAATCTTTGTCCTAAAAAGGATACAGCTTTTTAAAGATGACATCTGAGATATCAAATATCATCAATTCTCTTCTCAAGAAGTTCAAATAGTTGCTTTTAAAAACTTATCAGAGCCACTTCAGATAATTTCTTACCAACATCAGTTATATATTTGTGTTTTTGATGATTACAAGGTGGTTCGCTTCCATACCGGCTGGCGTCCAAGTCGCCCTTTCCCAATGGACATGGCCGGCTTTGCTGTGTCCCTCAAACTTGTCCTGGCCAATCCAGAGGCTCGTTTTGATGGAGAGGCACCAATGGGCTTCCTGGAAAGCAGCTTCCTTCAGGGACTGGTTACAATGGACGAACTGGAGCCCAAAGCTGACAACTGCTCAAAAGTATGTGTGTGTAGCACTTTAAAGTATGAGTAAAATATGACTTAGAAAGAAGAGCCTTTATTTATACAATATGTAATAATTTAGATGAATAATAAATACAGTGTGTGATGTTTCTGGTCTTTGGAACCTTCTTACTTTTATTATTAAGAAAAAAAATCTCATAGGTGAAATTGAAATGATGTTTTTTGAATTTGATATATTTACTAGTTGCAGTGTATTTAAGCAAAATGCTATATTTTTTATTTCCATTCATAATATGTGTGTGTGTGTCTGTTTTATAGGTGTTGGTGTGGCACACACGGACAGAGAAACCCAAGATGAAGAGAGAGGAGGCTCTGCAGGCTCAGGGACTGGGTTCAGACCCTGCAGTGGAGGTCTGATCAGCACACACGTACACACTCACACACACGCATATTGTAAAGCGTACTTCGTCGTTTAATGCTGCATATGTAACTCTATGTTGTAAATACTGTTAAACAGAAACATATCAGTTCGAGCGGACATTTAAATTGAACTGGTCATGACCGTCTCTTCTTTTGTTGCAGGTAGTAAATGTAGTTGTGTGTATATATGGAGTGAGTGTTGTTAAAGCTGTGCTGACCGTTTGTTCGTGTCATATCAGGACTTCTTTTTGGTTTTAATGGATAGATTGTCTTCATCCAGCATTACAGTGGACGGGCACTCTGGATTTTTAAAAGTTGCCTGATGGGGGCGCCAATTTTTTATTTTGCAGAACCAGCTGTTACATCACAATAGTCTTTAGCTTGAAGCTGGAGGAAAATGCATCTTATTACAGATGTCCATACTTGCATTATTTGTAGGGATTTACTTGTAAACTCGTGCTCATCACTCCTGACAGTTTGACATTTACAGCCACATCAGATCTGACTCCAGCTTTCTGTCCTCCGCTGGTTGGATCTGATCTGCAACCAGCTTCTTGACCGATAACAGTTGCGACAGAGCACTTAATCATGCATGGCTTCTATTTTTGCGTGATTAGTGTCTGTGAGTCTGTATTCAGCCATGTAGATTCTTTTAATTATCATCATAGGCATGATAATATTCTCTATACAACCTGTCTAATCAAACTGTTTGCATTTGCTATCAAGATAACAGTATTATGAAGTAAAGGTGCATTTTTTTGACGGTAAACAATATTCATAACATGAACAAAAATCACAAATTTCACCAGGTAATTAAAAGAAAATGCTAAATAACTGTTGCCTTGCATTTATTACGCTCTCATACACTTGTGTTAAGGACACAACTGGTGCAACTCAGCAACCTAACGAGTGCAACACTGACATAACAAAGATACAAAGGTTCATCTCCCAGTGTAGCTTCAGCATTAGAGCTTAGAGTGCAAATGCTTGTTTTAAATGACATCATAGCACAATACAAAACCACAACTAGTTTTAGCCCGTGTTTTTACGTGTATGTTTTTAGTGAGGCTTTTTAGAAACATAAGGCTTGTAGTATCCTTTTAGAGGTCCTGAATAAGGAAACAACACTACTGAAACTCATTTAAATTTCTTATGCAATAAACAAATACAGAAGCACGCTGTCCATGTTACATTTCCACTCTCTGATGACAAGAAAAGACTTGAATTTGCCTTTGACAGGCAGGAAATCCCTGGTACTTTAAAGTAAGAGTATTTCGAGAGTATTTTTGAAAAAATAACTATTAAAGGGAACTGTTGGAGCTGTGCTTGTTTATCTTCCATGACATCCTCAGAATGGGGAAGAATAAAAAGTATAATGACATTACAGCTCAAGCAAGTGCTTCTCAGTCACTTGTAAGTATGTATGATACTGTAAAATCAAGCTAGTGCCTGCTTCTGTGTAATTAGTGCCTGTAAGTCTATTCTTTACTGGTGTATTATGTATTTATTACTGTTATATTGTTCTTTACATTGTACAATGTGATAATGTCTATTCTTGGCCTGATAATAAACCTAGATAATGTAAAATATGTTCTGTTGTTGTATTTTTTTCCTTGTTTTGAATGTCAAGCTATAATAGTTGCTTAAAATCGGAACATTTGGGATAATAAACAAAACATTGTGTCTTATGTGTAGCTTTCTGCAGATACTGATGTGTGATCAAAGTTTGGGAGAAACTTGTAAATTCAGAAACATGGAATTAAATCCTTACTAGACTGATTTACTATCCTAGGCCTACAAAAGATGCAACGGATTCTGAGAAAGAAAATCAGTGATGAAGAAAAATAGATAACTGCGAAATTTTTGCCTCCATACATAGACGAGAGAGGTGAATCAAATGTTGTTTTTGGTGCCCACAGCATAAAAAAAATGACTTTTCAGCTTTCAACTGGACTGTTAAAAAAGGGACCTGAAAGAGACTTAACACCCTACAATTTGTCCTTGATTTCTCCCCCAGCATTGCAGATAAAAAGTGACAGTAGAGCAGGTCGTCCCTTCCTCTGTCTACAGACTTTTTTTCTTGCAACACATTTTGGAGTCTGACCCCTGACAAGTTAAGGAAACGCTGACTTAAAGAATTTGTCGATCGACTGTCTCGACAGCCAGTTTAATGTGTTTTGTCTGAACGCAGCCAACAGCACATCTGTTCTATGAGTGCGTCAGGTAATAATGACGGTGTCACCCCTCACACGCTTGGCTATGAGTATGTCTGACCTTTGTCTTACATCTATCTGTTTATGCTCCATTAATTGCTGAGGACTTTTAATCAAGTTCTGTACTTTATCACAAGTTCAAGGTAAACCACACTTGATTATATAAATATTTTGTATTACTTCATAAAACTACTCCACTACATCTTTTGGAGGGAAACATTACACTTTTGCACATGAATAATCTAATAACGTAAATTACAAAAGTACAAATAGCAGTGCAAGTACTCCTTGCTTTGGAGACTCAATACATATTGATTGCAGTTCTTCCATACTTTGACTTTAGTCAGATTTCAAATGAAGCACTTTTACTTGTGGTGCAGTTTTCTCCTGTCTCACCACATCAAACTCAACAGTAATGATCCAGCCACAGGACCTAACTTGTCCCTGCTTGACAGCAACCATGGCAACCTGCTCCTTATGTCTGATACCGTCATCAATGATTACCCACGTGGGCGGGAGCTCTCTAACCTCGACACAGCCGAGGCTTTTACAGGCCTGTGTGACTGACAGTTGTTACGCCCTCGCTTGCTTGGTGACTGTATATGGAGTGTGTTTGGGAGGCGTGAGTCTCCCTCAGCACCGAACACACACTCACACCGGGCTTGTAAGCTAAACGTGTATTGGGAGATGAGTAATAGGAGCTGAAGTCATAGAGGCAGACGCACACCATCTTTTGATCCACCATGATTCACCCACAGGCACACGCATACACCTGTAGACCAGACTACTTGTTATACTAAAAAAGTAGTTAGATTACTTTAACCTGTACCCTGTGACAATAACATCAACTGTCATCATCTGCGCTGTCATGCTTTTACACTTGGATGACTCTCATCTCGCATCATGAAATGTTTGTGTGTTTTCCTGATGTTCGTGTGTCCTCACACACCTGTGCATGTGTGTTTGTGTGTGTGTGTGTGTAGAAGAAGGTATGTGAGTGCTGTGTATTCCAAAGCTGAACTAGAAAAAAATCAGGCATGTGGACACTTGTGTACAACCAACACACACACACACACATACACACAGACCTGAGAGGCCTCCACTCCCTGTTACACCCAAACACACTGTTTACCAACTAAACAAAGAGATGAATGCAGTGACCGAGCCGTTCAATCTATCGGCTTTCTGTTTAGATACACCAGCTTATCAGTGAAAATTAGTAATCTGGACACAAAAATGGATATGAGGCTAATTACATTACTTTCTTACCTAATTTCAGAGGCAGAACTTTTGAACTTGGGTCCCACTATACCTAAATCCAAAGCACATTTTAAATTTTTTTAGATTTTGTTTTAAATTGTGTGTTATTCATATTACCATAGATGGTTGATGGTTGAAAAGTACCTTAAAGTTCATCTTGATCTGATTTAAAGTTTCCTCCAACCAATCTTTCTGACAATTAAAGTCAGTTTTGTTTAATAAAGTAAATTAAGGTTGGATTAAATCATTTTGAGGTTCTCACTTTCATGTGCATGGATTTTAAATGTAAAAATATTTTAAAAAATTGAAATTATTAGAGCTTGACTGGTTCTGCACCTCAGCACAGAGTGGTTCTTTAACATGATGACAACCACCAACCTTAATTTTAACATGTTAGCATGCTAATGTTTGTCAGTTAGCTAATTAAGCTTACATGTATTTCAATACATTACTAGAATTTGTATCAATGTGTGATTATATTTGTTTTCAGATCAAACTAAATATAGTTATTTTTGTTTAACTTTTCATTTTTTCAACATGAGAAATAAATATAACTAATGCCCCCCCTTTTCTGAAGATTTGACATTAACAAAAGAGAAATTATGTGTTTCATAGTGCTACAGGTGAAATTATGACGTCTGTAAATAATAAAAGATAATCATACAGGGATTCAGATGGGCCTAGACCAAACACATTCCCATTTCCTTAAATAAATTCATGAATTGTCTTCATTACTTTGTTATGGACTGTAGAAGTTGGAGTTTTGTGTTGAAGAGGGTTAAATGCTCAGCCTTTCAGGTTGAGATGAACTGAAAATCAGATCTACTCTGCAGGCTTATTCATCACTACAGAGGAACTTCATGGTCAATGATTGATAAAAGAGTAGGATGTTTGCTCCTGAGCAACTGTGCACGGAAAATAATTCCTCACTGTGTGTGTGTAGGCATGTTTGTCCCTGCATCTTGCTTTTGAGTTTAAGATTTTAAATCAGAGCTTTATCTCTAAGGAAACGTGTGTTTTATGTGTGCTTTGTGGTAAAGAAGGAAGAGAAAAGAGAGAGAGAGAGAGAGAGAGAGAGAGAGAGAGAGGGAGTCCTGAAGGAGTGAGAACTCTGCATGTGTGTGTGTGTACCTTTTCTTGCATGTGTGTATTGGGAGATGACTAAACTGCAGGCTGGGGCAGAGTAAGTGTGTGACGTATGTCGGGGGCGTATCCTGAGCTCCGAGCTCTCAGTCAGTCACCCATACTCACGCGCAGACACACACACACCGTCACACACACGCAGTCACACAGTAAAGAGAGATATCATTCACTGGTGCTGACACACAGGAGGCAAAAGAGAACACAGCATTAGATTAGGTAAGACGTTCCACTCTTTCTTATCTTATAAGTTTTGCATTATGTGTACTGCTACATTATGACATTTTTTAAGATTAGTCATGTCTCTGCGACTAACTTAACATAGTAATAGTTGTTCTTTTGTATCCTGTTACAATATATTGCAGAATATTGAATATATTTTCTTACTCTTTCAGTAGGTTTTCTGTTTTTCTTGGTGTTTACCTTCTCTGCTGATGTTTAATGTTTTTTCTGCTTTGTTATGCCATTGACTGTCAGTTTCCTTTTTCATTTAACTTCAACTCTTGTTCAATGACATTTGTCTCGGTCTTTACTTCCTGATCTGTGATTTTGGATATGGAATAGACACAATGTATTAACTTAGTACTTATTAAAAAATGTATTAGTGCACATAATGTAGTTGTATCGGTTTTATTTTAGTTGTAGTAGTTGTTTTAGTAACTCTTAGTTTTAGCTTTACCTGTTACAGTTCGGTTCCAACAAAATTTTTCAATTTTATCTTATTTCACAGACGCCCAAATCCTGTTGAACATATAGTTCTACAGACAGTGTCATTGAATCATATCCATTAATCATAAAAAACCTATGACTATGCCAATTCCAATGGCATTTTATATGTCCTTGCCTCTAAAAAGCATGCAATAAGCTTAAGCTAACACAGGGCTATCTTAGAGTGATCAGTGATGGTAGTGGCTTTAAAACTACAAAACTTGCAACGTGCGCATGTATTGTTTCTTTGTTGTGCATCTTGTACATATTTTATGATTTTACAATGCTCATGTAAAATCTAGCCGGGTTTATGGATACAGCATCCAGACACAACCCCTCCTAACTTCTTCACTCAGCTGCTTAAGGTTGATATGAGCACAATATGTAGCTTACTTAAAGAAATATGTATAAAAAAATACTCTTTTTGCTAATTTGGTGTAAGATTTAGAAGAAGCCTCGTGCTGCTGTAATATCAGTTTGTTTAAGCTACAGTCAATAGTTGCCACTGTAGCATGAGGAATTAAAACAGGAGGAAACAAATATGCTGGAGGGATCCAAAAAGTCACTACTTATGGTGAACAATGAGTCTATTAGTCATATAACCCCACGTGAAACCACAACCTCTCTTCATGCTTTGGTTTTGTCACAAGTCCTTATGCTAAGCCAAGCTAAGCTAATCAGCTGCTGGTTTTACCTTTACATCTGGACAGGCATGAGAGTGGCAGTCTTCACTTCTCTATTCTTCTCACACTCACTGGTTTTCTGACAGAGGGTCAGATTTGTTGATATCCCAAAACATCTATGTCCTCTAAGTATGAAGTTTCCAGAGTTTTTCTTTACAATCGGTACCATAGTTTTCATTTGCTGAAAAACTAGAAGACTATCCAAAGAGGTTGGAAACAAATCAGCTTAAAGGAAAACATATATTAATAAGTTTCTTTTAAACTTGATTTTTATTAAATTTTAAAATGCAGATAACAGCAGGAAGGATCAAAAGTGCCCTCCAATAGAGCAGTATTTGGGATATTAGTTTCTTATGCCAATTTGTAGCTGATTGCAAAGGACTGGAGGATAATAATCACTAAACCAAACTACACTTTTCATTATGGAATAAAAACATTAAGGATTATTCACTTGTGCAACTACCCAGACAGTCATTGGCAGTGTTTTACTCTTTATGGCTAATTGTAGATAAACCAGTGTACCATTACCCATTCTCTGTCATACTTTTCAAAATGAGTAAATTTGATCCTGTACTCATTTAACATCATCAGGATTGAGCCAAAGGTCAGGCTGACTTTGGCAGAGAGAGATAGCCATCGTGAGGGCAGTGATTTTGGCTGCAGTACAGCATCCAACCTGGTAAACCAGTGTCAAAGTCTAGTCTTTTTGTCCATGTGAGTGTTTGTCTTCAGTAGTAAGAACATTGTGTCATTAGCTTTGACATTCAGTTATCATCACAACCCTGATAACACTGATTGTGACCTGCAGCGTCGGTCTCACACACACACACACACACACACACACACACACATGCACACGAGTATTTACACATGCACAATCAAGTTAGACAGAGGCAACGGTGCATTTCTCTCTGTTTTTATTTAGTTTTTCATTGTCTAACTTCTCCTGAAATGTAGCTAAATGAACATCTGTGGTAGCTAGTTTGAAATGATTACTGTGAGTGTAATAAAAGGAGGCTCCAGTGAGTCTAATTCAATGCAGTGTTATGTAATGAGGTTAATCTCAAATCAATTTGCATCTTATCTTTCAGAGGTAACAAAAAACAACAATAAAGCACATAAAAAAAGTGCAACAGAGGAAGTAAGAAGTGAAAGAAAGACCAGAGGAAAGAGAAAAGATGACCATCGGCAAGAACTCCAGGAAAAACTCCGTGCGGAGCTCCATTCGTGCCCCAAAGTTTCTGGACAAAGCCAGCGGCTTCTATGGTCGCCTTGATGAGCCTGAGGCCACTGGAGAAGAGGAGGTGATGGGTCAGGAAGTGGAGGAGAGGTGGAATGGGATGGAGGACAGCAACAGAGAAGGGGGAATCACCGGCAGCCCGAGCCCAGATGTGGTGCAAGGTTCGGGGGAGAGGGAGGAAGCATCTGACTACAACGAAGGAATGATGGAGGACGACGGGGAGACTCTCCTCCAGAGGAAACCCAGCCGCCTCAGCAGCAGGTGGAGAAGAAGCTCCAGGAAGAAGCAGAAGAAGGAGAGCGCGGAGGAGGCAGCCCAGGATGAGAAGCCCAGCCTGGGCACAGAGAGTCCGGCTACCCTGGAGGACACCAGGGTGATGATGGAGATAGAGATAAAGAAGATGAGGAGGGCAGAAAAGAAGATGGAGAGGGCAGGAAAAGGGAAGGACCCCGCAATTGTGCACTTTGCAGTTCGGGAGGAGGAGGACGACCAGGTTCTGATCAGAGACAAGAAGAGGGGGAGAAGAAAGGAGGGAGAAGAAGAGAGGAGGATAAGGAAGGAGCAGGAGGAGGGGATGAAGATGTTGAAGAAGAACGCAGGGAACAATTACCGCAAGGTGAGAGAGACTAGCCAAAGAAATACAAAAAAAACATCCTTTCTGTTAAATAAAATTGATTTTTTCTGCTTTCTGCTCCTAACATTTCCATAAACTCCATATTCACTCAACCTGGTTAAACTTTAAGCTACTCAAGGTTACATAATCGCGTCCACAGAGTTTATAGAGCAGAGGGGTAAAGTTCTCTCTTAATATCCTCCACGTATTACACAGCTGGCTATTAGACCTATTCACCATGGAAACTATCTCCTTAATAATAGACTGCTACTAGGGTCAAGGTACAGCAGCCACCGGTGCATGTCACTGACTCATTAGACAAACTCCTCTGATAGGATTTTTCCCTTTCGTCACATTGAGCGCCATGAAAAAAGCTTGAACTGAGCTTTCACCAACACGCTTTTAGCTGTGGACCAGTGTTATTATGATCTATGCTGCCTTGTTAAAAAATCCTAAGGAGTGTAACTAGACAGCACTATCCCAAACCTACCCCACTGTACCTATCGAGATATGGTGGGTTGCACATTTATACAGGTATTGACAGAAAAATGACAGCATTGCTTAAACATACAACTTGTACCTTCACCCGATTCACATGGTCTTAAAGATTTTCTGCCTCCATGGAGACATATGCACAGAGGTGACATTCCTTTGCCTCCTATATCATGTCCTTTGATCAGTGGAGCGAAGTACAGCAGTGCTGACCCGCCTCCTAAACCCACACCGTAAAAACATTCCACTGCTGTTAACCAATCAGCCTCCACCTTCAGGCATCGGAGCCCTGTTAGATAGAGGACAAAGTCACCAGTTTGTGTTTGCAAAATGTACGTGTACGGCCAAGAGTTCATAGAGAACTTGTATATTGTTATATCGAAAAAGAAGCAAACCAGTCAATCTCTTTAAGTACTAACTGAGTATTCTTCATTGGCATAAAACCACCTGTTACTTTTGCAGCAGATAAATCTTAAGTGTGGCTGGCAAGAGAGCAGAAAAGGATATTTTTGACACATAAAGTTAAAATTTTTGTTTTTTATTCTTGTGATGTACTGAATTTTTTTAAATCTTCACATCACTAACCACTTGTTCAAATAAAACAATCTGGGAAAGAAAAAAAATCACTCCTCAGTATATCTAGCTCCAGCTCAGGGACGTGTACATGCACTTTTAGTGTCACGTGACAAAACTCATATGATGAACAGCTTCAATTTCCCTCTCGTAAAATTTTAAATAGAAACAGTGAAGTAACCTTATCAAAAGCGGGTCAGCACTTTTTTAACAGGTCTTTAATTTCCTGAATAGTTTCCCTGAAACAACTGGGTTAGTGTGCATCGCCAACAGAGACAGCGGGAACATTAATGTTGAATGAATGTTTAAAGAGCCGTGTAATCAGAACACAACAGGTCAGCTACTTCCTCTACAAAGAAGCAACAAGAAAAGTTTATATTATATGTAAATAAATATTTCTCTTAGGTTGATAGATAATAATTTTACAAAGTTTCACAGAAATTGTTGAAATATCTCAACAAGTGCAGGATGAATTTTCTATAGATAAAACATGTATAAAACTGTAATTATACTGTACAGTCTACATCTATTTCTGTAACTTGCTTTCTTTACAGACTTATATGAAACTTTCAGGTCAGCTTATTTGTTATGTTTCAGATCTTACCAAAGTTGCTAAGTTTGCTAAGTTTGAATTGCTAAACTCTCCTGTCTCATTCCCATCAGGCCTTGGACCGAGCCTTTCGTCGCGGCTGGGAGACCTTCATCGCCAACCTCTACAGCGTCACCCTCACACCTGTGACGTCATCCTCACCGCCATCTTCCTCACCTTTGGCTAAGAAGAAGCTACAGCATAGCACTGTGCTAGCTGAGTTTCGGTAGAACTGGAAGGCGACATGGACAATAAAATCAATGGCTTCCTCTTTTATTTTGTCAAATTCTGATTATATTTCCCTTATTATTGAATTGTGATTGACAGTCCTGCTGCATGGCATTTAGCATGAAATCGGCAGGGACCTCTTTCATTATTTATTTTATTTACTGATTCTTAATCACTCATAAAGTTTACTTCCCCGTCTCATCATGATGCACATGATGACACACAGACTGCAGGTATCCAGTTTTACTGTGTGAGCTGAGGGAACCAAGCTGCTGATTTTACAGTGAAGTCTATGGGACTGACTTGAGTGGAAAAACCCGGTCTTCATGTGACGGAGTTCAGCTGCTTTTTGTTCCCGTCTGTTGTTGCTATTTTCAGATTTTAGTCAGCAGTGTAACAACGTCTTAACATCTTAGCCCCTTGCATTCAATCCACTATTAAGAGCGTGGAGCCTAAATATTCCAAGTGCCTTTGGTTTAGCACTATGAAACAATGGAAGTGTTGATGTGTAACCACAAGGAATGGGAATTGTCCACTGTATTGTGATGACCGATAAATGGACTTTACTGGAAATATTCATATTTCTTGTATGTTAATTGGTGCCATTTTTGCTGTCTGGCAGCTAATCAGTGATCAGGAAAAACTTAAGATTGTGATCGACATTAAGACACATTTATATGTTAATAGTAGGGGAAGAATTGCTGTTTTTACCAATGTTAACGCATTCAAATGGGTGTTTTCTAATCTGTGTGTGCACAGATAACACAGCTTGTCAGTGTTTGACTTCCTCGGGAGATAACGTTCATCTCTCACTGTGTGTTCTGATGAAGGTTATCTAACCTGAAGGGACAAATCAGGAGAGTTAATGCATGTGTGTGTGCATGTGAATGAGAGCAAGATTTTTCAGCACTAAACACACTATAGGACCCACTGTATGTGATTTGATCATGTCTATTGCTGCTGCAGATCATGTTCTCTTTTCAAAAGAATGGTTTTAATAGCCTAAAACATCTTTCTTTTGCACTGTTAAGGTCAAATAGTAATTAAGAACAAACTATATCTTCAGTTACAACATTTAGCTGGGACAAGAATATGTGACAGAAGCAATACAGGAGAATTTTGATGTATTTATAATCAACCCTAATTAAAATGTAAAAAAGTAATTTTCACAAAAGCCCTGCTATAATTTCCTGTTATCCACTATGTATTTGTTTTTTATATTAAATTTTACCTCAAGTGTGCTCAGTTACTCTTACAGCCTTGACTGAACAGATGTGGTTGTACATACTGTAATGATTTTCCAAAAAAATGTGTTAATTTCTGTTAATTTTATAAAAATCTTTTTTGTATCCCAATCAAGGTATCTAAAGTCATGAACTATGACAAGAAGCACTTTTTGAATAAATAAAGACTTTGTTTATTGTGAAGGGTGTATTTTCATGTTGAGTACAGTTTACAGATGAACAAACAGTAAAACTAAACTTCTGCCTGGTTTTACTTCACTGATGTCAGAGTAATTGCTATGAATGGTTCAGAATGAAGGATCAGACTCAGATTCACATTTTCAAAGGAAGACAAAGGGTCAAAACTTGTGATTTCAAGACAACAGCTGTACTGTAAGAACATGTTTTATCTTGGCCTTCATGTTACAATGTTTCTGGATTTTTGACCCTTTCAGACTCCTTTCCTTCCCTTTGCACCTTTAAGAAAGCACCTCTTAGTTGAAGCTGTGCATCAAGTTGTTTCTGCAGGAAGACAAATGAAGCACAAAAACATGAAGATAAACCACATAAAAACACAAGAAGAGGATTTGAAGTGCTGTTTAAAAAAAACAATCAAATTTTGAATTTAAATTAAGTGCAAGTAAAAAAGACATAAACCAACATAGTAAATAAATAGCAAAAAAAGGGATGGTGACTAGCTCTCTGTGCATGTGAGGCTCTTTGTATATGTGCATCATATTGATATAGCTGTATTTATTTAATAGAGTGATTTTTGTCATTTAAAAAAAAGATGAGGAAAAGTTTGTCATTTGCACGGCAGAAACTTCTGTAAAACTTTAGCATATGCAGTTCATATTCTTGCTAATATACTCTATAATTTAAACACTTTCATCCTAGGTTATTTAATTACTAATTTCTATAGTATTATGGTCACGTAATGCTAAATTGGTTTAATATTGTCTTGTGCATGAGTTGTGCCATTTTTAGTATGTTTGCCGCCATCTTGTGGATGTCAAGAATACTGCTTTTTCTGAACGGAAATGACGTAACGTTAGCAGAATAAACCCCGTACACATTCTTCAAATTTGTCTTTGGCCGGGATCTTGAAGTATTCACTCTTTGAACGGTGAGTCTCTTTTGTATAAAACAGTTCGGCACATGATAAAACTTAATCGCTGAAAGCCTGACGTTGCCCGCTGGAAGGTTGGAGTCGTTTTCCCGGGTAAAAACTTGCCGGGTGGGAGGAGTCCTACAGTTGGGACATAAAAAGTAGATGAACCCGTTTCTCCTTCCACTTCCTTCTCTGTTCTGTCCAAGGTAAGATCATGCACATGAAGTGTTACTTCTCTTTCAATGCAAACTTTACGATCTTCATAGATAAAATGTAACATGGAAACGTTAATGCTTTGACAGTATAGTACATTTGCAATTAGAGTTTATCGTTTTTTGAAATCATAATTGGCTCAAAGGGTGTTTAAGCTAGCAGCGTATGTGCATGGTTTCAGTCCAACCTGAGTCATAAACCAAACACAATCCTTCACCATCCGATAGTAAAACATATTTATTTGAACTGTTTAATTTTGTCAACTTAAAGGACAACATATATACTAAATGCTGCACGTAATATTTGTAGAATTTTGAGTAACTTTGACACAAATCTCTCTCTTTAGAAATGGCCACTACTTGTTCGTGGCTGCAAGCTCTGTCTCTCAATGATGATAACTTTCACAGACCTGTCCTGAATGACTGTGATTGCATTTTATTATTCTGATGTGAGACACTTAAAAAAATAAATTTTGCTGACTCGTGTCGTCCAGAACAGGCTGCATGGGATGGTCACGTGTTAACCGGCCATAGGAAATTAGCTAACTAGCTACAATACTTTAACACAACGAATGTTACTTTTTTATTTCTAGATGGCGAAGAAAGAAGCTAAAACTGCAATCTGCAAAGGTAATTTATCCTGGCTCTCTTGCAGATTAAACATGCTGTTGTATCAGATTGTAATAAAATGAGATTTGAACTAGCATGACTTGGAGGCTTATGCTACAGTGATGTATCAATTGAACTCTCTCACTGAAACCCATTGAGGAAACTTCATCTCTCAATTTTCTGAGTAGCATGAAGCTTCTGCTAGTTTGCGTACCTGAAGTTGCTCAAACATAATAAGAAATGTTTGGTTTTTTCTGTCTTTCAGGTGTGAAAAGAGTGTCAAAACTCTACACAAGGTAATTTAAAAATGCATCTTTTATCGATCATTTGCTGTTGTAGATCAGCCTGTAATTGCCTCTGTGGCTGTTCAGGAGCGCAGTGCTGCGGTGATGAATCTCTGAACTCTCTCTTACCGAATCAGCCTTTGAAGAAACTTCTTTACCAGATTCTGAGTAGCACATGATCTCCAACTAACACAACTCAGTTAACTCAAGAGAATTTTATGGTCAGAATGGTGAAAAAATATATATATTAAAAAACTGTAAATCTTAACAAGTTTCCTCTTTTTTTTTCCCTCCTTAGATGTTCAAAACTGACCAAAGCTGAAGGGGATCGAAGAGCTTTAAAAAGGTGAGCTGGACTTGAGCTGAAAGGATCTATCAAATTCCACAAGGGTGAAAGCTGATGAGTTTTAAAACAGACAAGCATATGCCTGATTCTTGTGATGCAAATTTAGAAATCTGATCAGCCCTTGAAAATCCTAAAGCCCAGATTTACCTCTTGGTTTGGCTAACCACCGATTTTTGTTTGTAGGTTGGTCTGCACTGTCCCCTCTTCAAAGAAGCCAACCTGTGCACTGAGGTGAGGAAAAGATGGATTGATTTTTAAGTGTGTATTCAGTAGTGGGGTTTAAACATGATGATTACAATTAATGACAAGCATATGCCTGATTCGAGTGATGTCAGCCTTCAATCTGATCACCCCGAGTTAAACTAATACAAAATATTTAGTTTTCAAAGCATGGGATTCACCTTAGTATTGTTCATTTGCTAGGTGGAAATTCAACCAGAAATTTGAGGGGCGTCACATGGACATGGATGCACTGAAACGTGAGTCTTGTCATGAGTTGTGCATTTTCATTCCAAAGAAGTGGTTAATAAATCCTAATGTACACAAAGAAGTTATACGGTTAAGTGGGAAGTGAAACAAATCACAAAGTATTTTTGCTCTTGTCAGTTTATAATTTGGCTTTAGCTAAAAAACTTGATGGTACAAGACAAAACTACTTCATTTATTCAGTATTAAGTTTCCCATTGGTTAAAGGCAAAGTATTTGTGAATGTTTGAAAGGATGACATGGGGTAGCACCCATCAAACACCTGGACGACTAATGTCACATGGCAGTTTGTCACCAAAGCACTGATCAAACATTCAAATCTCAGGATGTCACACATCACTGTTGCTATACTCTATTGAAATGCTGACTTCTCTTGCAGGATACTTTAAAAGGAAGGAGCCCACTGACTCACATGGTGAGTTTATGTAGTTTTTCCTAACCAATGCATCCAAGGAGTACATGTCCTTTTTCTTAATGCAGTTCCAATGATGATGATACTTAGCTCACTTTGACCCGATGTGAAACGACACGAACATCTGAGCAACTGCATTTATTCACATGATCTATTCTAGCATTTGATCAAAGTTTACTTAAGAAAAAATGAGGTTTAAAATATTTCATTATGATTTTGACTTATTCTACACATGGTCATCTTGATTTTAGATCACATGTATTAGCTATGTAGTCAATTGAAGTTTTAGTTTGCAGTTCAATTTAGATATAAAACTTACTTTTCGTTTCGTTTGAATTTGTAATATCTTCTGTTAACAGATGACTAACAGCTTTGGAAGCATCATTGAGGTTTTCTACTTAAAGGTAAGTCATGCACTTACTGCTACAGTACAATAGCTTTTCTTCCCAGGTTTGCTGAACATGATGAGATATATTTGGAATCTCGTTCGTCTGAACTGCTGTTGAGAAATGGAATATCTGACATCAGTGCTGGTCACATTTATGCCGTTAATCTTCTTGCATCATCGTGTTCTCAGACATCTTGGCATGTTGTGTTGCAGGTTCCGAGCACTGAACCTGTGGAACGATGCTGCCATGTCCATCGAAGATGTTCATCCAGGTGAGTGAGCCTGTGACACAATTACTCAGCGACGTGTGCCTGAGCCGACATGTCACTGTTGTTCCAAAATACCATGACAAAGCCCAAAACGGTGGCAGTTTTAAGACTTTAACTCCACGAATATCAGAGTCATATTGTTTCCTTCATGATGACACCCGCACACGTCTTACGCCCTGTGTCAATGCCAGAACCTGAAAAGGTGAACCCACTGGCGTTACCTTGGCAGTAAGGGGAAAACCCGTTGGGGTTACCAACAGTCTGACTGGAAACAAGGCTGACATAGAAGTGACAATGTTTTTCATATTTGGTGCATAGAAGCTAATGTGACGTGGCTGATTACTCAAGGAATTATTCTAATTTCTTTAAACATACAAGTTGATCATCATAAGAAATAAATGACACTCAAGGCTCCGTATGTAGTGATACTATGTCCTCTTAACAGCACTCTTTTTCTGTACCAATCAGGACAAATCCGGTTGACTAGCAGTCTGCCTGGACACAAGATGGACAAAGTGGTGTTTGGGATTGGCCAAGCCTGTCATGGAGTTCAGGTGTGTATCTGATCTGTGCAGTTAGATTTGCTGCAAATTTTTGAGCAGAAGTGATGAGTTTCTTATTACCGCCCCAGTCTGACAATTCATGACTGATTGGTATCCCCTCTGATCACACAAGAATTAAATGCTTTGGTTTTGTTAATGTACTTTTTCAACTTGTTTATTTTTTATTCGGACTTATTGAGCTGAATTGAGTGACTTTTCATTCGTTGCAGGGTTGATACCATCAGAGGATTGAATCTTGGGATTACCAGCACAACAAAACAGCCTCTAACTGCCACAGGTAAATGAGCAAGTATAATAATGTTTCTGGGATTGTGGAAATGATGAACTGTCCTGACAGTCGTGGGGCTTTGTCTTTAGGTCCCTTAGCTTAAGTTGGCCCCCCCTTCCTGTTGACCCAGTACGGCACTGAGAACCCTGATCCTTCCAGGTGTAAGGTGACCTGCTGGAGCTCTGATGGAGAGGTAAGGCTGGCTTAAGTGTGTGTGACTGAGAAAGGTGTCCTGATCCCTTAACCAGAAACTACACTTTTCATTTACACAACTTTTCTTTTGTAATCTGTTTATTAGATTTGTTTGAAATATTTGATGCTTTGATGGACCAGTAATTACACTGCACCGAACTGTTAATGCTTGATGCACATTCGATGTAGTATGAACATTGGTAGAGACTTAAAAACCCCTTAAACCTCCAGTGTCCTGGTTGAGAGTCAGTAATAAGAGGCGCAAATAAATAGAAAACAGTCACAAAATTAAGCAGTGTGAATTGAAAATTACCAATAGATCTAAATATTTGACTGAAAATAATGTTCAGTTTCTGGGGAAGCCTTTTCAAGTAATACCTTAAAATCTTTGTTTGGCAGCATGAAGTCTCATGAAGTCATCGCATCGTCTTGTTGTGCTCAGCTTGACCCATGCTGGTGAGTATTTGACAGCGTGAAGGTTTGGGGGAATTTTTATTTTAACTGTCTAAATTCATAAAGCAGAAGTGATGAGTTTTTTATTACCGCCCCAGTCTGAAGATTCATGACTGATTGGTATCCCCTCTGATCCCAAGATAAAAAGCTGTAGTTTCTTGTTGTATTATTGCACATTTTAATACGTGTGTCTTGTGTTTCTGACCTCCTCAGAGTCCAACTTGATCTGCTGCCCACTGCTTTAAGTTGCCTGGTAAGAATTTATAACTTAAAACTTGAAAAACAAAAGCATATTAAAAGAAAGTGATGAGTTTCTTATTACCGCCCCAGTCTGAAGATTCATGACTGATTGGTATCCCCTCTGATCAAAACTATTAACTACATTAAAAAAAAAAATTTTTTTTTAAGTGTTTTTCTAAGATGTCCTCTATCTTTGCAGGCTCTGGGTGTCACCATGAAGCGCCATCAACTGCGTTGTGCTGTAACTTTGCTGCAGTTAGTCTTCAGATCGAGTGATGCTACAGAAGATGTTAAAAATGGATCCAGTCATGTTCCACTCAACTTGCATGGACAGAACAGAAAACCAGACTCTAAATGTCCAGTAGCTAATTGTTCCCTGAAGAGCAGCACTCTTGAATATGCATTGTAATGGCTGTTTATGTGCATTTCCAGATTAATGTACAAAGTTAACTGGTGCAATTTTAAAATAAAGATTTCAGTATAACTAATATTGTCTCCTACTGCATGCTTATGATGTCTCAGTAGTTTTCTCACAGGTCCTGACAAAGGAACAGCTTGAGCTCCTTTAACACAGGATGCAAAAGGAAACTGGAGAGAACTTAAAAATGCTATCTTAAAATTGTGAATGCTCTGCAGTTAATCCAGAAAGGCAACTATTATTTTAACTGATTAAATTTAAGCCATATTACACATGGGGAAGGGAAAAAATGTTTTCTGATGTGATTCTCAGGCAGACAGTAAAAAAAGGGCCAAATTACAAGATTAAGGAGGAAAGTAGTTGCAATTCTTTCATTAGAGAAGCTGACAAATGTTAAGAATGTTAGCAAACAAAGGATTATCACAGTGTTTGCAAATTGGTTGAATGATCCAGTGCCTCCAAAATTAAATGTAATTAAATTACATACCAAAAAACAAGGTCCACTGTGATCAGTGTTTATATTTTTTGCCATTGTGTAATTATTGGCATGAGGTAGGTGGTAGACGTTTGTCATCCAGTTACAGAAAAGACATGGACATCATCCAAGTGAAATGAGTGTTTCTTTCCCATGAAATTTATTTGCAGTCATGATGGTAACAGTCTGGCCCTCAGTTTGTTAGAACCAAAAAACTGAAAGTACCCTTGTTTGACGTGGAATTAGAGAAAAAAATCAGCCAAAAATGAAAGAGCAGCACTGTACTACACTGCCAGGAATACATGAAATAAGTCTATTTATTTGATGAGGTATTTTAACATTCATGTTTGATGTAAATAGTGACACAGCAGTCTTTATTTAGTAGGTATTTAAAATGATTACAGAACACATTTAAGCAAATGAGAAATCGTCATCTGACAATCTGATGTACTACAAAGTATAAAAGTAGGGGGCAACTAAAACAGGAGGGTTTTTTTAGTTACCTTCCATGCTGTAAACAAACAACTGAGGCTTCAGTATGTGTCAGTTTACTTATTAATTATGACAAAAGAGATCTGACATGACCTGACACTTCAGATCTCCTTAGTCCAATAAACAGCCTGGAGTCATTTCAAAGCTCAACAAAGAAGAGGCTGCTGTAGCACAAAAAAAAAAAAAAAAAATCACAGATGTGCAAAGTCAGTCAGCGGTGAAGATCCTTGCAGCGATATCGTCTAATAACCAGTCCACTCCTGCTAACAAATTCTCTCCTGTTACTGCACTGCAACCGATGATACACCAATGATGAGTTTTAATCTTATCCAGGGCCAGCGCCTGCAGGAAGAACACCGAGCGAGAACGTGCATTGTGATTTACCGCTTTTGACAATAGAGAGACATTGAACTTAAAATAGCATCACAGGCGTGAACCTCACCTCTCGTATCGCCTCTTTCGACAGAGCTCCAGGTAGGTCCTGTTTGTTGGCAAACACGAGCAGCGTAGCTCCAGCTAACCTCTGCATGGAGGAAAGGACACACAGCTCTGAAGACTCATTGAATAATGATAAAGGTGTAAGAAGAACATTGTCCTTGACTGTTATTCCTTGTTGTCTCTATGGTTGACTCCAAAATTAAAGATAGATTGGGAGGAAAACATAAAAAACCCATAGAGTTTGCAAAAAATGTTGGTATAAAGCAACAAAATACCCATGATGTTCATCCCCATAACTCCAGTGTGTGTGTGTGTGTACCTCCTCCAGCAGCAGTGCACTGAGCTCCTGCCTGCAGTCCTCCAGTCGGAGTTTGTCTGCGCTGTCCACCACCCACACCAGCCCATCTGTGCTTTCAAAGTAGTTCCTCCAGTAAGAGCGCAGTGACTTTTGACCGCCAACATCCCAAATATTCAACTTAAACCTAGAAAAGGCAGAGGAGAATTTGATATGTAACATAAGTAGTACTTCAAAGTGATGATGGTTGACGGATGCAAGGTGAATACTCGTGGTTAGACACGTTAATGTAAACTTTTTGGAGAGACACACTTGTTTGCACGTACGGATATTGGCGATTTGTGCAATCTATTAAGACACGTTCGGGTTTCAGCAAAGCTACTGGGAAATTGCATGGTCCCATTTTTACTATCTAAATTACATGTGAACAAATTGGTGCATAGATTTGGTTACTCAGTCATACTGAAACCAGCATTTTAGGCAGAGTCAGGGGTAATGGATCCCTGCATTTTCCACACAGTGTCCTTCCTTTTTCTTTAATTGTGTTTTTACTATAACAGCGTGAGAGAAAACCAGCATGAAATAAAATAGCTCAACAGAATTCAGCCATGATTCATTTTATTCACACAAGCTGCTCCTCCACTTACAAAGACTATGTCTAAGCTTGTTCTAAAAAAAAATAGTCTATTGATGAGTTACTAAGTACAAACATTTTTAGTTACATTTGTAATTTTATACCTCTGCTAAATCTCAGAGGCTTAATCAACCACATTTAACTCAGATCAGAACTTTTCCCGTACAGTTAAAACAATGCATCTCCAATCATGCCGCATTTTTAACCTCTTTATGGGATTTTAACTGTAACTGGTGCTGAATTGAATAAATGCACAGTACTTATGAGCTAGACAGACTTTTTAAAAAGTCTTCTGCATTAGCTGAAACATGCATTTTTCTAAGGCTGAAAGCAGTGCAGTGTTTCTGAGCTCATCAAAAGTTGTCTTTTTAAAAGATAATGATGCTGCAATGACAGATTGATCTTACAGAATATGATGCTTTTCTGTAAATTAAACTACCCAACAGTACATAATGTAGTTCAGATTAGCCCAACCTTAAACATTAACTTCAGTAGTGTGTTACCACTAAAAGGGCACACACATGTTAATGCCTGCAAAATTGTTAATCCAAAAACACAACATATAGTAGAAAAACACGTTCAAGGACCATTTCTTTGTAAAATGCATACTTAAATTTTTGTCATATTCTTTTCCTTAAGTACAGTTTGGAAAGAAGAACTTTTTCCTCGAAGAGCAGTACTTCCTCAGTGTGGCATTACGAAATTAAACCACAACTTCGTATGTGCAGTATGTGAGACAAAACGCGTGTCAAAGTGTGTCATATGCTGTGTGTTGCGTTCGCGTGTTACCCTTTGTGCTCCAGTGTTTTGATATTGAAGCCTAGGGTCGGGGAGATGGTGCTGACGTCTTCACCATTAAATTTCTTTAGGATGGTCGTCTTCCCTGCGTTGTCTAGACCTCTGCAAAAACAACGTTAAAGAAGAAAACAGCACTCCTTTATATCAAACAGCCCTATCAACTAGCTATTAATAGCTAGCACAAAATGCGCAAAACACACTTCAGAAGCTGACGACAGTTATACTTCATTAAACAACGATATAAATTGCTGCTCAAGGCTTTTATGTTATTAACACTGATAAAGTTATAATAACGAGGGTAACGTTACATGAATGCTATACACTGTTTCAAGCTAAGCTAGTAAACTGTTCAAACAGGATACAACATCAGTAGTCTCATCTCCCGCTCCTTCTGCTTCATCTTCTTTAAAATCGTCAGCAAACCCATCGCGACGTACAACTTAGGTGAAATTTATCGATTATATATAGGAGTTTTGTATGAAATATATTTTGCATCTATGAGGAGCATTGCGAGCCGAGGAAACCAGGAAGAGGCTTTTATGATAATCCCGCCCCAGGCAGCCACCGATTGGACTGTTTGGCAGTGAGCGAATTGTGATTGGTTAGTGAACATTTCAAGGTGTGGTCGCGGTCCACGCATTGACTGTACCACGGCGCCGAGGGTTCATACTAGTTTGGCGCCCTCGTATGTCTGTTGTCAAAATCACGTTTGGCTGGTCCAACTTGTTTCCGTTTTTACAGAAAAAACTGTTTTAGAGATTTACAGAATATATACACTCTTTTGTTTCCAAAAGTACAGATTAAATAAGAGGATGCAGTTGCACAGTTTGAACCGAATTCCCATGGCTACCTTAAGGCAAGGATAAGGCCCCTTACAGATCACTTTAAGATACTGCTAAGCAATTCCAGTTTTTCTCTGTACTGAAAACAAGTCTGAGACTGAGGCTACCTTAGGACTTACTATTTTATTTACTGTCAGTGTTAGAGAACAACTTTACGCAATAAAAATAGAACTCACACGTCAGTATTACATGTTAGCCTAAACAATGAGAAAAAAAAGAGTTGGAATATAAATGTACCACGAAAAATGTGCTGCGGTGCTTTTATTTGAGGTTTATGTCTACAATTGGCTATGGGATGCTTGTCGTGTAACCAATTTAAAGCCCCAGTTTAATAATATCCCATGCGTTTCAGATCTCTATTAAGCAATGATACTCTGACAACATTCTGTAGAGAAAAAAAGAGTTGTGAAATAAATGTATAATAAATAACTTCCTAAATAGGCTTCATAATTTACAGTTATTACCAACAAAGTTAGTGAAAACAAGCCAGGAATTCTTTTGTATTAAGGATATTAAGCCATGCGCGTAGTCGAAGAATGCAACTTTTTCTACCATCATTTACATCACTTCCTGCTAAGGACCCGTAAAAGCAGTTGACTGAAGGGGCTAGGTCACCAATTTCCTGGCAGGGTGTCGGGAAAATCCCCCGCACGTGTGAAAGGCGCATCCTACTTTGTTTTATATGGTCATTCAGTTCCGTCCTGTTCCCATCCCGAAACGTATTTTCCCATTCATTTCCACGATGCATTCGCGTACAATATAAATATTAAGTAAAAAGTCCAAAATAACCTCACATTCACAAAAAGACAAAGTAGCTGTAGGATCCTTATTGGAAAAAAGAGTTATATGATATTTTTCTTTAGACACCCAGGATTCAATTAGTAAGTCAGAAGTTTTTAGAAGACACTCAGATAGATTGTAAGTGGGCTAAAATATTATGAAAATGCTTGACGTGAAGAGATCCTTCTCAATTTGCTGCTGTTTGGTTCTCATTTTCTTCAATAAAACACCAGCCTTTTAAAAAATATTGACATTGATCACATGTTGAATTTAAAAAAAAAAAAATCAGCTTTATACGTCCTTTTGCGTTATTATAAACTGGGAACGTTAAAATAACCTACTGCACGCAAAGGCAGCAGAGCCCCCGCCACCCGCCGCTACCTTTAACTCGCAATGGGTCAGTTTAAAATAAAGAGAAACCGAAAGCAGTCGCGTTCATGTTGCATCATTGCCTTCGGTGCCAGATCTCTCCAGCTCAAAAGGGCTCAGTCACAGACAGAGCGTTTCACTCTGGGCTGAAACGTGTCTGGACTGAAGTCATCAATTATCAGCAGACATTAGTTTGCATCACAGAAATAATCTGTAGAAGTGCTTATTGCAATTGTTATTTTTTGCATCTTGAGACGTTCAGATTTTACTCCAAGGCAGCGCAGGACGTGCGGCTACAACAGTATTTGAATGGTGCCGGCTCTACATGCGGGTGCTCTGCACGGATGACCTGGGCTGGATTACGGTTGTTCCTGCCGGTGGACAGTCGGTGAACCAGTCAAGTCTTATGCGGTTGAAGAAATGTCACCATTATTTATGGACACCGGGTACGAGCCAAACAGCCCTGGCTCGCTGTCAGCTGAGGAGAGCCACAGTTACACCGCCGAATCAGTAAGTGTCCCTTATCAATCAATCAATCAATCAATCAATCAATCAATCAATCAATCAATCAATCAATCAATCAAATCAGTCCAAAGTTCACTGTATTCACATCCTATGAAGCCCCTTGATGGATACAATTGTTTATTACTGTAGTGCCAGGAAGAAGAAAACTGTTCTAAAATATGGTTCAATTCAACTTTATGAAGGAAGTTTCACATATCCAATCTAAATGTTATATAAATATATGTATAAAAAATATTAAGTAACAATTTAATGTTATTTATTTACATTTTATTCTCTATTACATGCATCCCTTGTACTATCTTTTTAAAAACACATTGGAACCTGGTTCTATTGGGACCAGATCACCTTCAAATCATTAAAAAAAACTCACAGTAAAGCAGCTTAGATACATACAATCTTAGTCCATCTGATAGGACTAATGGGAATATTATGGGACTTTCTCATTAGTAATCAGTCAAGACATGCATACCCTGTGCTGTGATTGCAAAGACCATAGATCCAGCTGGGGGCATTTCCTGGATGGCATTCCTCCCCCAGTCTCCTTTTTTTTGTGTCACTTTCAGTTTTCCAATACCAAATTAAGGCAAAAAAGGGCCAAAGCACACATTCTAGTTATAATACATGGGCTCATTAGAATAGGTGGCACTAGTTATCTGTCATGATAACATTAGTCTATTTCTGCCATTAGCAAATTAGCAAAGACTGACTGATGTTTGAGCCATTACCCACATCATTTTAAAAAAAAAAAAAAAGAAAGAAGGAAAGAAAGAAAGAAAAAAAATCCTACTTTGTGGCATCATGGTATCCATTTTAAGAGGAAAAAAGAGAAAAACAGTCATGAATTAATTAGTGAAAGTCTCATAGGCATTTAAAGAAATCAGAAGGACACTGTTAATTTACCTTCACATCAATGACTTTGTTAGTTGCTTATTAAATCACCTTGTCAACTTGACCTTGCCTGTAAAATCTTGCTCTTGAATTTAACATCATGTGCTACAACTTCCTACTTTAAGATCTCATGTAGTTTTGTGTAATAATTTTGTCTTGTGAACTTGTGAACCACGAAATCTAACAAATTATTTTGCAACACCAAAAAGTTGTTAATGTTTACAGTAAATACAAACCAACAAATAAAAAAACAAAAAAACCACACACTTCATACACTTCATAGAAGGTAGAAGAGGATACCACAAGAGAAGTAAGTTCTTAAAAAAAAAAAACAGATGTATACTCTAGTAACAGGAAGTAAGTGTGTGTGTGGTGTTAATATTTACAGGAGAGAGAGGGAGAGGGACAGCAGGCGGGACAGAGAGTCACGAAAAGACAAGAGAAGAACAGAGATGCTGCCAGGAGGAGCCGGAGGAAACAAACAGAGAGAGCAGATGAGCTCCATGAGGTTTGAAAACACTCCCTCCTTATTTCTGTTCTCTCCTTCTCTTTCCCTTCTCCCTTTAACGCTCTAAGTCTCTCACTTTCTGTCTCTCTTACGCTGTGTGTGTGTGTGGCTGGCTGTTTGCGTCTTGTGTAATCTGTCAGCGCGCTCTCAACTGTTTCTGGTAAGTGCTCTGCCTTCTGAGAATGCTTGTCACTCCTTTAGGATTACCCTGTCCATGGCCCCTCCCTCTGCCTGACACACACCCACTCACACACCCACACGAAAAACCCACCCACATACATAAACACACACACACACATTCCCGCCTTTATAGTTTCAATCTCAGCCTTTTTTTTTTTTTTTTTTACCTTAAGGGTATTACCGATTCTACAAGTCCAGACTTACAAAGTGGGTTTTCTGAAGCACTGGGACAAATTTCTCACCGTGTTCAATGAAGCAAAACGTGGCTTGACTCAGAAATGTCATAATGTGCTCCGCTGAATAATTAGAATGGAACATTTCTTTTAAAAGGCGTATGTAATTCCGTCCTCCAAGAGTACAGTCATACCATTAGAAAAACGTGAGGTGAAACAATCCTTTTAAGAACTTCTTTATTGTTAAAATTCTTTGTTGCATGTCTTTACAGAAAAAGACGACTTAATTTAAAAAAAAAAACCCTGATTTTTAATTACAGTTTCAATTCTACATTGCAGGAATGTGATGTAGTTTTCTGGACTTTCCCCACTTTTAACTAAGACCTGACTTGACCCACTTAGTAACGACTTCCACATTACCAATGTTTATGTATCATAAATCTCATTGTATTTATAGTTTGTAAAAAGTAACACCAACCATTTCTACAACATCTTTGCATTACTGATATCAAGGTATTCGGTCAAAAATATTGAAATATATGATTTTGTTCATACCAGTTGACACCAATTTGACATTTTGAGACATACTTTTGTTCGCTTGCTTGCTGAGAGTGAAATGACACAACTGATAATAGTCATGTCTGTATAGTAAATGTGAAGCTCCTGCCAAAAGTAGGCTAACTTAGCATAAGACCATAAAACAGGGGTAAACTGTAAAACAATGGTAAACAGTTAGCTTAGTTCTCCTAGACTAGGTAAAAAAAAAACATTTACCTGCACCTCTTATGCTTACACATAAACATTAACAGCATTTTATTGGTTTAATCTGCACAAAAACAACTGAAGAGGAGAAGTCATGACTTCTAAAGTCATTGCTATCGGTCAAAAAAGAGTGCGACACATAACCTCTAAAGTCACAGCTTGTCTTGGTTACACTTCTACTTTTGTACAAGTATAAAATAAACAAGATAGCAGGTTTGTGAGCTTTGAAGGTGTCAGTAAGCCAAGGTAACCATCTCCTGACTTTAGCTATGTGTTTAGCATGCAGAAGGAAGAGTAGCAGCAGAGTATTCTTATCATATCTCTCAGCAGGAACGTGAATAAAGTCACAGCCAAGTTGTTCCTTGGCAACACATTTAACCTCTGCACAGCTCAGTAGCCTTCAGCAGCAGATTAATTAAAACAGTTAATAAGTACTTTTTTAAAATTAGGAAGTTAAAAAAATGTTCCTGGAATGGCTGCAACATCACGTTGTCTCTGCTAAAATGTTTCCTTTAAATGAGTCATTTGTTTTTGAAGGTGTCATTCAGCTTTAAATCTTATTTATTGCTTTCAGGTCATACACATGCCTGTAAAATATTTTTATTGCTTTAATTGCAAGGATATAAAGTTCAAACTTACATTAAACTGCAGTACACTGCACTTCAGGATGGAAGATCTGCTCTTTGGCTTTTACTTACTGTTTGTTTTATGTTCTACCTATTCTGACCTGTTGGATGAGTCTGCGTTGGTGAATAGATGTGATTAAGCCCTGTGTGTGTGTGTGTGGGTGTGTGTGTGTGAAGGGGACCCACACTTTCTCTTTCTGTCTCTCTCTGCCTCTCTTCCTGTTCTGCTCTCCCCACGTGTTCTTCACCTTCATTTTGAAGAAGCACCAGCGCCACAAACTGGTTTTACTGAGAAAAAAACCCACTTTTGCAGTTAGTAGACAAGTCAATGGTCGGTGTATGTGATCCATCACTGCATAGCACCGCTACTTTGACCATGTCTCTGCTTCCTCACAGAGAATATAACTGAAGTATAATCTTCCTGAGGGGAAACACCCTTCTTCAGAGACTTTTTCAAGTCTGCTCTCTTGTTATCTTTTTTGTTCTCACAGGACACAAATTTACTTTTAAGGAAGTTTTTGCGAAAACCTAACCAGGCCATAAAAGCAAGAGTTTAGTTGATTGATTTACCCAAGAGAAAACATCTACAGAAATTCATAAACAGGAACAGGTTCATTTTGAAGGGTCTCTAGGCGAGTTAAGATCATTTACTTATATAAACTGATCCCGCTCTGCACTCATCAGCAGGGAATCACCTCAATCTGCTCTCTCCAACGCCGACCCTCACCTTTCATGCTGAACTTGCAGTAATGTCATTTACGGGCAATATTTCAGCTCTCCTTCGAGGTTCTGCCACACATCTTAGCGGTTGGCCTTTCTTTTACAGCACCTAAGAAGGGTCTTCGGGCAGAGTGTCATTAGTATTGCTCGGCTGCAGTGTTTCATAACAGCACAGGTCAGGCCTGGAGTGATATTACAGTATATTGGCAAGATGGGGTTGTGTTTATTATTTTTCTTAAGATAAATGTGTTTAATCAGTTTTTATGGCCGATGAGTGCAACTCGTAGGGATAATAAAGATATACTTAACTCAACTTGACATCGACCATTTGGTACTTTTGACCCGCTCTTATCCTCTTGTTTTCGACATAGCCCTACCTCCATCTTAGCTTTTAATCCTTTCCTTTTATCCTTTATTTTTTCTCCTTAGGAGCTCCAGTGTCTGGAGAGATCAAATTCAGTCCTTCAGAAGGAGATTGCTTCATTGAAAAAAGAACTCCACCTGTACACGACAGCTCTGGAGCGCCATGAACCTCTCTGCTGCCTCCGAGACACCACGTCCAGCTCTGTGACTGCAACCAACCGTGAGGTTTCCCCCTCAGTCGACTGTCAGGTCGGGTCCAGACCTTCTGGAGTCCCTCTTCAAGTCTCAGCATCCATTCAGGCTGCTGCCCCTCCGCTCTCTACCTCCTTAACCCCCAGCCTGGGTCTTCAAACCCTTAACTGTTTTAAGAGTGATCTTTCATCTTCAACTCCTGTACCAACAACTGCAAGTTTAGCCTCATGTAGCAGCTCGTCTCTTCAACCCCTCACTACCTCCACCAGCTCTGTAACTGTTCCTAGGTCTGTCTCTTTGCCTACAGTCCCGTCTCCTCACTCTTTGTTCTACAAAAATCATCCTTCTCCAATCACACCGAGGATGACGAATGTTCTGCCTGTCTGCACCAGCTTTGTTTCAAACCCTGCGCCCTCCGGCTCTCTCACCACAGCCGCTCAGCCTCAGTCAAGACAAGACCCGATCTCTAAATCTTCTTCAATGCCAGAAAATGCTCGCGTCTCTAGACCTCAACCTGATGTGTCGAAATCTTCTCTAATGAAACAGGCTTCTTTTCTGAAAGCTCCGTATAATTTATTGCCCCTTTATTCCCAAGTTGTGTCGGAAAATGTAGGTTGTCCCATGAACGTGCCCCAGCCTCCTTCATGTCTTTTCAGAGAAAATCCAATCAATTCAAACCCGCTGCTTTCTTCTTTACCGTCGACCCTTCAAGGTTCTGCTCATCAGTCCCTCTCAGTGTCCCACAAAGCAAACCAGGAGCCACCTCCTGCCTCTTGTTTTGCCTCAAAGCCAAGTTACAGTCAACACGCCGAGCCTGGTCCTGTATCTCTGCTTTCCCTGCTCACAGTTCCAACACCCCCACCTGTGTCTCAGACTACCTCCGGTATCTTCAGCGTACCTCCCTCTCAACCCCCATCCTCGCTGCCTCTGACGGGGGATCCTTCAGGAGATCTCTCCTTTTCTGAGCTTCTAGAGGTAAATGAATGGATACTGCAATAAGTAAGACCAGTAGCCATTAGCACTACATGCCAAATAGCAAAGTAAGAGCATTTTTCTCGTGCTGTAATGAACATTTAATTTATATATTTCTATATTTTCAGCAGTTTGATTAATCACCAGCGACCAGAGGTACCAAATCACAGAGCAGAGCCATTTGGCAATTAAGATCCCCTAAAAAAACACCTGCCAGATTGTTAGAAGTGAAAACACAATAACAAGTAGCCACAGTGATAGCAGTTAAAATAAAAAGGGTTTTATTAGTATGATTGGTCACATTTATACATCTGCATAGAAAGCATAGCATCAGAAAGATAAGCAAGAGCTGAAAAAAATGCCTGGACTGTTGATCATTTTCAGCTTTTTCCTTCGTCGAGGGTTAATCAAGCAGTTTTGAACTTCATAGTGGTGCTTTTAGAAGATTTCACTGAGAGACTGGTGCAAGCCTTTAAAATCTCTAACTTTGCTGTATAACAGACAAAAGTTAGTAATAAGCTACTTGTTGATGAAATGGGAAATAACCAAGCAGTAAAATTCAGCAGAATAGACTGTTTTTATTTCAAAGAAGTCAAAGGTGGACATCATACCTCCCTTCACCCAGAAACGAAACACTGAAAATCTGGCTCAACGTATAAATCATGGAGATATAATTTTAGATAGGGTGGGGCGCTTACTTCCTTGCAACCTCAAGGAAATATCGAAAGGAGAAATGTCCATCTGTATTCCATGGTAGCCACACAGCTACCTTCCTTTTTTTCATTTTCTTTCTTACCCAGTTTAACACGCGACACTCTCACTGTCCTCTCATCTTCATCCTTCGTGTCCTCATTTTGCTGCTACTGATCATTTCTTTTACACATTGCAACACTGGAATCAAACTAAGCTTTCAATTTTCTTATTTTGATTTTTTTTTATATATATATATATTTTCTACATTTCCTATGGTTAAATGCATTAATCCCTTTTTGCCTTCACTTCAAATAATTAAGCTGCATTATTTCTAATTACTGAAAATGTGCTTCGATGTAATTAATCATTCTTTAAGATTTTGGACCAAACTTTTGCTTGCAAAGGTGAGTGCTCTGCTAGACAACACGAGACAAATCATTCAGGGCCTCAAAACCTTTACTTAAATGTGTAACTGTGAAAGTGTTGAAATTACACTGATTGCAAATAGGAGAGTCTCTCTGTATATGTATTATTTATGTTTTATCTATCTGTATATAAAGTGCATATTTCCAAATAAATGTGTTCTTGATTTAAATACCCACTAACAAAAGGTCAATGCGGGCTCACACCTCATTTTTGTGCAGGACCCTCTTGTGCTTAAAACCAGCCATGATTGCACGGACAGTTTATGTGCCAACTGAGGATCCTAAATTGCAGTCACATCCATCCACATGTATGTGTATGTAATAATGCTTTGCAAACTTAGCTGCTTTTTGATGCACAGACTGACGAAAGGCGTGCACCGATCTGAGAGGTGGAGAACAAGAAGCAGCAGGATTAGGTGATGAGGTTGTCAGGGACGGCTTCATTAAGGGCAGTAGTGTTGGAGTCAATAGGCGAGACACAGTTCTATGGATCTAAACCTTTGATTTTTTTAAAAAAATGTTTGCATTATGAATAATTTGCTCATGTGCTCATTTTATCTGAGTTAAATAAGAGAAATTACTTCATATTTCCAATGACTACATCGGACAGTAAAATAGGGGCTGCTAAAAACTGCTGTAGTGCCACTACTGCTGTAAGGAAATTAAGAGCGGATTGTGGTGTGTTTGTGGCTGGGTGTTTGAACATTGAATATATTGGATGACAATTTTGTTTTTCAAAGGCTGATTTTTTTTTTAGTGCACTGTGCTTTAAAGATAATATGCTTAAATAAAGGATACAAAGGAAACTCACGCAGTTTACTCCATAAAGAATTTAGGATGAGACTTTGTGTGTGTGACAGTTTTGACTATTTTGTATTTATCATGTAAAAGATTCATACAAGTTGCATTAAAAATGCCAATCACAATACATTTTCTCCTTTTGTTCTGTGAACGATTCTGTTTTATCTGCAATATAATATTATACAACACATGTAATTTACATTATGTAATATAATCACAAATTAAAAATGTAAGTTTTTGGAATTAACACCCTAAATGAGTAGAATACACTCATAAGATTTATTGCCACGGCCTTAATTAGTCTGGTATGACTTTTAGCTTATGGTTGGTAATCTTAACTAATGTTAGCAAACCCAAGATAAATACTGCTGCAAACCTGTCATTACTGACTGTTTAAACTTAAGAAATCTTCTCAACTTATACAACTGTTACAATACATTTTATTATTTTTTGCCATCCATGACATTGTTCAACAAGAGAAACATGTAGTCTCATTCATCCGCTGTGGGAGGTGCGACGGGTGCAATGCACAGGGAGTCAGAGGCTTTCAATGGTCCCTGAGGGATGGCCATCATTGCCGTTCTGGTGACAGTTGTGTTGCCCAGCTGTTAAGGCAACTGCTCCATGAGATCATTAAAATCTACTCTAAGCAGAATGTGATAGCTTTTTAAAGGCTACACCACCCTCCCCACCTCATTCATTACATGTACAGTTTTGCATTTTTGTGTTGTGTTGTGTGTGTCCTTACAAAAATAGCTGAAAACTTAAATAAGTTAATAGCTACTGGATGAATTGCTGTTAAATTTTGTACAGAGTTTCATGTTCTTCAGAGGATAAATCAAACAGACCTTGGTGATCCCCAGTGCCACCATCAGGTTGTCATTTTTTTTAATAGTTTGTTTGTTTGTTTTTGTTTTGTTTTTTTAGCAAAATGTCTTAGCAATTGTTGGATGTATTGAAATGAAATTAGGTACACATATGCATGTTCCTTCAAAAGGAAGAAGTGCTGGTGATTTTGGTTATTCCCTAACTTAGCTCCTCCAGCGCCATCCTCAGGTCAAAATTGGAACTGGAACTAATTTAATCAGAATTGGCTGTATTTTACCTTTTGCCCTTATCAGCAAACTTTTGCACACACACATGCTAAACTAAGATGGAAAACATGGTTAAAAAAAACCAAAAAAAACTGTAGAAGTCAGATTATTATCATGCCCATGTTAGCATTTTGCACACAGCACCACTGGTCTTGAGTAAAGGCCTAAAGCCTCACAGAGCTGCAAGCATGACTGAGACAATACAGTCTTGTTACAGATTTCTAAGCTTGCAATTTAGGGACATGATGCTGGATTTTATAAGATTTAAGAATATTCTTGATAAATTACCAAACAATTTTAAGAGTACAAGTGCTGTTAGGCTACTGGTCATTGTCTTTTACAGACCAGTATAAACAGCCTCTGCTGATGCCAAATAAGAAGTAGACCAGTAGCCTACCAGCCACTTACCGGACTGCCGGTCCCCCCGGTGTTTTTCCCAGAAGACAACCGGCTGAGCTCATCTGCGACACAACACGGAGGAGGGGGGAGGAGGAGGAGGAATATAGGAGGAGAGAAAGAGACGCAGGCGCATGGTATAACGCACGCCCTTGTACTGAATATATGATTGCGAGGTTGAAGTGTATTTACGGTGAGAAAATAGCATTAGGGTTTCAAGGCTGGCAGCCCAAACACACCAGCAAAAGATATCCACTGCAATCCAAAAGGTGTGACTTTGAGAGAGATGAAAGCGCGTGGATAATTGCGTCTTTAAATGCGCGAGCGTGTCTGCGCGTGTGTATGTGTGTGTGTGTGTGTGTGATAGAGAGAGAGAAAGCAAGAGAGAGAGAGAGAACAAGTGGCTTAGTGAAGAGCAGAACAATGGATGGGACTTGATCCTCAAAGCCAAGTGCAACCCCGCGTACACAAAACAGCGCGCACACACGTGCTCACCTCAAATAGGAAGCGAGGAAAATGGGGGAAAGGGAGGGGGAGGGACAGATACAGGGGGGAGTCAGACAGAAACACTGATGAGCGTCAAAGCGGCGCGCTGCTGGAGGAACCGGAGCGAAAATTTGCCACCAGGATGAAACAGTAGCCAGAGGTTTGGCAGAGTGACGCGGTGGGAGCAGAGGAGAGGAGCGCGAGGCACTAATGACGCATTTGTTTAAAATTAACCGGGTTCAAGAGGCCCGGCCATGCCACATAAATAAAGACAAATAAATAAATAAATCCATCCTATAGCGTCATCCGCAGTGAGGAGCCTCATTCCTCTCTCTCCTTGCACCACCTTTAGGCTGAAGAACCAGCGGTAAGGCAGTCAGAGGGGGATAAGGGAGCATCCGGTTACCGCTTTCAGAATAAAACCTGCACTATTGCCATTTAAAGAACCGTCCAAACCTTTACTCTGTGACTTATCTCTTGTTTTAGATAAACTATTGTATGCAGGGAAGATTCAGTCAGTTTTTTTTCTTACCTTCAGCTAGTACAAATCAGAGTTTTCTGATGTAATTGTCAGCATTGTGGGAAAAAGCCTTAGTCGTATTGATTTTTGGTCATGCTTGGGGGTTGAGATCATTCTAAGCTATACACATATAAATGGATCACTGCGTTCAGTCAGTATTTCAACTTGCTCTGCAGAAGAGGCTGTAAAAATATATTAATAAAAATTTTAAAACAGAAAAATTATTGCGAATAATGTAAATTTATTATATGTAAAACATTAACTGATTGACTTTTAAAGATGACTATGATCCCTTCACAGTCAACCCTTAGGGGGTTAATTTATTCAGAGTTCAGTCTAACACTATTTTGCACTGTAAGGTAATCAGGAAATCTTGTGAAAAATTTGTACTTGTCACTTCAATTATAATCCAAGAGAGTTCGGTTTTTGCCGTTGAATGCAGGTAGATGCAGACTCTGCCTTGAGGTGTGTAGAGAGAATCTCCTGACAGTGTAACTTAAAGGGTTTTTTTCTTTCCAGAGAAATATTTTGCGCATGCTGATAGCAAAATAGAAACATTGTACAAGCATTATAGCCATAAATGAAAGGTTCACAACTGCACTCATAGCTCAAATATGATATTTTCAGTTGGAATGTTAAAAATCACTGTTTCCATACATTTATGTCTCAAGTGTGAGACTTTCAACCTCTTTTCTTTGATGTCTCCCTGCAAACCAGCCCCTCACTTCAAAGGCTGTGTGCTTTCCTTCAGTCCTTGAGATATCTTGTCAGTAAGCCTCACACTGCAGGTTCAAGTTTACCAAACCATACAGGTAAATAAGAGACTGGAGGGAGAGAGAAAACCCCTGTCTGTTTCATCCCTTGTTTAGCCATTAAAAATTCATATTATTGTTGCTGGATGTATGTTCACAATGCTTGAGTTGCATTTTTAAGAGTAGTATGAATATTTTTAAATGTATTATTTTATTCACTCAGGGTTATGGGCAAATGTTTGAAATCCTTGTCTATTTTATTACTCTCTTTATTTTTCCATTAAATCCTGCATTATCCACCAGGCAATCCCAAGGGAACACTGAAAAGCCACAGGTTCATTTTGAAGCAAATTGTTTAATTTCAATTATTCTAACAATCTTTGCAGATGTGGGAAGCACTGAAGAAAAAATATCAACTGCAATGACAATAGCCTTCTTATGAGTCTTATAATCTGATCTAGAGGCCTTGTTTTGAAATTATATTGTATGAAAATATTGATGTAATACAAATATATACATTAAGTTCAGCTTAAAATGGAAAAAAAAGGTGCCTTATAAAAACAAATGTTTGTGTTAACTCTACCACACAAGCGACATATTAATCCACAACAGGAATAGGGTTTGTAGTGCATAGCATAGAGCGGGAATATTTTGGACCTGGTTGCTAATTCAAGTTAATTTGTACATGAGTTACTGTGTGCAAACCACACAAATTTTTAATTTTCTCTAGATTTTATTTTGAAATCCGAGATGCCCCGTTTCCTTTACGTTCCTGACTCACAGCGTGCCCATTGACGCAGCTCGCTGTGGCACTGTAGGACGACCGGATAACGGGATCCGATAAGGGGGACAGGAGCAAAACGCGTCAGTCTGTCTGACATAGTCGGGGTGCTATTGTATAACACGGGCCTACAGTCTCTTCACTCCAGGCTGCTGCCCGGAGGAGCCATTGATTTCTTTTATTTTTGTATTTTCTTCTTCTTCTTCTTCTTCTCTCCCCGCGGAGGTAGAGACGGAGCGGTACAGCGAGGCTCGGTTCATCGGCCGCTGGCGGAGGACCTGCACATGTCGGAGCGGTGAGGGACCGTTTGTTTCCCCGCCCTGATAACGGTTTGCGGACGGCGGGAGGAGGACGTTGTGTGGTGGGGGCACGAACCGCGGCGAGAACAACATCCTCCACGTCTGAGAGAAAAATCTAAATACGCAGGTGCGGCCGTTTGAACGGTCGAAAGAGGATCCGTTAAAACCGAGCGAGAAGGACAACAGTGATGCGGCAGCCGAGGTGGGCCCAGATTGATGATTTTATGATATCATCATCCACCACCAGGACCGATCACTGATTTTATTGATAAGAAGCATCATCGAGGAGAGTAACTACAAACTGACCTGGGATCCGTTTGTTTTGTTTTGTTTATTTTCCTCTGGATAAACAGGACGAGGATAATCGGTGCTTGATTGCATTGCATTGCATTGATTTTTTTTTTTTTTTTTTTTTTTTTTACATAAGGAGCTGTATGATCAATCACAGAAATAAATATCCAAATTTAGGCCGATGACTTAGTGTGTGTGTGACGCCAATACAGCAGTAGAGAGGGGTGTGTGTGTGTGAGAGAGAGAGAGAGAGGAGACGCGCCTGTCTGAGCATCATCTGGTAGCTGTGCAGGCTACTCCTCCACGGGGATGATACACAAGAGATTTTTCATCTGTGCGTGAAAAGAAGAAGAATCAGGGATGCTACTGCTACTTCCAGCCCGGCTCTGATAGCGACAGCGAGGCGCACAGCACGGGACTGGACATCCAGAAAATATCTCTCCTCACCTCTCCTCCGCCTCTGCACCTTCTTCCCCTCTTTTTCTCTCCCCCCTCTTCTCCTCCCTCCTCCTCCTCCTTCTCCTCCTCCTCCACCACCACCAACAACCCGGAGCGTCTATTCATTCTGATCAACTAATAATCCATCTGTGAATCAGAAAGCCACCCACTCCTCCATCCTCCCCTCCATTCACCCATACATCCTCTTGAAGCACCTCTTTACGCGCTCACACGCGCAAAAAAAAAAAAAAAAAAAAAAAAAGGCTCGCACGCGCCGCCACCGCAGCCAACTACAGCCATCATGGAGACGAC
>JAQMCX010000039.1:5654276-5755820 GCA_029814765.1 Acanthurus leucopareius
AATTTTTTAATAAAAAACCCCCCCCCCCCCACACCCCCCCCCCCATCCACCAATACACCCGCTTCATCCACCTCTTTACGCCAACACCCCCCAAAAAAAAAAAAAAAAAAAAAAAAAAAAGGCTCGCACGCGCCGCCGCCGCCGCCATCTACAGCCATCATGGAGACGACTAAGCTGCCTCCATCCAGTCCGTCCTCGCCGACCACCAGCTTTTCGGTGCCGTCCGCGGAGAAGGTGGACGGCTTCCCGCGCAGGTCGATGCGCAGAGCCAGGCAGAGGAGGTCCCACAGCTCGTCCCAGTTCCGCTACCAGAGCTCCCAGGTGGAGCTCACCCCACTGCCCCTGCTCAAAGGTGAGACACAGCTTCAGTGAGGCAACCATGGGTCAGTGTCAGAAACACAGGGCTATGTTCTGGTGATGGGGTGGGGGGGTGGGGAATAATCCAGTAAGGTCACAATAGACTCACTGTTTACACATTATCTATGATGAAACATCTGGATTTTACCTGGACCCCTATTGATCAATACTGAGTGGAAGGTCTATTTATGTATTGTATTTTTTATTGATAGGTGTCCACTGAGACAAACTGTCCTTTCTGTCCTTGTCCTTTCGATCTAACAGAGGTGATAGCAGTGGCTTTGATCTGTTGCCTGATAGGTGTCAGTTTGCTTTTGGATCTTATTGTAAAATTCTGTTTTAAGGGCTGCATCAAACATTTTTTTTTTAAGTCAGTATCAGGAAAACAGTGAGAGATATCCATTTCAGTTTCATGTAAGAGCCCAAATTCACATCTTTAGTTATTTTGTTTTGTCAAACTAACAGATTCATTTTACAAGGAATAAAAACTGAAAAACAACAAATCCTGATACCAGAGAAGGTGGAATCACTGCATTTTATTTTGAAACCAATATACAATTTTATATTATTTTTCTTTCACTTGACTAATTTGATTATTTCTGGACTACTTTTGACCTTTTTATATCAAGATAATATTAAGATTTAATTATTGCTAAAAAATATGACGATCAAAGGGAAATAACTTGTGATGTATTGTGGGAGGGACAACGAATGAGTAAAAAATGGCTAAATTTCCTTCTAATTATCCTTATTTGTAGCAACACTCACCAACTCTGTTACTCAGTTAACTTCAGTGCTTCAGTGTTTCAAAGTGCAAGTTTTCCCAAAAACATTTGCTTACTAAGATAGAAGGAGATCTTGTTGGTTTTGTTAGCTTGCATATTTCAAAGAAATATGCTTCTAACTGTGGCTAAAATGAGTTGGACCAAATGTTCAAGTAGATGTTCATGTATGCAGAGTCACTGAGCTCGATGTTGACCACTTACACACTCATTAAAACACGGTGCCATCAAACATCTGCCCGTCTCCTACATTGGTTGATGGGGAAATGGGAGAAGCATCTCTCCATTATGATGCCTTTCCTGTTGACAGGAAAACTCTCAACTCTGTTGAGAACAATTGCCTCATTAGGGAAAACCCCAAACAAAAACACACAAAATACAAAGTATACATATGCAAATTGTAGCTATGTAAAGACCTTGACATTCAGACTGGTGTTGCATCCCTCATAAAGGCAGTCAGGCCTGCACTATTTGCAGACCTGTGGTTGCCATAGCTCTAACCCTAGAGCTGCTGTTACTACACTGAAGCCACATGATCTTGGTGAGCTTGTTCAATATCCTTTTAGAAGAAAAGCAAGAGGCTGCAAACACATAGAGCCCATTGACTTCATTTTATTCTATGGTGTTGTCTCCATTTAGATCAACCAGCTCAAACTGCAGACAGTCCTTTGAAGGGGGAGGGTTAATCAATTTTTTAAATATGGAGAAAAACAAATTATTTAATCTTTTTTAGTAATTAACTAATGGAAATTTTTGAAGCAGAAATTAGAAAAATAATCTGGCTGCAGCTTCTCAAATGTGAAGATTTTGTCGAGTGTTATCCCTTTTTATTTATCCTGGCGTTGAATATTGTTGGATTATAGCTTGCTTGTGACACAATAAGACATTTTAAAATGTCACCTTTGGCTCTGGGCACTAGGGTTGCTCAGTTTTCACCTTTTTGTGACCTGTTATATGGATTAAACAAAAATCAAACTTGACAGGTGAATCCATAAACTAAATAATCATTAGTTGCACCCTCTAGGGAAAACATTTGCGTGATGGTTGGCAAAAAGGACCTTTCATTAGAGGGCACTCGTTGCTGATTTAGTACCTAAAGATGGAGAGAGACGGCACATTTAACTTTAGATGAAAAAGCCAGTTTACAATTTTTGAATTAAAAAATGGCACAATCTTCCTCTTGTAAATAAAAAGTTTGATTCCTAAGAATTAAAAGATACCCTTACTTACATTAAACCTCTTCTGTACTTCTATTATGCTACATTTTAGCATTTACTACACAGTTGCTTTAGGCCGTAAAAAAATATTCTCCTGTTAGATTTTCTGTTAAAACATCGAGTAAACTTCAGAGGTGTCCAAGTCAATATTTTTGTACCTTTTCTTAGTAGGTTCACTCAGTAAACAAGTCATATCCCTTCACATTCCTTCACCTTTTTTATATTTGCTTTTTCAAGGTCTGTTCTTCTCTATTTATCTACATCTCCTCCTCACCTTGCATATCTCCTTTCTCTTTCTTTCTAACCTTTGTGTGCAGCACAAGGGCACATTGTAAGTCCTCATATATGCCTGTGACCCCTCTTTATGAGGTTACTCTCTCTTTCATGTAGCCTGCAATCTCTTCCCATTAACCCTCTATGAAGAGAGGACCTCTCTCCTTTTAGAGAAGTATTAGGTGCGTGTGGCTATGTGCTCTCACATGTTTTTACACCTCATTTCCCCGGCGTTGACTTCCTCTCAGGCCCCCGAGCGAGGGGTGTGTGCAGCATGAAGATGGAGGGTGTCCATTGCATTTTTACAGCACCAACAGCTCATACCTCTCCGTACATACGTGCTGTAGCCTTTACAGACTGAAGTCCCACTTACGTTGCTGCTGCACTGCTGCGGCACTGTTTCTGGATCCCCAGGAGGAACTGATAGTAAGATCCTGCAGCACTGGTGCAGGAAAAAAGCCTGGTGTGGGGAAGTCTGTGACGGACAGTATGTAGGCCAAGTGTAGACAGACTTGTGGGTGTTTTTCCCTCCACGGAATCACATTCACATTGTTAATTTGAACTCCTCCTCTTGCTAACAATGGCATATCTTCTCCACAAAGCATCATTCCTGCTCTCACTCTTATTCTCAGGCTGAATATGAGACGTAATATAAATATATGACATATAACAGTGAAGATATGATAAAAGAAAATGCTGGAGTGCAGCATTAAAGGTTAAATCCTGCAGAAACAGCCTCAGAATTGCATTTTTATCGATCAAGTTAACGTTTGATAGCAGGGAATGCTTAGAATTACCAATAGTGAGTGCTTATTTGTAGTTATTCACACTAGAAAGAGCAAAAGTCTCAATATTTTAAGCCAATTTCTAAAGTCAAAACAGGAAGAAATCTATCATAGAAGAGGCAGGCATACTGATTCATTGCCTTAATCGATCAGAATGCAATATAACCTCAACCTGCGTCTTTGCAGATCTTTCATCAGTATTGTGTGAAATATTGTCCACGAAAAAGACTTTCTTTAAAATTGAGGCTAAACTAAATGTTTTTCTCTCTCGTCTCTGTTTTCTGGACCTGAAAAACTCACTATGGAAAATCAAAAAGTAGTTGTAAAAGTAGTTGAATATAGCAGAAGTACATTTTGCAGGGTTTCTGAGAATTTGGATAGAAGTTGGAAGTTGGATTTACCTTTAAAGTCTTCAATCCAGGGCTTAGCATTTTTTAAGTGGGCTGATTCTGCTCATGAAACATGTTAATTCATTGGTTGGTTCCTCTACAAAAGTCCTTTTCATCCACCCATAATAATTCAGTTAGATGTCAATACAGGTAATGTAGCTGTTGCCTGATCTAGGAGATACTTATTTCCCCATCAGCGGTGGCCTCAATTGATCGTGATGCAATGCAGTTACAGCTTTCATCTTTGCAGATCTATCATCAGCAGAGTGTGAAATATATCAGCATTTAAAAATATCCTGGTTGTTAATATGATAATGAGACATTTCTCCGGTATAAGTACTTGATGCCGGTTTATAATAATTTGAAAGAACAAAAACAAGTTGATTCATTGCCATTATCATTTGTGACAATATCCAAAATGAAAATGCGTAGTAATTATTAAGACAGATTGCTGTTCACCTAAAACAGTCCTTATTTATGCAATACTGAAAGACGTCATGAAACGATCCATAAATTCTTATGTAAGCAAACATCTTCCTTCCTGGTGTGACACTGAACCTTGGATTGACTTTCCTCTCGGTTTATGGGCTGATCTTCTCTACCTGACCCTGACCTCTGAACCCCCTAAGAGATCTGAAGAGGTTTATGGTCACATCATAATAACATGAGCACCACTGATATCTGTCTGTGGAAAAGTAAAGGTGTTTGGTACTGAAATAAGACACATTTACCAGGATTTTTCTCAGTAAACATGGATAAGTTGATCATTAGGTGAAATAACTACACTACCCAAGTCTTGCTTAGGTAAACTGACCAGGACCACTAAATTGACCAATAAAAGAGCAGCAGGGATGGTCACGGCAGTCATTGTATCAACAGATGAAGGGTGAAGGATACAGAGTCCCTGTAATCTCTTTTATAATGTGCTAATGTTTGGCCTCAAGCCTGCAGCAAACACATACACATGCCCAGGCATTTCACCCCTTCCCATGGACACTGTGTTCTTGCACCAGTGCTGCACTTTAGAGTGTTTGCACTGTACTGCAGAGGATGGTGTATGTCTGTACCAACAGATGTACTTGTTTCAAATAAAGAATTCATGGTAGATTTTTCCTTCAAGGCCTATGTAATGAAACACAACCCCTTCCCTTCTGAATTGGAAACAGGTAGTCCTCTACAAATGACTAACCCAACCTTTTCTTGCAGTAGGTGTTTGTGTTGTTCGTCTAACTACAAATTTGTATTGTAAAAATTGAGATTAATCACTTCCTCTCTTGCTATTAGCAGTCACTCCATTTTAAGTGGCTTCTATTTTTCACTGCTTAAATGTTCCTGTTAAAAATGGAGCCGTAATGTGAGTACTGCTGAAATTTTTCAGAGTCCCAAATGAGGCGATGATTAAGTCCACCAAGGGACCAGAGCTCGATCAAACTTAGTGTTTCTTTGGGACTTAGGCAAATTAAAAGTTTTAATTTCTGCTATTGTACAGTTACAGAGCCACTAGATGCATATCAGTAACTGTCTATAGCAGAGAAATTCTCCTTCCTGTTCCTCTACACTTAAATTGCCACATTAATAATGAAATACTAGAGGGTGGTGTCCAGTAAAGGTGGTGCTTGGAGCTAATGGTTTTGGAAACTAGCCTGTGGAGCTAACTGGCCGTCATCTTTACTGTTTGCCTTTTGTTCAGAATGTTATTTGTTCTTTATTTGTATCTAACTATCTTGCTGTATATCTGTCTGCTGGCTGAGCAAGTTAGCAAACAGCTGGCTAATGAAGCTAGCTACTTGATCAGCTACATATGTTTGGCTATCTACCTTATTAGTTAGCTTTATCTTAACATAAACCCATGAAAAAATTTCAATGTTAACATTTAACAGTACAGGACTAATTGATTTTTAACACCAAGTTACTGTTTAAAACAAGTAAGTAGGTAAAATTTAAGCAATAGCTAACCACAGACTAAGTTATTTTGTGGTAACTGCTAAGGGTTGTTTTGCCCAGCGTGAGGTGTAAAGCTGAACAACAGTTAAAAATGGTTACTAAATATGGCAGTATGTTTTTTTTTTGTTTGTTATTTGCATAATCATTTCTAAGCCATTGTTCTTACAAAGAGATATTCCTTGCATAGTGGAAAGCAGGTGCTATGCAACATATTAGCTAAGAGACTTAGCCTGCTGCTGCCCATTTAGTTTAACCTAGCCTAGCCTACCAGTTACCGCCACAACAACTCAACCTCACAACCTGTGTTATCAGTCAATAAATCTAGTTTATTTGTCATATTTAATTAATGAAGGTATAATGGTTTATGATCAGAGTAGCTGTTGGAACAAAACACAGTGGCACTGTGACTCGATGCTGTACATGCTGCTTAACCGTGCGATGGTAGACAGCCTAACAGCTGAGAGGCTACTGAGAAATCCCATTTCTGTCTGAGGTATATACTGCTCAGTCCACTGCTCCATAGTGAGGCCTCGAGCATTTCCATTTTGTAACAGTTATATAGTTAAAATTGGGAAATGTAGCTGCAGCTGTAGATGTCTTACTGTGTTGCCTAGATACGGCAGAAGTAGGCCGGAGCTTACACGCAGAGTGATACAGAATTAGACGTCATCACCTTTATGCACAGTTATTACATCAAGGCTAACGACCAATCCGACTGCTTGCTCTCTGCTGAATGTTTTGTAATCATCATGCATAAATTGTCCCTTGTTAGTGTTGATAAAAGTCAGGACGATGTCGCTCTAGCTTTCATAATGGCATGAATTTGACAGACTGATGTAAAATCTATTGTGCGTCACAACTCATTATATAAGATGCTATTTGTTGCAGCCATATCAGAGTTGATTATTGGGTCGGTCCTTGGCTCTCTCCTGGTTGTCCTCCATGTCTTTAGTTACACTGCAGCTCTCTGTCAACTAGAGAGCAGGCTGTGGCTCAGTGCTCCTCCCCAGCTGCGATGCTCTCCCCTGGGGCTACAGACACCAGTCAGGCTTCCCAGTCACGGGTGTTGTGCTGTCGCTGGCAGGCTAACTAGGCTAAGGTCACATTCCTGCCCAACATCTAGTCAGCAGATAAACAAAACAGTGATTAAGATTGATGTCTTGTTCACACGTTTTTTTGACAAACTTGTGCAAATTTAGTTCAGGATGATTTGTTATGTACTGTAAACACAAGAGGATTATCATAAAAACTCTCTGTTCTTCCAGCCAAACAGGACAGCACGGGATTCTTGGCTTTGACCTTGAGAAGAGCTCAGTTTTCAGATGCTTCTGTAGTTAATCTGTAGACTCTTCCACCTCGCTCCCCCGTTCTTCACTCCTTATACTAGGTGTTAAAATGCAAAATGGATCCAATAATTAAAAATAACACGTGTTCATGCATTTTATATATGCATTCAGCATGCACTGTAATCACACTGTGATCAGCTTTTTCAGATTGCGATGCTTGCATTTTGAATTTATTACATTAAGAGTGAGTCATCCAGGTGAAGCTACGTTCTACACAGTTTAGCTGTGTGTGGAAAAATACTACACAGCAATGATGAAAGTTATGCCATCGCCACAGGTACAAATACTGTTATTGCATGAAAAAAAATCATGATCAGAGGTAGAAACATGATTACAACAGAAAGACATGGTAGAAACATTAGCACTGTATATTAAAATATGAGTGATCAGTCAGAGTAAGTAGAAATGTAATGCAAAAGAAATGTCACAGCTGTGAGCAACACACCTACACTGAAGTTAGAAATATTATCATTATGAATAGAAATGCAATTACTAATGGAAATGTGATGCAGATAGCAAATTGCCATAATAATGGATGTAGGTTGGGACAAGGTTTTGACACATGTGGGATTAACTATGCAGTGTGTCAGTAATTTAGTTCCTAGCTTAGTGAGGAAGAAGTCTTTCAGAGGCACCACAGTCACCAAGTATTTATTAGTAAGGCCTGAGTGAGTTTTCCTGATTGTGAAAAGCAGGTATATGTGCAAAGGATCATGGGACACTTCCTGGTCTATCTTGAGCATGATCTTGAGATCTTTGGGAACAGTGTTGCAGCCAGCAGCAACCTCAGCAGGAACTCAGAGTTACAAACACATACAGAAAAGACAATGCCATCCTTCGCTACTGAATAGTTTTACAAAGCTCACATTGCATTTTTAAATGCAGTAAATGGTATAGAGATCCGAGATAACATGACTTAGAAACGCATAGCAAGAAAAGTAATAAAATTTCTGAAAAAAAGCATCTATACAATGGGCTCCATTTTCTGCATATAAAATGAGCGCATTAGCAACGAATCAAAATAGAAGTCACAAGATGGTCATACTGAAACTATTCCAGTACACTGCGTGTCACCAGAGGCTTTTTTTGTTATCTTAGTTAAAAAAACAAAACAAAAACTTTGTCAGGCAAACCATCTGATTTGGAACGCAGCAGCAGATGAAGTCCAAGAAAATATTAATGGTCCAATTTTACTGCAGCTGTTTCTTACAGTCAACAGTGGCGTTGGACTCCTTCTCATCAAAAATTGATACCTGGTTGTTTATTATTATCTCCCACACCAATGTGAAAGCAGCAAGCCTGATTGCTGTTTTGAAAATGAATCAACACGCTCAGCTTCAATATGCTTATCTGGGTGCTGAATCCTCAAAACAGCACAACATAAAAATCATTAATAGGAAAGCACTCGCGTCGAGTAATTAATAGATGAGTTGGGCAAACACCCTTCAGAGTGTAAACTAGCACCAGCTTGTCTAATTGCTATTTTAACCATGCAAAAGAAATACCCATATGACAGAACAGCCATGCATGATGGTTTCTGTCCTTGACGTTTCCATCAGTGGCTGCCAGCAGTAGTGGCTTTTCAAAAAGCCACTGAGTGACTTCAAATAACTGTGTCAGGCCATAAGGATGTGGTGTGAGCTCGGAGTGTGAAATCTCCCGTACCTGCAGGAAACCCATCCTGCTGTTTAGCGTTAGCATTTAAGCATCTCTAAAAGCCCCGAAACACCCTGCAGATATACAAAGAGCGCTGCAGACAATGTAATTGAATCAGGCTTTGTTGCGCGGAGAAGCAGATGGTGAGTCTTACCAGAGTGAGATAACAGGAAGAATTAAATGTTATTAGATATTTTAGGGAAAGTAGTATCTGTTTATGTGCTCATGCTCCCTAAAATCAGATATAATGATCCCTATTATAGAGCGTCAAGTACTCGATCGTTTCACAACTAGGACGTCTTTCAGTATTGCATAAATATTTGTCTGATTATGCTTTGGGCTCACTAGATGATGTTTATCAGGTCAAAGTGTGCCTCTGCAAGCCTTCTATTTTTATTGAATCATAGAAAATGTATTTAAAATGCTCCCACTGCTGTCTGAGAAAGAACAAAAATACACTGCAGCTTGTGTTTCATAATTTACTCAAAATGGGCCACTTTCACTGCTAACAATGAAGGGATTAGAAGGAAAACATGCTGTCAGACATGCGTGTTATGAAACCTTAAAGACTACCTCATATATATAATAGAGTGGCACAACAATGTGGTTTGTGCAACCTTATAAAGATGCAAAAAAAACGTTTTCAGTGTAAGAATCGGTGTTTGAAGTGAAAAAAGCTACAGCACAGGTCTGACTTCTTAAGATGTATTTGCACAATATTTGACAGCTTTGACATTCTTCCCTAAACCACTATATGACTGAACAAATTCAATGAAATTGAATTACAAAGAATATAGTTCACATTATTCAGGCTTTATAACAACAACTATTCCAAGCACCTCCCGCAAAGTTAGTCACATTTGAAGCTTATTCACAATCAAACCTAATCAATGAACACATCCAACTCACAGTGTGCTCACACAAAGTAAATTTGGTCTCAGTTTGTTTTGAAAGTCTGTGTAATCTCCCATTCTGCTGGGTAAGAACCTGCAGGTCAGGTGTTGGTTTTCCATTAGTGACCACAACTCTGTTAAAAATGTTTCAAGTAAGAAATATCCAGGCTGACTGCTTCCATTAAGCTAAAAATGTGCTAGCAGAGAGTGCAGAAAGGCTCTAGTCTGACGTAATCACAGTCAAAATGTTGTAAAAAAAAGTCCTCAAAACTACAGATGATACCCACATTGCATCGATATGTCCTCTGCTGGTCCTTAAAACCTAGCCGTTGCTACATGACATGCAGCAAGCTGAGTGCTCATTGCTGATGCTGTTCATCCAAGCTGGTCATTAACCACAGTGTTCACAGGCTATGCATGTGCAAATCTCCCTAAACTTTTGACCTTGTGCAGACAGAAGCATAGATAGAGGTAGTTTTTTTTGGAGCAAGCTGTTGCAAAAGAGTGTTCTTGTTTTTTTTGATGGTTTAACCAAAATTTCTTTAAATTTGTCAAAAAACGAGACAGGTACAATTATGAGATAATAGCAAATATTAAAATTTTATGTAATAATAAGAACACAGGTTACTGTCAATGGATGAGAAGAGTCACTAAGTCAACAAAATGAGCCAATAATGTGCATTATACCTAAATAGATACAATGACTAAACTTGGATAACATTTTTTAACTTAAGCCACCACAAGCAGCCGACCATGGAACAAATGTAGCAACAAAAACCTCTTAGTGTGTGAAATTGAGCTAAGTTACAATCCACTGCTTATGAACCTTACCTTTTGTTTTTAAGAGGAAGACAGTATTATTTCTTCTTTTGAGGGATAAGCAGACTGTCTTTAAAACCAAAACTTCCTCACATCTATTTGGCCATTGTAATGATGTCAAAAGTATTGTAGTAAAGACCCACAGTATGTCGCAACAGAGGAATACAGCAGGCAGTGTGATTCATCTGGTCGATAGCCACAAATAGCTGTTTCTGACAAATAGAGCAGCGTATCTGCTGTCCATTTCCCTGCTTAGATGTAATTTATATGATTTCTCGAGGCCACAAGGTGATACTGTACTTCTCAAAACTGATGTGTGACACAAACTCACACAATTTAGCTTACATGTTAACCTGCATGAGAGGATATATTTGTCTGTATTTCCCTTTTTGTTTATGCACATTATAAAATGTTTTAAATGTAAATCCGTTAACTGTAAAACAGTCACCTTCTCACACAGATTGTATGTGGGAGATTGAATGACCGTGTGTGTTTGTGTGTGTGCGTGTGTGTGTGCGTGCAAGGGAGAGGCCAGCTGGATGGGTCTGGTGTTGGGTAACAGAAGGCATGGAGTAGTTTTTGCTCTATGACGGTCTCAGATCAATTAAGAAGGAGAGTAGGGGAAAAGAGTGGGGGATGATGAAAGAAATGGAGTGGTTGAGGAAAGAGGAAATGACTGAACATTAAGATGACAGGTGGAGGAGGAACAGTGGGAGGAGGAGAGATGGCGAGATAAAAAAATAAAAAAAAGAGGCAGAGGATATTGCAGGGGAGAGGATGTAATGAAATGGCTAGCGTTGCAATAAACACAACCGCTGCTGTGTCACTGAGGAAGGAGTTGACTTTAAAAAAGGAATATGCTAATGCTCAGGCAAATAGGCTCGCTGATTGGATCACTACAGGTTTCACCTTGGCAGGTGTGCACTATTAAATATGCTCATGTGGTTCTGAAAAGCTGAGCAGACAGAAGATATTAAATACCTGACATGCAGATATGTTCTGAATCAGTCCTGATATTGTATACAATGATTTCTTTTTATTGGGACGAGACACTTGAAAGCAGAAAATGTGCCCAAATGTTTGCACTGTATCACACCAGCAGCTTTTAAAAAACACGCTTAGACTCGATCAAGGACAGGAAAATGTGAGATTTTTTGTTTTGTATTTATTCATCACATTGCCCTGTGTGTAACAAGCAGCAGCAGCAGCAGCAGCAGCGGTGAGGAAAACACCCTGCCTGATCTACACAATTATTCAACAAGTGAGGGTTACAAAGCTGCTAATCAACTATTGAGGATGTCTCCAGCTGAGATAACCATCTCGCACATTTGTTTACTAAGTGTCTACAATTTGAGTTTACATTTTGCACAGCAAATATAGCTTTCAGAGAACAACGTATTACTTAAAATTTGTGAAAGTCACCTTTGCGGTCGAGGAGAATTTGGACTTTTAGAAGACAAAGGAGACATGTCCAATAGGCTAAAGACCTGTAGAATTCATCGTATTGATATACGTTTAAATCTCTGATAGTAATTTTGTTAAAAGCAACAAAAAATTCAGACATCAGAGATACAGTGTGAGCCACAGTCTACAACAGCCAGCTGGTCTCCATTCATTATGCTGGGTGGTGGATGTGTATTATTAGAATCATTGGATTATTTAAAGATGAGCTTAGCGCGCCACTTAATCTTTTGCCATGACTTCGCCTTCTCTTACAGCCTTTGTGAAAGAGAATGGGATGTTTCTCTCTACATCAGCACTGAGTGCAGTTTACAAAGACTTCCTTACATATTTTGAAATCCACTGGCATCAAAATAAAGTGCTGCAAAGGTCTTCAGACACACAAAATGTCACTTTGATTTTCAGTTTCACTTCTGTTAGTAATATTTTTTGGTTGTAGCCATCAATTTGGAATTAAACTCAGTTCTTGGAGCTACTTAAGAGAGCAAATGTAAAAAAATATCCTGAGACACAGACAGAGATTGCCATTATGATTATGTCTAGTTTTGTTTTCAGAATTTCATAATAGTGTCTAAGTCTTAAAATAGAGAGAAAATTTTATAGTGAGTTTTTTAAAAACTAGAAATCTGTCAATTTCCTTTAATACTGAATCTAAAGCACTCACTTTCATAATTTTAGGTAAAATTGATTTTGCAAGTCTACATTTGACAAAATAATCTTCAACAAAAAAGTTAATGCTGCTAAACTTTTGTTGACCTTTTTACCACTTTAAAGTTTTTCTTATTGAACTAAAGTTTTTTAAATCCATCATATATACAACCCATTGTTATCATGTGACAGATGCTCCATATGTAGGTCATATGCAGACAACTCAGCTGACTTCTTGTTCTTTTTTAGGCAGTGGAACAAGCTGTAGATATTGTCATCTTCTCTATAGTTAGGTTGTTTTAGGTTAGCAAACAAAAGCTAGTTTGACCTCCAAAACTACTAAGTGAAACATCTCGCTCTTTCTCTGCTAAATGCTCCGCTATGCTCTCTAGCTAGTCGCTAACTCTGTGTGATAAGCTGTTTTATGGTGGCAAAGCACAAACTGAGGTGAAATAGTTAAACTGTGGATTGTAGAGCTAAAACCTGGAGCTTAAAGATATTAAAATATGCCACAAAGCTGAGAGGAACTGCGAAGTCGAGGCTTATTCTCTATAGGTTTGTTTTTGAGAGACTGATTAATTATTCTTTGTGGATTTGCATTTTGAAGAGATGATTGCACAGCTATATTGTATATAGGACAGAGGGGAGCAGAATAAGTCTTTAAGCCCTTTGTTTTGCAGCACTGATAGCTTACTGTATATAATAACTTAGCTGCTAAATGCAACACTGTGTTCATCAGGGGTGCTGAAGCTAAACCCCTGGGTGCCGTGGCTCAGTGGGTGCAGTGGGTTGTTTGCTTATCAGAAGGTTGTCTGTTTGATGCCCAGCTCATCCAGTATGCACTTTGACATGTCCCTGGGCAAGACACCGAACCCAAATTGCTCCTGACGGCTATCCCATCAGTGTGTGAGCGTGAGTGTGTCTGTTTCTGATAAGCAGTATGGCTCTTTGTATAGAGCCCCTGCTATTAGTGTATGAATCCCTGTGAGAATGGCTGAATGTTGACAAGCGGTCTAAAGCGTCTTGAGTGGTTAATGGACTGGAAAAGTGCTACATAAATGAATTTTAATCAACCGTTTAGCCAAACAGTAAAGTTGTGAGCTGTAAAAATCAAAACAAATGAGGTGAAAGATGCTAAAATTCTCTGCAGCCATGATGAGAGCTGCACAGCCAGGCGATAGCTCTCTGCTGGGCTGTCACTGCCAAAGACACCTTGAGAAAAAAAAGATATTGTCACTCCTGTAGGAAAAAAAAAAAATTGCTGTCAGCCACAGAGCACAAGCTTCCATCAACACTGAGCACCAAAAACGCCCTCACTGCACTTTTAGATGAGATTGATTTTTTGACCCTGAAAACATTTCATAGATTTTGGAAACTCTATCCTTGTTCTTATAGTAAGTGGAATGGAGATCCCAGATCCATACAAAAAGAAATTCTGACTGTAAGAATTGTTCCCAACAAATGTCATAAAAATCTGTTCATCATTTGGTGAGATCTCCTGCTGAAATACAGACATGCTGACTGAGAGGAATAAAAACATAAAAAAACAAGTCAAAAACTGTGCTTATTGTTATTTTCCCATTTCTCTCGGCTTGATTAGCAAACAGACTGCACATAAAACTCTATTTGCATGTTATATGCTAATACTGAGCCGCTCTCATCACCTCTTCTTGGTACCACCACCAGGTGACAACTTCCAAGCATTTCCTGCTCTAATTTTGAGCAGCGGGGTGATTTGTCCTGTTCTCTCATGCCAGGTAAATAGCTGTTTACTCCTCCGTCTACTTCTGTAGATGGGTGACAGCAGGGGGAGTGTACTCAATCACACGTGATAACATCCCTCCTCATTTTTCCTTTCTAATTAAGCTGTTTACAAGCAGAATAATGGATAATGTGTTGCACATGTCTCCTAGTTAGTTTGTCATGTCATGGATGTGTTATCAGGAGGATTAGATTATTTAGAGATGGACTTAAAGCGCGTCACTTAAACCCCTTAAGGTGATATTTATACTGTTCCTGCTTCCACACTGCATGGTGTCTCACTTTTGATTGCTGCTGAAGCTCCCTTCTCCTATTTATAACTGTCTTTCGCTCGCTTTCCTTCTTTATCTGTCTCTATCTGTCTCTTTCTTCCTTTTCCCCTCCCCAATCCTCTCTTCCTCTCTGCGTCACTGTATCCGTGCATTGAGCATGAGTGTGTGTGCTTAATGACAGAGGTGCAGAGGCGGCTTAGATGGTAGTTAAAACGGAAGCTGTCCTCTCTTTCTGTCTCCCTCTGTCACACACATTCAGCCCCCAAACAGAATAACTGTTATTTAAAGACTAGAGCTGTACTTGCTCATTTGAGAGGAAAAAAAGAAAAAAGAAAACGCCTCGGAGAGATTGATGGGTGGAGTAGACGAAGGGGAAGATGGAGGGAGTGAGGAGAGGGAGGAGAAGGAGGGAGGTACCTAGTGATGGAAAGATGAGAGAGAAACAGAAGGAGGATGAAGGGGATGATGTCATCTTTTAACCCTATCCTGCTCCCCTCTCCTCCCTCCTGCCTCCTCCCCAGATTCTTCCTCCTCTCCCCTCTGTGTCTCTCTCCAGCAGGACTATATTTAGATTTTTGCAGCTGTGTGTGCGCGTGTTCGTGTTTTGATGCTGTTGCAGGGAGCTCGTCGCTCCTCAGTCTTATACGTTACTGCTCATTTCACCAAATGCATCCACCCCTCTCCTTCCACTTGCTCCCACCATCTTTTTCTACGTCACATGCTGTCTTTTCACTCTCTGTGTGTCCTTCTTTTCTCATCAGCCTCTTCATCCTCTGTGTATTTAAAGGATGAGTCTGGACATATTCCCTCGTTTTCTTATTGTCAACAGATTCCATGAAAAGACCAACACATTTTCTGTGAGGAAAAATCCTGATCCGTCTTTTCACTCTGTTCAATTGTTGTTCAGAAATTGTTAAAAATACATCAGAGCTGCTTTGGGTGACATGTTCCTTCATTCCAATGAACATATACTCCAGTGTATTTTGATTGAATTTCACATACATCACTCTGCACCGAATGTGTGTCGATCCGCCTCTAAACATAGTCCCTAAAAAATGCGTGCTTAATTCCAGATTGAGTATTGTAAATAACTTCACTAAATGAGTAAATAATTTATATTTTTACCGAAAAAACCTTAATATTATCCATATCCATATTTTCCTGTATACTGGATATACTGGATAATATGCCATTTATGGGTTTTTTGGGTGCTTTTTCTTTCTTGTTGAAGCTAAGAGAAAAAGAAAGTGAAAAAGGCAGAACGAGACCATGGGCTTTTCACTGTAAATGCTCACTATTTCTCTTAGCTACAGTTTTTGTTGTTTTGTCTTTTGTTTTTGTTGATACAAGATTCTTAGTCTAAATGAATGTTTCATCCTTTGGGCTTCCACTGAGGTGTTTAAATTACCTTTAGATAGTCATTATGAATTCAATCAATGTATCTAAGGTTTTAAAAACTGAATTGGCTGCTAGATGTTAAAGTGATTCAGTTCACGCTAATGGAGAGAATTTCTCAATAAAAACTTCATTAAATGTCTGACATTTCAAGGCAACACTAAAAGTTGAAAACTAATCATTCTTTATGCATGTGCATTTGAAAAGGATCCTTTAATCTGCACAGTCAAACAAAGAAGAGCAGGGAATTAAAAAAACAGTAATACAAAGCTTGAAGCACTTAGTATTTGTACTGATAGCTTGCTGTTTCTAAAAAATTAAAGAAGGAGTGAAATTGCTTTTTCTTAAGCTGGAGTTTGTGTTGCCCCTCTTTCTTAGTGTTCATTTTATTAAGCCTTTACAATTGTAGTAATATAACTTTAGGAAATAATCATCTGCTATGTTGACATATGTGTTTTAATATCAAGTGACTACTTGAATTAATACAGATTAAATATATAAAGACGTAAAACTTGACTGTAAGCATGTAATGTTGTATTTTGGATGTTATAGCCACGGCTAGGCTTGTTTATTACTCCAAACACCAATTTAGATAGTCAGGAACATGAAAATAGCTCAGTCATGGTTCTAGCATGATAACTTAATAAGAGCAAAACTTGAGCTTGCATCTTTGGATATTTCTTTTTTTTCTAAATCTAAGCATATCGTACCTGCACTAGGCGTAATGGCCAGTTCACCAAACAGTTTTGGCCCATTTGCTTTGCTTTGTACTGTGTCTCTGTCTGTGCCTGTCATCTCCCTACACTTTTCCTCTCTTTTCAGAGCTCTTTTTCATTTTCTTTTCCTTTGCGTTCTCCTACACTTGCTCTCACATGACCCACCAAGTCTCTTCACTCCCTTCTTCTTCCCTCTTCCTTTTCTCACCTCCTATCTCACTCTCTGTCTCCCAAACACATATACATGCTCTTTCTTTGCCACTTTCTTTCACCACTCTGTTCTTTTTTTCTCAGTCCCAGCACGGCACATCTTCATACAATTACTCTCCATTAAAAATGGATTAGATTTCACCTTCACAGTCCGTCTACAGAGGGAGAACAAGACGGAGGGAGGGAAGAGAAGAGAAGAGAAAAGGGGGTGTATAAGAAATCATGAGAGAAGGACAAAGGGATAGCAATGATAGGAAGGGGCAGATTAGGAAGGAAAAGGAAAATAGATGGGCTGTGAAAGAAAAGAAAGGAAGGTACTCTAGAGGAGGGAGGGAGGGAGAGGAGCAATGAGGGGTCAGGAGGAAGAAAAGACTGTAGGTGCAGTTATTGCAAGCAAGCCAAGAAGCTCAAATACAGAAGTGGCTTGTGGTCGCCTTGCAGAATTAGACTCAAACCAATCCTTACAACAAAGTCAGAAGAAACAGTTCACCCGCTTAAACTTTTCACACTTGTTTCTCGTCACAAATAGTCACAGAGCTATGTGAACTCGGTGGTCACACGTTTGCGAGTCACTGAGAAATGGCTGCAATTCAAGAACAAACTGACTGCTTATTACAGCTACATGGACAGACTCATAGATGTCAACACTGGATGTAAAATATGAAGGTTGATGTCTAAGAAAGTTTAAGAAGTTACAGTTTAGAAAAGTTTATACAGGTCAAGTCATAAATTTACACATAAACAACACAGTCGTCTGCATATATCACAAGAAGAGGCTATGAGATGTTTGCCTAATAGAAGTCAGTCTTGAAGAAATGTAAATTAAAACTTTACCTTGTACCTTTAGTTACAAATTAAACATTTTGGAATCATAGTATTGTGTCTAGAATTGGAAGATATTTCATATCATCTTCCTGGGACTGAAACAGCATCTTCGTTTGCGGTTTTGTTATGCATTAGACTTTGAAAAAATCCTTTGATGAATACAGATATTATATTCCATTACCAATTTAAGTGTGAAAAGGATAGTTGTTCATAACTGATTCGGTCTCAAAAGAGCATGTGTCTTGTGCCTTGACATATCAAGCTAAGGGCAGCCCTTGTCTATTGTTGTGCAGCTCAGTGCCAAAGGGAGCAGATGGTCCTGGTAGGCCCACAAGAGGTGAGGGGGTCTGGGGTTGGAAGAGCTCCAGTCAGTCCCCCCTTACTCCGCCTGTACTTCCCACCTGGGGGTTAAGAAGGGTTAAATCTAATCTGCTCCTGCTGTTCGTGTGTATGTGTGTGTGTATGTGAGCCTTGGCTCATCCTCTTTCCAACTGCATAGTTAGTCTAGACTCCTTCCAAGCCATTGGTCAAGCTGTATTGTTTTCTTCTGGCACAGGGAGATTATTTATTTGGCTGTAAGTACACTAAATAAGCAGTATATTTGGTGCACCTATGAAAGGGAGCCAAACTGGGACCACTATTCACTTTCCAGTTTTAAAGAAGACAGTTTATTTATTTTTTAAGCATAAGCAACACTGTGTTTGGTCACCCACTCTCATATTTATTCACCCAGACAACAGTGAGGGCTAAATAAGAGCCAAGCTCACAAGTATTGTATCAGGAGTCAGGCATCATATGATGTGATTTAGGTATCTTTATTTTATCATTTATTTCAAATTAAACCATCATATCATCTTTCATACCAAACCTCACATACATCTCTCTAATATATAAGTCTAAAGTCTGGATATTTCACTACTATATTAAGCCTTTAAGGCATCAGTCATCTGTTTACTCAGAAAAAGAATAAATAGTTCCTATTTGATTGCTGTCAAAGCTTGTAACTCTACTGAGGTGTTAGCTTCATTTTTTTTTTTTCACTTGGTGCACAATGCATTACAAGCTGAGCCGCTAAGTTTCACACCTCCTCACCTCAGGCCTGGGGAATCAATTTCAGATGCACTGTATGTCTTCAGTAATCCGTGGGTATCAGCCACTTTCTCTACATCTGTAAAAAGTGGTGTTTTTTGGAGGTACAAGGTTTTAATGTGACGGCCGGCAGCAGGTTGTTTCATTGTGACGAACAGGCCTTGAGAACAAATCTGACAGGTAATAGGACTGAGCTACAACGCAGCCCTCTGGAGGAAGGTGTGTGTGTGTGTGTGGATGTCTGTGTGTGTGTGTGTGTGTGTGTGTGTGCATGGATGCGAGCCCCTGTGTGTGTGGGTGTGTACAAATGTGTCTGTAGATTAATAGTCTGTTCTCTTTCCTTCATTACCTTTGAGAGAAGATCTAGCCTGTGGAATACATCTCTGTACACTCAAACACTCCCACTTTGCCGAAAGATTCACTTCCAAACACAAAACGCCTTTCAGGGACGTCATCGGATTTGGCTGAGCTGCATCGCCTTCTTTTCCCCCCTTTAACCTCAGTGTCTAACATCTCTCTTCTCTCTTTCTCTTTTCTCCTGCCTCTCAATCATCCAGACGCCCCTGTGGCAGAGTTACACGACCTGTTCTGTAAGAAGCTGCAGCAGTGCTGCGTGCTGTTTGATTTCCTGGACTGCGTGGCCGACCTGAAGGGGAAGGAGATCAAACGTGCCGCGCTCAACGAGCTGGTGGAGAGCGTGGCCACTAGCAGAGGAGTCCTCATAGAGCCTCTGTACCCAGAGGCCATAAAGATGGTAGGAGGGGTGGTGGTGGTTAGAGGTTTAAATGATGGATGAATGGATGAAAGGATAGAAATGAATGACAGATGAGTAAATGCAAAGTAACTAGTGCTAAAAAAGTGAACAGAGATCAAACTGCAACAAATAAAACACCTGGAAATTGTATACATGGCAAAAAGATAAGGGATGAAGAATAAAAAGATGGGTAAAGGAGGAAAACACATAAGGTGGACATTATAATATCCAAATGAGAAGCTCAGGTCACCAAGGATTATAAACAGAGGTTGTTAGAAAGAAGAGAAGAGAGGAAGAGAGAAAGGCTGATCGATAAAGGGAGGAAAAGGAAGGAGGGACAGAGCATTTGTAAATGGTGCTTAGTAGCAATAGGCTGCACAGATGGTGAGAAAATGAGGAAGGGAAAGAAAAAAAGTGGAGCGTGGTGCAAAATGTGTGGACATCATCAGAGAGCATCAGAGGTCCCAGAGGATATAAAGAGGAGGACAGGGAGAAGGGGATTGAGGGAAGAAGGTAAAGCGAGCAGAGGATATAGCTTATGTTGTGGAGTCACTATACCCAGAGGATGTGAAAACGCTGACAGGACAGAAGGATGGGATGAAAGGAAAGCAGGCGAAAGCTTTAATGTGTGTGTGGCCACAACGTTAAAAAGGCTGAAACTCTGGAACAGAAGTTGTTAAGAAGTGCATAGGTTAGAGCTCAAGGGCTGTAATGTAGTCAGTGTAATTAGGGGAGACCAGGGAAGTGAAATTAAACTAGAAAAGCTTGACTCCCAAATATGGAAATGCTGTGGAATGGAATCTAATCTCCCACAAAAATCAGAGAAATTTACTCTCAATAATTTTTCACTCAATATTTTGCATAAAAAAGACCAGGAGTTGAAGGCCATGTCCCTCTCTGTGAGCTGTGCTTCGGCTTAAGCAGTGCTCTGAGCTAACTGCTAACATCAGCATGCTAATATGCTGATTGTAAGAGGGTATAAGTAATAAAAGTATTTTAAGAAGCACATACAAACAACCAAATGATAGACTAACTTTGCCACTCTAATCCTCGCCACAGCATGGCTAATAATCATCTAATGTATAGCAGCAAACAAGTAAATAATAAAGGAGAGAAGATGGAGAAATGACATGATGGATGAAATAAGAGTAAAGAGAGAAGATAAGAAAAGATACATTATACATTAACCTCAAAGGATCGTGGGAAATGAGCCCATATCCTCCTGCAGTGTGAAGTTTTACTAATGCAAACAAAATTGTGGGGAGAAGGAAAGAATGGTTAAGAAAACAGCATTATATTGTGTAACTGGGATTCATCAGATTTGATTTTTGCAATATAGTTTATCCAGTAAATGGCCAGTGTAAATGCATTTGTTGAATAATTCATGGCATAGCGAGCAGTCAGATTGCATGACTTATTAGTTGTTCTTCTCAAAGAGCAGCATCAAACATGGCCGACAATAGCTGAAGTCATCTCAGACAACTCGAAAACTGACTGTGACTTTTTCCCTTGATGCAACAGCATTTTTTGATTGCTTTGTTCTTATTTAGTAGTGCAGTACTGCCACTATCAACACAACTGTTTTATTTATTCTATGTGCTTGATTTAATCAGTAGAATTCAAGCTAGATGTCCTTTAATAATAGCACTTATGAATTTTTTTAATGTGAATGACTGACTTTATTTTATAAGACCATCTACTCATTCTGGATCTACATGGACAGCTAATCTGTTGCATAGTGACACAAATCTGTGATGTGCATCATTGTGAAAATATCAGCATGATGAAGTCTAGCAATGAGTCAAAGGATGTTTTTTATTGATGTTTTATCTCAGTCATATCATGAGTATGACTCTACTCTACCAGGACAGTTACAAAACAAGATTTCAATTAGGAGACTCATAAACCTTGTTTTTGGAAAATTACGTACATCTCACAGTTTTCTTTTCGTAATAATCTCTAGAATATTAACAACATTTGTAAACAGGATTGTAATTTAAATTGTTTTTTCATTTCTGAGCTCACTTTCTGTCCCTCCACCTCCTTTCCTTTTCATCTTTTCTTCCTCACATTTCACTTTCTGTTTCCATCGCTCTCTTTCCCTTCCCGTCCTCATTTGTGGTCTTCCAGATCTCGGTGAATATCTTCCGGACCCTCCCACCCAGTGAGAATCCAGAGTTCGACCCTGAGGAAGATGAGCCGACACTCGAAGCCTCCTGGCCACATTTGCAGGTATATCATACCAAAAAAAAAGCTAATTAAATTAATTAAAGATTATGACCATATTCTGACACTTTACACAGTTTAATGCAATTCCCTCTGTAGAAGTGAAGGGACAGCTTCTCCTGGAAAGAATTTGTTCAGCAAAACATTGTGACTTTGGGCTTTTTCTGCCAAAGCCAGTTTGAGAAATCTTGAGAGCTACTTACTTTGTTATTAAAGTGAAGCACAATGCAGTGTCAGGAAGTATTATGAAAAATGGGCCCTACTATTTGGCAGCGCCATAATGCACACAGCTCCCAGCAGGTGTTGCTGTTCATGCATTGTTCAGCATTTATTTATCTGCACATAAACACACTGTACCTGAGGCTGAGATCCCTGAGAGCAGTTCAATTTGCTGCTCAGAGCAAAAGAAAGTGTGTCATCACTTAATGGAAAATGCACATGTTTTGTCAGTCTGATGAACAAAATAAAGCTCCTACACAATAGAATGTCACATATAAATAGACTTGACATGTTTGCCCAGATGGGTGTGGTATACAGTCACTTCTGCACCGTCAGAAAGTGATGAGTCAACCACAAGTGTGAAGTCCAAACTGTCATGAACGAAATAGTTTTCCATTTTTTGCTCAGTAGTTGTCTTTTGGTGTAAAGCGTTAATTATATGAACTTGAATTGACTTCGGACATGTGAAGTTTTGTGAAGTCACCTTTTGATACTTCTGGCTTAATAATCTTTGAGAACAAGGAAACAAAGAAAACAAATTAGACAACAGAAGAAGAGCAGTCACATTTTTTTCTACGATTTTCTGTCTCTTTCTCTCAATCACAGCCATCTTTCATTCTTTGTGCCAAGCAGTCTTTACGCTAAACTAAGCTAACTGACTGCTAGCTACATAGTTAGTGCACAGAAATGAAAGTTATCTTATATTTTCATTTAACTCTTGAAAGAAACTACATAATTCTCAAAATGTTGAACTATTTCTTTAAGAGAAGAACTAACTGACATCTTTTGCTTGATGTTTGTGCCTCTCTCAGCTGGTGTACGAATTCTTTCTGCGTTTCCTGGAGAGCCCAGACTTCCAGCCCTCCATGGCTAAACGCTACGTGGACCAGAAGTTTGTCTTACAGGTAATCATAAAATAATCATTAAATAAATGAAACTCTTCTCTGAAAAAAGCAATCTTTAACATCTCTGGTGAGTTTGGGTTTGGAGCATGTATAGAAAACTGATCTAGTGACTCTACAGATTAACATTTGTACAATTTGTTTGCATCCTGCCATATTTTATAAACTGGTGAGCAAAAAATAGCCAAATAAATGTAGCATTAATTTTGCTCATTTCTATGACCATGAAATGTTCTCACTGAGACATAAAAAGACAAAAACTTCAGCAATTATTTTGTTGATTTTAATTTTTTAGTGGAGCTGCTGTAGCGTTTAAGATAGATATATGGTTGAATGCAATTAAAATGAGGATTTGGGTCCAGGAGTGAGGAGGTTAGAGAACAACGACAGTCATACAACATGCATACTCTATTTGTGTCTGTAATTATCGTATGTACGTGCAGCTCCTGGAGCTGTTTGATAGTGAGGACCCCAGGGAGAGGGAGTACCTGAAGACCATCCTGCACCGTGTCTATGGAAAACTACTGGGTCTCCGAGCCTACATCCGCAAACAGATCAACAACATCTTCCTCAGGTACAATCTGCCTTCCATTAAACCAATGTGCAGGATGTAAAGGTGCTATCTATAGCATTTTATCATCAATAAATCAAACATTGGCCAACAAAGACCATCAGATGGGAGAATAGATGTGTTTATGATCTGTGAAAAGCTTTTTTTTTTATCATAGTGAGTCACCTGAACACATAATGAATGTACCACAAGAGACAGGAAACCATTTTTCACAACTTTAAAGGAATACAGTAGTCAGGATGCATCTTTATTTTACGAAGGGGTGTTATTTCCTGACAGAGGTTACCAGTGTAGGAAGAATGGAAAAAAACCCTGTCATTTATTCCTACTTTAGAGCACTTATACATTATTTGTTTACCATCTTTGCTGGTCTTGAGGTCACATGGGATAGATGGGCATTACGGGTTTAACTGGTGGTTACTTGCAGTAATTTGGTCGCCAGTTTGTCAATACTACTGTAATTCTGCTAACTTCCCCACGTAGTTGCTTGTAACCGTAGTACATTAGATACGATGTCAGCTGGACTTAAGCAGCAACACAGAGGGGACAAACAGAAACATCCACAATGGTAAAAGAAGTATCAGGATTTCAAGGACATGTCTTATTATTAAGCACAAAAACATTATAGGTAGTATTTTCTGACTCAGAGAAGTATTCTGCCCCCCTACATGCAAACAAACAGGCAAAAGGTATGCACAAACATGACTGTGCACATTTGCAGTCATAACACTCCCCGAATCAGCCATCCTGCATCTATCCTGAGAGTTTAAATCATTGTGTAGTGACACAAATCTCTTCAAATGATTGGTTACGCAGCTCTGACTAACAAGTGTGCTGTGATGTACAATCATGTTTCATCTTGTCCTTCACCAAGTGTTACTGAGTTGTTGTGTTTGTATAATTCAAGCACGGCAGAACTGCACTGCTGCAACACACTTTGTTTCTGCACTCAGCGAACCGGTTTCAGTATTTCTGACAGCTTAAAGATACAGCATGAGCATTAATCTACTCAGCTGTTATTTGCTTCATTTCTCTCTCACATGGTATCGTCACAGAGGTGATAAAGTTGTGTTTCAGACATGGTACATCATGATATTGATTGACCCCCACTATCTGCCAGGGAATTTAATGCAAGGGTAATTTAACAGGAAGTAAAAATATGATGTTTTAATATCTCTTAAGATTTGCAGTCCCTCTTTTATTCACCTTTTTACCTTTTAAACTGCCATTGAACGGTGGCTTGTTCTACTCATAAATCACCAGAGTCGCTCTCTATATGTATGTGTGTGTGTGTGTGTGCTGTATCTGATCTTTAGGTTCATATATGAAACTGAGCACTTCAACGGAGTCGCGGAGCTTCTGGAAATCCTCGGCAGGTTTGTGTCCACAATCACACAAACACACAAAGGAGCAAACACTGCTGCACTGGAGGAAAGCAGAGTTTAGTGTGTGTGTGTTATGGCCTGATAAATGCTTTTTAGAGTTGAGCTTGAAAACACACACACACACACACACACACACACACACACACACTTACATATACACATACTGTACTTGTCCCGCTGCTCCTATTTATGAGACAGCTGGTAACCTAGTGAATTAAGCAGCTACAAAAATATTGTGACAAAGCATAAACACTACTGCATCTGCTCACTGCAAAAAAAACAATATGCATTTATTTCTCATTTATCGTCATCGCTCCCTCTTTCTTATCAGGTAAACACAACAGTGGGTGAAGCCCGGCGGAGAAAAAAATGAGTTATAAAGCTGGAGGAAAATGAGTAGAGGTGGTAGATGTCTGCGAGGAGAGACACGAGCAAGAGGGGGGTTAAACAAATAAATGAGAAAACAGCTCCGAGGTTTGCATAGTTTGTTGCTTTGTCTCTGAGGTCTGCGAATGAAATATGAGGCAGATAGAAACGAAGAGAGAGCAAGGAAGGAAGCCAAACTGATAAACAAACATGTCTTGCCTTCTGCTTGTGCTCATACACAAATCAATGGGAACAAGAAAGGAAAGATGACAGTAATGAAGAGAGAGAAAAGGGAGAGAGAAAATGGAGGATGAATACAAACAAGACCAGTGAACATATATAGTTTATTTTCCTCAGTCCCTCTGAGCACTGAAAGGATTTTAAAGGAATAACTCGACATTTGTAGAAACACATTCGGTTTTGTTAAACTGTGAAAAGAAAAAGATCAGTTATCAACCCCATCTTATATTTTACTGAGCTGGACTCAGTGTGGCAAGCTTAGCTTAGCATAAAGACTGAAGGGAGGAAGAGAGCTAACAAATCTGTGCAAGAGTCAATAATTATTCATTTTCCTCAAAGGCAATCTAGTGGCTGAAATCTAGTTTGTTCCCTTTTATCACTGTTTTTCATCATTTGACACCAAATAAGACAGAAGTGTTTTTAAATAATCTTAATAGATGTTAAACATAGAAGAGAGTAAAGAGGGTTTCAAAGAGGGCTGGATTCAAAGAGATTCAGAGAGACTGTGGTGTGTTGGTTAAGTGCTAGAATATTTTTGCAAGAGTTTTGATACTATTTCTACATTTATTTAGTGTTTCTGAATATAAAAGATAAAAGAATTTCATCCAGGATGTGGAACCTTTCTTCTCTAACCCATAAACAATATTTCACCTGATCAAAAAGAGAAAATCAGAAGTGGACGATGAATTTCGAGCTTTAACGACTTCGGGTTGATGTGGAGAAAAGTGAAGAAGGCAGAGGAGAGGGGAGAGGATGACTCCAAGGTGAGCATAGATGGATGAATGAAGGGATGAGAGATGGAGGCAAACAAGGAGATGGAGAGAGGATGAGAGAGTGAGCAGTGAGTCAGAAGTGGAGGAAGGAGGAGGGAGAGCGAGAGAGGAGAGAGAGGTTTGTATTCATGTTGGTGGTAACAGAGGTATTTATAGCTCCGCCCACACTTAGAGACGGCGAGAGAGAGGGGCGAGGGTGGATGTGTTGTACAGAAGGAAAAAAGAGAGAGAGAGAGGAGATAGAGGTATTCGAAAAAAAAGGGGTGAGAAGGAAAGATTAGAGGAACAGCAGGAGGGAGATGTTGTTGAAGGAATGTTCTAATCAACAAAGATGATATCAGGAAATAAAGGCAGACAAACAAGCAGACAGACAGACGGACAAACAAGCAGACAGACAGACAAACTAGCAGATAGACAGAGAAACAGACAAGTAGGCTGACTGATACAGAAAAAAAAACAGATAAATAGTCCACACAAACTGACAAATAGCTCCGAATGCTGCTAAAAAGTGTTTCCAAGTTTAGTTCACACACCTCCGCTGCTCATACTCTTTATCCCGTAGGCTGAACTCTGTCTATGTGGGTCAGTAGTGAACAGAACACTCGTCCAGTCGCTCAGAAATGGACACAGTAGAAGAATAAGCTGACAAATGCAGACAAGTGGACACGCATGCACAGATTTGAATGGCGGATATTCGGTGTAATGTGTGATGTTCTAATTGCTTCAGTGTCATCAGCTATGAGCTTCCTGTTTAACCAAGAGGGATAATGGTTTATCGCCATCTATGGTTTTCTTGTAGTTCATCTAGTCTAATGTTGAAGTTATTAGTTATTTTGCAGTTGGTCAATTTAAATGAACCAACAATGATTATGATAGTCAATGTAATGGTTAAAGGTTCGGAGTTCCTGCTTTTTTCTGTTTCATAATGTTCAAATGTTATAAGACGATATTGTTATTAGATCTTTTGGTTTTGAAGTCTTGGTTGGTCTTAATAACATAATTGCATTGGGAAACTGCAATGAGCATTTCAGTCCATTTTCAAGCATATTAATTAATTGATGAACAGAAAAATTTTTGACAAATTACTTGACACTAAAAGTGCTTTCTGCATACAGCTTTTATCTTATCAATTATCTAATCAGTTATTCTGATTGAAAGAATGTGAAAGGAGTGAAAAACAACAGCTCTGTGTCTTTACAAGAAATAAATCAAATATGATAAATAAAGAGAGCTCATATATATATATTCATATTCATGAAAGAATAAAATGTAACTTTAACTGTCTTCTTCTCTCCTCCAGCATCATCAATGGCTTCGCTTTGCCCCTGAAGGCCGAACACAAGCAGTTCCTGGTTCGGGTCCTCATCCCACTTCACACAGCAAAGTCCCTTTCCATCTTCCACGCACAGGTCAGTGACGCTTCTGCATATTTCAGTATTTAGATCGTTTGTACATGAGACTGTTTAATAAAAACTGTTTAATAATAGTAAGTACAACCACCATTTTTTTTTGATACCTTTGAGCATTAAAAACCTACCAACTTAGTATATTGTTCTATTTTATATAAAGATGTGAAAATTAATAGTCAGCAGCAAGATTTGTTGACATAGTTTGATGTTTTGCTGTGATGGACAGATGGTTATCTGATCATCTGTTCAGTTGTCTGTTGTCATTTTTAACATATTCAAAGAAAAATAATTTGAAAAATTTAAAAAACAGAACTCTCGATATTTTTTTATGATTGCCAGAGTGCTACTGAAGCTCAGATATTGCTAAACTAAAAATGAAAAACTAAAAATGAAAAACTAAACTGAAATGAAACCCAAATTGTTAGGTAATTTTGCATTATTTTCCTGGTTAGGTAATGCTTCATTGTCTAACTCTTTCAAAATTAAAATGGGTTATAGTTCATCTTCTGGATTCTGTATTGATTCTTATACCTTGTATTTTTCTCTAGCAGTTAATTGTAGTCAAGTTGTAGTCAAGGATTCCTGCAATGAGTGTAATACACCACTAGAAGGCAGAGTTGAGTCACAGATAATACGGTAGAGGGATGCAATCATCTTTGGATTACACTCACCGTGTGTGTGCCTCTGGTTTTTTCGGTCTGAGTGTGTCTGTGTCTCAAAATGTGTGTTTGGGTTAACAAAATATTTGATAACACAGATGGCAGCCGGTCTATTGTGTGTAGGTGTGTGTGTGTGCATTTTATTTGTGTCTCATATTATTTGATTATGCAGAAGGTACAGTTTGTTCTCCACTAACTGGTCTGAGGTATGTGTGCATATGTGTGTGTGTGTGTGTGTTCAGCATCAGCATGCCCTACATTTCTCCTCCCTGTCTCTCTCCCTGTGGTTCACACACATACATAATTCACACACTCAAACACACACTCGGTATGACAGGGTCACAGGGGACACGGTGTTAGTGGATGGCGGTTTTTGCGCTCTTTAGGTGTGGCTGTGGAGGAGTGACCCAATTCTGGATCTAAATATCAAAAATATGATATCGCAGCAGCACCTTTCATACATCTTTACGGTTCCTCAATGCTGGGAAATACATTAGAATCATCCTTCCTGCGGCCTGTGAAGGGTTTTCTCATTTACATTTATGTCACTGAATTGTAATAACAGCTGTTTGAGCTATATTGTCTGGCCACAGCATGGTTACACATCATGATTCCTAAAAAAAGCTCATATATGACTCTCTTGTGCAAAAGTTCCAGTAAAGTTTGAATAAATTGTATCTATGTCTCTGCTGCCACCCCCCCACGCACACTAGTTTTTTGCATGATAAGTAATTTTTTGTAATCTGATTGTTGCAATTTGTGTGGGTGAACATAAAAATAGCTCGCAGCATCACTTCATTCACATCGGCCACACCAGCAGTTTTCCAGCTGAGGGGCTTTGAGTTATGACAGTATGGTCCATCAACTCATTAATAGACAAACAGCTAATGCTAGCTTGACCCCCCGGCCGTTTGATGAGATAGGACAAACATGGAACTAAGTTTACGGGAGTTTCCAAATGGCTCAGCATGTTTTGAAATAACATGAGCAGAAGGTAACTTCTAGTGGGAGCGAGTTTGAACAATAGCTAGCTAGGCTAACTAGCTTAAGGTTTCCAAGTTCAAGCCTATTTGCCTTGTTTGCTAGCTTCCACTTTGAATGGAATACAGACTTAGGAACATTAGGAACATTATGTGTTGAGAGACATGTTTTAAATCTCTAAGGGTAAAAAAAAACCAATGTTATTCTTGTTGAAAGGGTAAAACAATGCCTTTTATCAACATATGTTTATGTTAGCTACACAGGACTAGGAAACACTAAAGCCAGTATCTAACACACAGAGGTTGACACTGCATTTTTTTATCTTGTGCTTAAAAAATGGATACTTGTGCAATAAAAAAGTTAACTTACATGAGAAAAGATGACAAATTAAAGTGTTGTTTGACTATAAAAACTGTAAAACTGTTCAAATCTTTTATCTCTGACGAGGTGACTAAAATAACTGTAAAAAGGAAAGGCTACTTTTTGACTTGCAGGTCGTAACAAATTTACAAGCAAGAAGCCGGCATCAATGTTCTCTAGAATCCCCAAAAATAGACCTTTATTTGACCTGTCACCTTGACAAATCAATACTGCTAAAATCTCGGTCTTAAAGAGACTACAATGTCTGTAATCTTTAGCCTAACAACAGCCTGCTGCAGCCACAAAGCCCGGCCTGACAACAAAATCCAACATTATATTTACTCCAAGCAGTTTCTCAAATACTACGCTAATGCTTTAAATAGTTTGACCGACCACCACCTTTGCCTTAATCCTCCTCTTTCAAGCTCAGAATCACGGCTTTCACCGATCCCTTTTTTTAGCCTCCGCTCCCTCTTTCCCCCTGCCTCTGTTACCATGTTGTGGTGCCAGTGAGGGAGAGGAAAGTTAAGGATGAAGCGGAGAGGAGCAGACAAACAAGAAAGGCACACCGTAAAAAGGGATTAGACGTGAGAAAGATGAAAACTGTGGTAGATGTTAAAGCCAGACAGGAAGAAACAGACAACGGAGCCATGGGTGAGGAATTAGACAAAGACAGAAAAGACAAAAAAAGAAGAAAGTTAAAACTAATTTTCCTGCAAAAAGATAAAGAGCATCCATAACCAATGTGAGAGCCACATATGCTGCTTGTAACTATAAAACTGGACAATCCAGTGTACTCTTATTTTGATGATATGAACTTACTCATCTAGAAGTCGTAAAGAGGACCGTTGAAGTAATAATGTGAACGAAGGGAAGGAAATAGGACAGAGGGGGAAAGACAGAGAGGCTGAGACAAGAGGTCTAAACTCTATCTCACATTGCCCTTAAGGGACTTCTTTTGTGTGACATCACTTCTTCCGAAGTAAACACACGCACACACAGTCCCCGTCGCCACGGTGCCCACTCGCCACGGCAACGGGCCTGGGTTGAAGGGGGCAACCGCAAAACACACTCATGCACAGACGCACGTACGAATAATGGTAAATGATTGCAGATCATATAACAGAAGACAAGAGCTGATGTAGAAATAGACACACACAAACACACACACATACACACACATACACACACACATGCACAAGCGCACACACACACACGTGTCACACATCTCCCCTTGGAAAATTTGGCTTTCCGATCCTTAGCAGTGTGTAATCCTAAGGGGTTAGTGCTGAGATCTCCTTTGTCTCCTTGACATCTACACAGAACATGTGTGTTTCTGGTTTGTGTGTGTGTGTGCGTGTGTGTGTGTATGTGACTTTGCCCTAACCATGTCTCCACTGTCCTTTCAGCTGGCCTACTGTGTGGTGCAGTTTATGGAGAAAGATGCTACAGTGACTGAATACGTAAGATTTTGTTTTCATCACCTTAATGTTCTCTCTTCAATGCATTGCTGATTACATTGAAAGGATAATGAAGTTCTCAGTTTAGCAGTCAGCTGTTTTTTTAGCAAAAACGTCTTGATAAACACATTATGGGATCCTTGATCAGCACTGAGGCACAAAGTCAGTGGCTAGCTGATGAACACAGTAAGAGCCAGATATTTCCCTCATGAGGGGGTTGAGACCAAAAACAGGGCTAAAAGGAGAGTGAATATCATAAACAAGACTCTAAATAACTATAATGTTGCCTCTCTGTCTGCCTTATATGTGAAGCAAGTAAGCAACTGCTTGTTAGCATGCGTGCTATAGCTAGTTAGTTATTTCAAGGTAAATAACCTGGAAAATACACTTTCAACAGCTGTATTTTTACCCAAACTCTTTGTTGTTAATAACCATCAGAGTTTAGAGATTGACTCCCTGAGTCAGTTTTGACATATCATAACCTTATTTTCCTGCATAATGAGAGGTCTCATCCTTTATTTTGATAGAAATGATTGCCACCACTACAAAAATAAAACAAAAGTAGTTAGAAACTTTTTCTTTGGAGTTTTTTTCTATTATTAATGCCAGTATTATGGCCTTCAACTAAGATTAGTCATTATAGGTTTGAATGGGGTCCCCCAGTTATATAGTTATAAAAAAGTTTGATTATATCTCCCTTTTATGAACCTTGCACACAGATCTATCGTTTCTGTTTGATAAGGAAAACATAAGTGTGCGAACTCCCTTCCCACTAGCTTTTGCTGTTCTTCATTCACCAACATCAATGCAGTAAAAATGAGACATTTTGTACAAAGTTAAGGACATATTTCTTAATGCACCAGCCAGGGAATGAATATGAGTTAATGGAGATGGCACACACACAGATGGACGTCAGCCAGCTACCATGCTGAGCTAATGGCTGCAGTGTTTATTTATATTAATATACTTCATATTTTCTCTGCAGATCATCAGAGGGTTGCTCAAGTACTGGCCAAAAACCTGCACGCAGAAAGAGGTGAGAGAGCTGATCATATAAAAAGATGCTGATATTGCTCAGCTGTTCTCATTAGTTAATGCTGAAGCATTTTCTCATCTGATGTCTTTAACATCAGATTTTTTTTGTAGAACTTCTGGATCAGTTGTGTCTCTTTTTTTGATTCCTTTTCAAAGCATCTTAACATTTTTATTTTTTCTAAAACATGTGAATGTCTCTCAGTCTTTTATGTGTCAATTATAAGAACATGTCTGTTGGTGTGTCTGTGTATTCAGGTGATGTTCCTCGGGGAGATCGAGGAGATCCTGGACGTGATCGAGCCGTCTCAGTTCATCCGAGTCCAGGAGCCGCTCTTCAAACAGATCGCAGCCTGTATCTCCAGCCCTCACTTCCAGGTAAACACCACTCCCCTCTATGTTCAAACCATAGTGGAAGGTTTAAAAATGTTATCTTATTAAGACATGGATCAGCTGAAGGGATGAGCATGTCAACTATCTGTATTCTTTTATCCAACTAAATTATCCATTCTAAAGTGAAAGTAGGCCATGAAATGTGACCATGAACCCAACCTCAAGTTTTTATTCAAGTCTCAAATTGATTTTTCTTGAACAAAAGTTCTATATTTATCATTTATTTAAAACTATTCACAGAACAGCTTCAGAATTGAGCTGCAGATCAATGTGTTTGATCCCAAGATTAAAAGAATTATTTAAATTCAAATTGAACTATTTTAATTTAGCTAATCAAAGAGAATGGATGAACACAACACTTGCAGCATTAGGGAATGTAAAGTAAAATGAATGAAGAAGAGTTTTCAAAGTCAACATGTCTTTTTTTCTTTTTCTTTTCTTTTGCTTATTTAGAATAGTTACACAGATCAGACCCCAGTTTCATGCTATAACCAATATAAAAGGATTAAGCCTGATAACCTGATTTACTACAGATTCACTTTATCACTACAGAAAAACTTTCACTGAATCGTTGAAAGAAGTCAGTTACTTGTACAGCTTTAAAAACTTTTGGCACAGACATCAGTTAAATTAGGGTCAACTCTTCTGTCTGTGTGTGTGTTTTGTTGCAGGTAGCGGAGCGGGCTCTTTACTTCTGGAACAATGAATACATCCTCAGTCTCATAGAGGAGAACTGTCAAGTCATCCTGCCGCTGGTGTTCGCCACCCTCTACAGAGTCTCCAAGGAGCACTGGAACCAGTCAGTGGCTCACACATGAACACCAACACACACATTATTACATCTCACACCTCAGTGCTTCTAGATTCTGGTTGAGTTGGGTGTAACTCAAGCTCTATTAATGTTCGGATGGTAAATAAATACATATTAGACAGTGTCACGAGTCTACACTGGTAGTTATTATCAAACTGCCTGGAAACACTGAACCTCACCTTCAGAACTGAAGTAAAAATGGGGTTGTTCAGTTCAGTCGCACTGTAGCTTGATTCAGTTTGGGGGGCACACTGATTTAAAGTCATGTGACCCCAGTAGGCCATCTATTTTTTTGTCTCATGCTAATACTCAGTGATGTAAGAAGTATTTAGATCATTTATTTTAAGCAGCATCTTGTTCCTCAGTTGGTAACTACTTTACATGCTGTTGTGTCATTGGTAACTCATTACTATAGCTGTTGTGTAAATGTGTTGTATTAACAATAATAACAAACAGTAACGATACATTATTCCCTTTTAAAATGTTATCATCTAGCATGAAATGCAAATACTCAAATAAAATACAAATATATCAAAATTTTACTTAAATAAATGTACTGAGTTGCTTTCCATCACCACTAAAACATTACAAGATATACAATTAAGCTTCACAGCTGCCACAAACTTGAAATACCCAACACTGATAAATACTCATGTTTCCTATCATCTAACAGTATATGCTGCCTTTTTAAGTGAAGTCAGCCACGTGGCGAAGGGGAGCTCTGATAATATGGGGGAAGAGGAGGAGTATGCAAAAATAAATCATTTTAAAAAGCAACATCAACTCACTAGTATTATCATGTGTATTAATATGAATATGATTTAAAAAATATCACATAGAAAACCTAACCACACATTTTCTTATTGCTTTCCAACCAAAACTTCATGTAACACATCATAAGCTGTCAGTGTTACCTGGTACAGTCTGAACTTGCAAGCTGCTTTGTCTCTTGAAATCTGGCTAGCTAGCTTGTTTTTCTTAAGCAGCTATACAAAGGAAAAGCTCAAAGAAGATACCTACAGCCTCACTGAGTATGATACAGCAAATATAGTATTGAGGGTAGTTTTACAGACATCTTGCAAAATGGGGACCCAGCTATAAACTATTGATAGATACAAGGCAAAATGTATTCCCTGACATGGAAAAGTTGGGGAAACCCCATGCTCAGGAGTAAGGGATAGAGCTAATAACCCTCAGGGACACTTAAATGGCCCTCATGCTATTATTTAGGCAACACATTGGGTTTCCAGTTAGTTAATCTTCCAAAAACATGGGCTTTTCCTTTAACCTTTATGTCCCGACCCATAATCCCATGGTACTAATAACCAGCCAAGTTGATTATTTTCTTTTTCTACTCCTCCAGGACCATTGTGTCTCTGATCTACAATGTGCTGAAGACCTTTATGGAGATGAACAGCAAGTTGTTTGATGACCTCACTGCCTCCTACAAAGTGGAGAAACAGAAGTGAGTATGACTCACTCTATTTGTGTGTGTGTGTATTTGTGTCACTGGATACAACAGTGACAACAAGAGAAAGAAATAGAGGACTCTTAAGTCATTTTTAGACAGTATTTGTTCCATTATCCATCACATTGTAATTCACATTGTGAGTGCGTATCGCTTAGGTCATTTTTTGAACTTGGACTCCCTCAGTTCAGACCCTTGTTGATGACAGTACTAGTTTATTTACCCAAACAAACTGGGTGTTAGCTGAGATATGATTTTATCCAATTATGCGTTGTTATAGAGATCGTAGATAACATGAAGTAAGACTTCAACAATGGGTGACTGTCAAAGGCCTTACGTAGTTCAAGAGACATTGTTCACATTACCCCTTCCTCATCTAAATTAGCCTTGATTGCTTCAAGAAATTGCCACAGGCAGTTTCAGTATATTGGTTCAGTCTAACTCCAACTACAGCAGAGAGTGCTGTGTATTGTATATATGAGAGTTACAATTACAGCCTTCAGAACACTGGGGAATATAAATACTCCCCCCTGCAACCTGTTTATGGAGCAAGTAAGAGAAGTTGTTAAATTGTATTTGAGAAGGATATAATCTTTTTATGTACTTTAGGCTCATCTATTTGCTTAAAAATGAATGCAGCTGTATCATTATTTAAAGTCACAGAAAACTTGTATTCTCGTGATTTAACATCCAGTTCTACCAATTATTCAGTAAAATAGCTGGTAAAATTATTTGCAGCCTAAAGGCTCTTATTTTGAAGCATCCTATGTAAATTCTTTGGCTCTGCAGTTTGGAAATTCTTCAACGGTAAATATAAATGGTAAATTTGCTCTCCAGAGTCTTTTCTCATGTTTTAAAAATAACCAAAAAAAAGTACAGGCCTTCCTAAGCTGCATTATAACTTTGTTGGCAAGGACCCTTATATACTACTCATCAGTCAAACATGATTTTTATATAGATTTTTTTCAAGGCTGCATTTCTTGTCTTCATTAATGCTATAGGATGTCATTCAGCCAAGGTAAAGACTGCTCTCTATTGTTTTATTTGAGACATAACATAAATGTATATATAGATATGAGCTGCTTGAGGGTTCCCAGAAAGTCATCATCAATGTGCTCATAATTTTTAACATATGTTGTATTTTTCCATAGTTTCCTTCCTTTTTCCTATTTCCTTCCATTATATTTAGACTATGTAAAGACAAAGGATGATGGTAACTTGAACGCACCTCAATAAATCTCCAGGGATTTCAGTATTTTTGACACTGAAGTCCTTCCTCAACATAAATCACAACCACCCACTCCTTTACAATAGTCTCCATCTCATCTGTGAGCAGTGTAACATGGTTTACTCTTCTTTCCTTCAGGGAGATGAAGCGAGAGAGGGAGCGTGCAGAGCTCTGGCGAGGCCTCGAGGAGCACCAGGAGCGCCGGATGCAGATGCTCACAGAGGCCGCCAGGAACCAGCGCAACCTCCAGGAGCGAGGCGAGAGAGGGGACCCGCCCACCCCCTCGTCCCCGCAGACGGCTCACTCCGACCAGCCCGAGCCTAAGCCCAGTGGGGCCTCTTCTTCCTCCTCTGGAGCTGGAGAGAGCGCCACCTAGGTGCTACTTCACAGATATTGGATAACACAGGGGTTGGGGGACAGGGAGAAGACAGGAGGCTATTGGTGAGAATGTTGGGAGAGGTCAGACAGTAAAGGTACAAAAACAAACCCAGTACTTTTTATCTTGTATCATCGAGGGGGTGGCTTTTTGTGAAAAAGGCACACAATCTCAATGATCCGAGGTAAAGACTGTACCTTTTTTCTGACAGAGTTGTGTGAAACTGGTTCACTTTTTGCTGTACACACGACATGTTGCAGATCAGAAGATGAGTATTGTTCAAAAGTGCTGTCATTTAAAAAAAAAAAACAGCTGGTTTATTAAACTGCAGGTCAGTACATAAAATTGGTATTTGTCCTGCTTCAAATCATCGTCGAAAATAAGGGATAATATGTCCCTTTTGGTGCAACACTATCCAAATTTAACATGTGTCTAATTTGTCTTGATATTTAACCAACCGAGTCAGAGTCTGTGCTGTGGCCTCCAATTTATCTTTTGGTCAGAGATGCTTATTTCATGCGTAGATAGCACAATGCATTTACAAACAAAAGAAGCAATTTCACACAATTGTCCCAAAACTATCAACACACAGACCAGACACACAAATCTACACACACACACACACACACACACACACACATATATATACACACATATGCAGGTGCATATTTACTGTAAATATGACAAGTCAGAGCTACAGAGAAATAGTGTATGCAGGTCAAACTAATCTCAAACACCAACAATCGATTTATGCACCTAGTGTTTTGTTTGGTTTTTTTTTGGACACACACTCACCCTCATGCAGTCTCTCTCTTACACACACTCTCTCACACACACACACACATACATACATACACAGCTAGTTCTGGCGCTAACTCCTCTCCCAATCTGTCGGGTTCCACCAAAGGAAGAGCCTAAAGTCCCTAAAGGTTAAATAACCAAGATGATGATAATGATATAAAGTACAATACTGTTCCTTCTTCTTACTTGTTACTCTACTACTACTACTCTACTCTACTCTAAGTACTACTGATGATGATGATGATAATGTTTTTATATATATACATATGTCTCTGGATATTTCTGTAGTGTATTATGGGAGAAACACTAGTGTAGCAGATACCATAAGGGGGAAAGCCAGCTCGAATTCTGGATTCACATCACATGTTAACTGTATGAGGCCATAATGTGAGTGCTGAAATTCAGCGGCATTCCCCTTTAACAGACCTTAAAGAGGGGAAGAATGAACTGGATTGACGGTGGCTGTTTTTCTTTTATTTTGAAATTTGGGTGTTTGTGGTGCGGTGTGTGTAATTTAATCGAGAATCACACAAAAATCCCAAAACATTCCATCCTTACTATTGGGTTTTGTTTTTTTTTTAAGTTCAGAGGTGCCCTGTGTAACAACAACGTTATGTTTACATTCAGTGTTACTCACCAAAATGCATTCTGTGTATCCTTGAGGCTTTATGAATGTGTCGGATGCATTTCCTTCCTCATAAATTATTTGTAAAAGCAATTTTAAACAATTTATCAACTCATTGTTTACACATTGTTTACATCCATGTTTACTAGCTAGCTAGTCTTTTTCTTCCCTGTCTTTGTTGGCATTTTGCTATGATTTTTTTGCACATTACCACCCCCAGCTGTTCATTAACAGAATAGCATGCAACTGGTGGCATGATTTAATTCATATTTGCTGTGTGCTTATTTGCACACACATGCAAGCTTGTGAGGCATAAATATAATGGGGACCCTGATTATTAAAACATTGCTCCATAGCGCCACTAGTGGTGAAAAACTCTACAGGGTACCTTTAATTTTGTTGTTGCGGCACATAATGGTTTTCTTAGTTAAAAGTTCTTCAAATTTACTCATTTTTTTTCTAGATGACTCTTTACAGAGTTTAAGTGTAGGACCCTGAGCATCAAACCAAAAATAGATTCCAAGCAGTCTTGTAAACCCCCCACCCAACACAGAGGTTAGTGGAAGACAAACAAAGGGCACCACAAGTGTTTCAGACCAAAAGAAAAACACAGTGATCCAGTTGGATTTCTGAACCCAGAGAGTGTCTGTTCCTTAAGGCTCAGCAGACCTGACACTGCTAGAAGGCGGCCATGATGATGATGAAAACTTTTTTCAGTGTGAACCAACAAAAAAATCTGTTTATTCTTGTCTGATCATTATGATAGAGTGATGGGATTTAGAGAGGGAAAAAAACAGAAAAAAATATTTTAGCAATATTTTCATTCTTTCAGGATAATCTGTGTGTTTTTTGGGGGTTAAACAGCAAATGGGTGTCACACTCAGATGTTAACCCCCCACTCTTGTTTTTACTCCTGTTGCGTCCTTGATATTCACACTGTCTTAAAGGTACTTTTCTGTGTAAATTTATTTGATGAAGAATGACTTTGCTTTGTAATTATGTTGTTTTTTCTTGGTTTTTGTATGATCTTGTTCATTTTGTGGAAAACTGATACTGATGCTATTTATTTTCTATTTGATCAGGAAATGTAACCTTATTTGAAGACGATGGTCAGGTTGTGTATGTGTGCGTGTGCGTGTGTGTGTGTGTGTGTGTGTGTGTGTTGAAGTGCATCCAGCGAGTGAATTGGTGAGCAGGAGATGTGCGTAGACAGAGTGATAGAGAACGAGAGAAAACGGTTCTCTCTTTGTTTCTTTTTCTCTCTCTCTCCTTCTCTCCTTCCTTAGAGACAGAGTTTGAATCCGAATGTATCGCAAAACAAATCGACTGATTGTTTTTTTGACGCTTGAGACGCAGAGCTACCTGTCGACTGCTTCGTAACCAAACCTTTAAAGAGCCTTCAGAACAGCATTTTTTTTCAAACTTCAAATCATGCCTGAGTCAACAAGGTTTTGAAATCCGTCAGACCTGCAGCTTTCAGATTTGCTTTTCGATTCTTATTGAGCTGCAGTGGTGCATTTCTGCCCCCAAATTTCTAATTTTTTGGAATAAGCCTACTTTTACGTTTTGTTCAAGTTGGATTGACTTGCTCTCATGTTTCAGACTGACACAGACACATCCGTAATAAACATCAACTGCTTCTTTTGCAAAAAGAGGTCGTTGCTGCAAAGAAAAAACTCGACATGGTCAAATATGCATGAAAGGAGCTGACATAAAAAGTTCTTGGTTGAGATAAAAAACCTTGCTAGTTTTTTCTGCATCTTGCAATCCAGTGTAATGGTTGTCGTGGAGCTGATTTGTTGTCCTAAAGATGGCTTGTCATCATCTGATGTATTGTCACATTGTGGCAACTCAGCCATCTGCAGGACAAAATCTCTATCTGCGGTACGTTCGAAAGCTCCAGAAAAAGCTAAAAGTTGGTACCTGAGGAAGGATAGTTACACATGTGCTAGTTGTTCCCAACCTTTTGTCTTGTAACCTGTATTAATTCACTTCTGCTTGTGCCTCTCTGGCCCTCTTTAGACATAAATTGAGGGCAGGTAAAACTACCTTAGAGTGTTTTTCCAGCTCAAATAATTTGATTGTTGGGTTTTCAAAGGAAAAAATACAAATCAGCAAAAAAACATGAACAACAAATTGTAAAGGTCAAATATATTTATGTGCAAGGAAAAGGTTGTATTCGGTTTTCTTGTGCTTCTATTTACACTGTCACCCTTCTGATCTATCTAGGGATCCCTTAAGGGGCCCCAGCCCTCAGGTTGGGAACCACTAACATATACCCTTCTTATCTAAGTACCACAAGTCTGTATATTTTTCACTTTCAGACTGATTTTTTTGTTGTTGTTGTGTACAAAAGGAACTTGAGCTTGAAAATTGGTGTGCAAAAAATATACTGACTGATTAGGTGAAATAGCAGCTTTATGCAAGTAAAGACCTCCAAACCCACACCTGCAAATACCATCCAGCTGGAACTCTGGGCAGACAACAAAAAAAAAACCCAAAACAACTGCTTCCATTTGATTTCGGACTTTTTGATTCAGGCATAAAACACTCAAAAAATAAAACTGAAAAGACACAAAACTTGAACCGGCTGTCATAAAACTCAGCTTATTTTATGATTTTATTTTGGCGAGCTTACGAACCCTCTTGATTGTTATTGTCAGTCACTCAGCTGACTCGGGGAAAATGGAACCCCCCGTCTCCCACTGTCTGTCAATTATATTGATGATTAGAAATCTTAATCTTTCTAGATGAATTGTACTTTCTAGAAATGCTCCAAAAACAGGAAGCGAGAGAAGAGAGTGTTTGTAGAGGGCTCTGGTGTCGCCTCATTGACAGCCATCGCAGCTGGTTTCATTCTGTGTCACATTCCCTCTCTGTGGCCATTTTATGTGGTCCGACAGAAATGCTTTAAATCTGAGAGGTGGTGTGAATGGACTGGATGAAAGCAGCCAGTAAAGATTAAAAAAAAAAAAAAAGAGGAGGAGAAAGACAGAGGAAAAGGGGAAAAGACTTAGAGTTAGACACAATAGAATGGCAATAAGTCAGAGCAACAGTAACAGAATGATAATATAATGTTACCGAAACCTACAACCGCATTACGTAGCAATTTCACTGAATTTCTAGATTTGCACTGTCTGCCCAATGGTCTGTGTTTGTTGTGTTGAAGAAAAACCTTAGAGAAGATGATTACAGTGATGCAGAAGAAGAAGAAGAAGAAGAAGAAGATGTATATTTTGGGGACCAACACAGCGGTGGGGGGGGTTTGAATGTAGAGAGGCTTACTACTGTACGTAACATTACAGGGGGTTGTAGAATGGAGGAAAAAAAACTATGTGCTAAAAATGAAACTTCACTTTGAGAAAACACTCTGGGAGTCTGTGATTTTTTTGTTTCATGTCTTTTGGTTCTATAATATTCATACGTCAAAACGTCAGTAATATTAACTCATTGTTTAACAGCTTCATTTCATAAGTTCAGTTTAAAAGCTCTGTTTAACCCGCTGCACTGCCTAACATCAACACAGTGAGCACCTAGCCTAGCCAGTGGAACATTTGGAGGCAAAGGTTCAGCGCTGAAAGGCGTTTGAATATCAGATTTACAGATATTAGGTGGTGAAACAGAGCAAAAATTAAATGCTAATGTTGCTGCTGAATGTGTGATGTTAGCCAAAATAATCAACTGTTTACTAAAACATTAGCCACACTGACTTTATAAGGTAAATCAATGTTATTGGACATAAAGAAACATTCTGCTCTTGTTTTGTTGTCTTCCAATAACATTTTTCCAATGGTAAGGCATCCACAGATTTCTAATAATATCCATAATGTCTCAGAATCTTTCAGGAGACTCTTGGTTAAGTTGTCCAATTCATGGACAATCTGTTATTTCGACCACTAGAGGTCTCTGTCAAAACAATGAAAACACAAGACGTACTTTGATTACATCATGAAGTATGATTATGGGATTTATTTATTTGTTTGTTAAACAGCCTCCATGGCAGATGAAAATCTATCTCACTGACTCAGGCAGATCTGTTCACCGACAAAGTCATGTATCAAAGTTTAATCCAGTCACTTTAAGTCAAATCACTTTGCCAACTTCCCTCCTCATTCTCTGATCAGTGTCACCCCAGAAACTGGCAACAGACATCAAGATGAAACACTCTTTACCTTGAATAAAATAACAGATTTCCCTTTGTCAGAACGTTATTGTAATTTGGTATAATGCAAGTACACATCTCTACTAAATATATATATATATATATATATGAAATGTGTAACAAATATAGAAATGTTACATATCTCATATTCCATGGTTTTATGATTGAATAATTGAAAGAAGAAAATTCATTGTAGACTTTAACTTACTGCCTTAAAGTTTAAAAAGTTCTGTCTTTGTATACATATTTTTAATCCTCGGTCAACTTGAGCACCGACAGTCCTCACATCACAGAGAGCAGACCAAAGTTGGATAAAGTACCACAAGCACACACACACACAGAGATACAGACTGAGGTTAAGAAAACATAGACAAGCAACAGTATTTTCCAGGGAGTCTCCATTATTTCTGGCTTGGGGTCTCTAATGGTATTTCATTGTAATTGCTATGATGTCAGAGTGTCCGTCCGCCCTAATGGGCTTCTAAAAACAACAACAAGGACAGATTGGTTCCATTCACTGGTTGCTGTCCGGACAGAGAGACACCAGAGTCCAGCAGTTCACATCTCTTCAAGATCGTCAGCTGAAAAGGTGAGAAGTCTTTTTTTTGAAACTCAGAATGTAGGACAGCTAGTGTTTAAAATTTTATGACTAAAATTTTTGTTTTAGAGACTACCAACTTCTTCACGAACAAAAACTTCACATGATTATCTTAGCAGGTTATTTTACACCACATGTAGTGAAGTTTCATTGCCTACAGAAAATGGAGCCATCGTGCTAACACTGAAAACAGTGTGGTGTCAGTGATCTCAGTGCTTAGAATAGTATTCCACATCATGCTGTTCATGCAAAAAGTATTTTTATTTCAGCATTATATTCCTGAAACAAGTGAAGCATCCTGCAGTCTGTCTGAGATGAATCCGGTTGTTTTAGTGCAGTTCAATTGGCTTGCTTGAACATGTGCAGAGTAGTTAAGCAGATGTCTCCTATGGCATTAAAGAAAATATTACTCTTGATTCTGATTTAAGCAAGAAATGAAAACCAGACATTTTTAAATAAAACTAATCAACTTCACTGTCAGATTTCTAACTTGAAAATGTTTTGTTTATTTTTTGAGAGTTTAATTTTCCCCACTGACAAACGCTTGTTTTTAACAGTACAAAGGTCACAGGCACTAATGGCTGCATTAGCCTTATACACCACTAGAGGGAGTTGTGAGTCGTGCTGATTGCACAGTATACTGCTCTGAGAGCCTTTTTTCAGCTTTTGTGGATGAGTTAAAATGCTAAATACTGGGTATAAAAACCTGAAGCATTATTCATCTGTTCTCTGCAAGAGGCAAACCTGAATAATTTAGTCTATTCAATCAGATATTCCAGAGTTATTTTCAGACATAAGACATCATTTTCAAATGTCATGACAGATGACGGGGAAAAGATGAGGCAAAGCATTACTGCTGTTTTTTAGGTCGATAAAATATTGTTTTTTTACTGATCATAGAATCAAAAAGACAAAAAAGATGTGAGACTGAACTGTTTTACACCCAGGCAGGTCACTTAGGGAGCTACAATGAATATAAACACCTGAGTAATCCACTTTTTTATTTGTTTTCCCATCATTCCCAGCATGCATCTCCATCCTCTCTCCCTCTCTCTCCTCCTCCTCCTTGTTGCTGAGATCACTGTGGTGTCCTTTGCTGTGACAACCACACTTAATGGTTTCCGTGGCTGTGCAGTGCGAGAGTTCACCTTTGTGGCCCAAAAGCCTGGCTGCCAGGGACTGCGCATCACTACAGAGGCCTGCTGGGGGCGCTGTCACACCTGGGAGGTAACATTTATACACAAAAACGAAGCTTCAGTGACACATTAGCCACATTTAGACAATACAGGAGTCACTGTCTTTGCTCTGAAAGCATCTGTTATATTGGAATTATGGAGCATCAAATAAATGATTAATGACCCAAGATTCAACCAAAACCACAAGGAGGCTCACAGCACTTTTTCAGCTCTTACCCATATGCCATTGCAATAGAAAAAAAAAGCTCACGTCTCTCCATGCAGGGAGGGTAACTGAACTTTTACTGAACTCACTCTAGTTTGCAGGGATGTTGAAGTAATTGAAAAACCAAATTCATGGGGTTAGGAACTCAGTTTGAATCAAAACGTTTAGAGGCGAAAGAGCTCTGAATCAGCAACAACAGAGCTGACTCAGTCCCACTGCTGGAGGATCCCTGAGAGAGTTTAAAATCCACTTGTTTGATTAAATAAATCTTAACTCAAGGTTCACTAAGCTTCATCCAGGACTTGCAACAGCATCTGTTCTCCTCAGTGGATGGGGGTCGCTAATGAATGAAAATCTTAAATCAAGGTGCACTTGCTAACTTTCACTAATAGAAACTGAATCCACAGACTTCCATCCAGAGACGGTGAGATGTGGTTGAAAGCTCAGGGAAGAGCTAGAAACCTTGAGTTGATCCATTTTTGTCACAACCACCAATTCCAAAGTCTAGAATGAACAAATTCTTGAAAGTAACAGTGTTTCAAAGTGTATTTTTGATCAATGGTTAGACAGTTAAACAATTTTTTGAATAAGGCTGATCATTTTTTATTGATTTGTTCTCAATAAAACTCTTATTGGACGAACTTAAAGGTTAAAGCAAAGTAACCTGTGTTCTTTCTTGATGTGCGTGTGAACCCCTGCAGAAACCTGTGCTGGATCCCCCCTACATCCACCGCCACCACCGTGTGTGCACCTACAGCAGGACCCGACACATGACCACCCGCCTGCCCGGCTGCCAGCCCGATGTCTCCCCCCTCTACCACTACCCCATGGCTCTGCAGTGCCACTGTGCCGTCTGCTCCACACAGGACACAGAGTGTGAGACCTTCTGATGGGCAGGACACCGCTGACAGCAAACAACGTCATGAGCAACATTTGATATGATTGACTCAGCATGTAAAAAATCCACGAGGTTCCCATTAAATAACAGTAAAAAGCCCTTAAGGAAGGATACTTGACATGAAGTATTCAAAAAGATGATCTGCCTGCAGGCTGAAGTCCTTGAGTGTATATTTACATACAGTATAATTGTAAAAGAAGGACGAATAACAGAGCAAGGATTGTATTTCAGAATCAGAGTACATTGTGTAACACAGCTATACGACCTTGTTGAATGCATGCTTAAAAGACAGGAAATACATTGACTGTACTTATGATTATGTTCTGAACTCAGAGAAGTTAAAATTACAAATGTTCTGTGTTTGAGCTGTTGTGCTGCATCTGTGTACCGAGGCTGGATTAAAACCAAACAATGCAGGCAACTGATCTGAGCTCCTGGATTCATTCAAAGAAGTGCAATTTTGTTTGAGGATAATTATCAATAATTTATAATTGCAACTACAGTGGGTCCTCAAAACCTGTATTTATCTTGAGGCACAAATAATAATACTGCTATAATACTTAAATAGTATCCTTGTATAAGTTTATGTTGCGCTCCTCTGTTGCATATTCCTCCATATGTTGCATATTTCTATATAAAACTGTTAAATTTGTACACAATGTTCATAGAAACAGTTTGAAGTAATAGAGTCTATAGTGGTACTGTGGGGACTCATCGCTGTTTTGGAAAAAAAATGTTTTGAGTTTAATCATTTCCTGTTTTATTTTGTTAAATTTGTCTTGTCTCTTTCATTTCCTCATGTCCTGTCAAGTTTGATTACCTGCCCTGATGTGTTTCACCTGTATTAATTGCTCCACCTGTGTCTCATTGCTCCCAGTGTGTATATAGTCTCTGTGTGTCCTCTTTGTCTTGGACATTTTGTCTGTCTGTTGTTTATCTGTTGGCTTTGTCCCCATTTCCTGATTCTACATTCACTCTCTGCTTCTGTGTCCCAGTCTGCTAGATCACCTCATCCTTCCAGGTGTGTTTCATTTTTTTAGTTTTTGTGATTTCTTGGTTTAGCTTTTGCTACAATGATTTTTGTTTTTATATGAGATTTTTTAATAAAGGTCACTGTTTGTTGGTTAATCCCTGAGTTGGTGTGTTGATGTATATCAATACATTTAAGGCATAAGACTTGTTTTCAGGTTAAGGTTGTAAAAAGAGTTGGAGACAGGTGTGTACTAGTTCTAGTTGGGGTACTTCAGTGTTACAGCCATCTTAAATGATGGAACAAGTTAGTATGTGAAGTCAGAAGAAAACTCCAATATCCACATAAATTACAGTACAGTTGCAGAATAGAAATTTATTGAAATACAATTTGATCACAAACTATACAGTGCATTCTTTCTCTTTTCATTGACATCAACATTCTTTGGTTTCATCAATAGATAATATTTACAAAATGTCCTTTAGCTCAAATTCATAAATATAAATAAATTTTGTACATTCTTTGGTCTCTCGTCTGTTTAGTGGTTATTGCAAAGAATGAAGCTACTTGTTCATATGACCTTGATATTAATACAAAAGACTAATAACAGACTGACTTGTTTGTTTGGTTAAAGTCAATGTAGAGATGATGTAACTGTCTTAAAAGTTATATAATGTTCTTGTTTATTTTGGCATACATCAAAATGTGGAGGGTGAAGTCAGTGTTTTGGGTGTTTTGGGTGGTGGGCTTGATCGATTACAGTTCTGAATCTCCTTGTTCTTGCACTTTCTACTGAGCTTCTAAGTATAAAGGTTGTGTGTGACTATTTTACAATTCAAGCTGCTAAGAAAGTCAAGTGTCTGCTAAGCCTCAAAGCACATAAAAAAAAAGAAATGAAGAAGGTTCAGTTGGTTTGAAGTGTGAGTGACAGAATGGTTTGAACAGCCTTTGTGTGTCAATCAAGTTTTTTAGAAAAAAACCTCCCTTTCTCACATTATACAGAAACACACACACTCACACAAAACCACCTCATGTATAAACGGATATATGGACATAAAAAGGGGGTGAATTTCCCATTTTGAGTTTTTAGAATCTGGGTAACTTTGCAACTTTCTTTATTTTCTAGTCAAAAATTTCAGAGTAACATGGTCTGATTATGTCAGATCTTTCCATTTCCTGATCATTTACTGTTAACTTTCATTCATTCTTTGAGAGAACAAATGAAAGAAACCTAACCTGGAAACCAGACAAATCTGCTGTATCGATAGGGTTCACCTTCTGTTCAGACAGATTTCCTCCCTATATTGGCTGTTGATCTAATATGGGGCAGTGTTGATCAAATATGACTAAGCATTTACAGAAGTATCTGTTCATGATAGTCCTAATAAACCGAGACTGAGCTGAGGGACGCCAGACTCATTTTTACATTTGCTTTGTTATACCAGGCTTTAAAAATCCACAGTTTTGACTATAACTTAGTGGGAAGCTGATTTTTTTTTGGTTCTGAGTGGATTTTTTTTTCAGCATTCAAAACAAGGTGACAGACATTTAAAGGATAGTTACTGGTGCATCACTGAAACTCTTGTATTTCAATAATTTCCAAGTTTGTGCTGTTAAACCAACTAAGCTGTAGTTTGAATCTTATCCTGTTGTGCATTTGGCGTGCAGCAGCCTGTGTGGATGTTTCAGTAGCGGGACTTGCGGCACATGTCACAGCGACACGCCTTCGCCGTCAGGATCTCTATTTCGTCGTGGTGACGACCTCGAGGGCAGTCCAGGCGAACTTTGACCTGAGGGAGGACAGGCCAGAGGACATGAACATCTAGATAAATTAAAAACAGAAACTGTAGTAAACCCCTTTTGTATTTTCCACTGCACCTCCCTCCCCTCACCTTAGCATCCTTGCTGATGGTGCAGCACCGTGACGCTGAGGTGATGTTGTGGGTGAAGTTGGAGGCCACAAGCACAGAGTATCTGGATGGGAAGGCGCTGGACTCACAGTAGCCCACGCAGGCGTAGACCAGGTGGGTGCCTTTGCATGTTCCACGACGGTCACTGCGGATGGTCACGTTGAAGGCTGGAGGTGGGAGAGAAGAAGGGGGGAGTAATGGTGGAGGTGTGTGCGAGTGTTTGTGATGCAAAACTACAACAGTCTGTTAATCTGAATAAATATGACTGATAGAAGCAAGTTTTTTTCAGCTACAATGATTGTTGATGTTGTTCTTTGGACACCATTTCCCATAAACCTTCATAAGTGTAAAAATACGCACATTACTTGGAAACACTTAAGTGTATTGAAAAGAAAAAGTGCAACTTACGATGTAGGTGACAACCTGGAGTGAGGCCATCATAGCTCCAACCAATAGAAGAGCAGAGCAGCAGCAGTGACATCACTGGCAGGACCAGCAGGCAGAAATGTGAGGTCATGCACGGCGACATCTGGATGGCAGCCTGGAGGGTCCAAACAGAACAACTGAGTATGTAAGATGTTATCTTAAGACCAGAAAAAACCTGAAAATGTGTCTTTAAGAGGTTTAAATGAATAAAGTGGGAAATATCCTCTTAAAAAACACAGTAATATTAAAGTATATTACATGCTTTAATACATTTGGAATTTACAGGGATTCCCAGTCTGAGGTTCGGATATGATACACATGTAAGGTGGGGAAATACATTGTTGCTACACAACATAATGTTTATTGTAACACTGTGTAATAAAAAAAACAGTTCACAGCCTGTGATGGTGTCATGAGTGGGACAGAAAGCGTCACAGGTCAAAAAGGCTGGAAACCAGTGATGTACGCTACGTAACAGATCTTAATGAATCTTGTTCTCTGTGCTGAAAGGACAGAAGCTGCAGCCTCTTCACTCAACCTGAAGTGATCTTCTCCTGCTGCACTTTGCTCTTAAATTAAAACCCAGAGCCCCCCCTCCTTTATTCACCAAGGTGATTTCCCATCCTGCCTTTCCCATCTACCTGTGTGTCACTCAGCTGAGTAACAGCTAATGTGAATAAAAACAACACTGTCTTTATCTCTTAAGTCTGCCCCATTTAACAGCTACCTGCTGTCACACGTACGCACACAATTTTAGCTCGCCGACTCCTATAAACGTACACGTAGGTTCACACATGACAGCAGTCACATATTCTGATTACTACTCATGAATTAAGTTGTTCTTCATAATAGGAAAAAGGTGATGGGTGCTGTGTGTATCTGTGTTTTTCACTTTAAAGTACAAAAGAACTAACATACATGTATATTGTGTGTACACACATACATGCATGATGTCCACAGATGCACGTGCTCATGACCCCCTTACACACACACCCTAACACGTGTGTAAACAATAAAGTCATGTTTTCCCGGGAATTTGGGGATCCTGACCCTTGCCCCTTAAAATGGCAGCTCTTTCCAGCTCCGCTTCCTTCCAACTAGAGTTGGGAATTACCGTTGTGGTGATGGTGGCCCTGGAGACGTCATTTACGCTGCTGGTATGACCAAATTAACGGGTCGGGACTGTGTTTGTGTGTGTGTGTTGAAGCCATTAACCCCATGTTAGCTTGTTGAGCAGAGGAAATGCCCGGCTTTTTCCTCTTATGTGGGGTTTCCACGCCTGGAGGTTTGTCTTTGAGGAAAGTGGGTGTAAAACACTGCACTCTGCTGCACTGCTGTTCAAGACCACCAATACAGCTCAAATGCTTGTTGCAATGTTATCAATGCTGCCATTAAAAAATCATTTAAAAAGTGGACCAATCACTAAGCTATGTTTCTTTAACTACTTTTTTTTAAATAAGTTTGAATCATTTGTGATTGTTTTCCCATTAAAAGTATACTGACATTTTGCAAGTGAGAGGTGCAAATATTTCCTTGTAAATCTCCCAGAATATCCATTATTCTCTTATATTAAACTATCATTGTTTAAACAATTCAGAACCAGCTTTTCACCTAAAAATTACAGTTGATTATTTGATTTTTACTGTTGCTGTTACAGCACTGTTACATATCAGTAGTGGACAGTTTGCATTATAACACACAAATGCATGGAAATGCTGCTAATTCTACTTAACACTGAATAATGCCAATGGAGTGAGAACTAATTAAAGTTACTTTTCTGTTTTTTTTTCTTTGTAGCATTAAAGTTATTGTGCACTATCTGTGCTAAGGTATAAGGTGTAAAGCCTTATAATCAATATATCATAAACTCAAAGGAGACACATTTAGTCTCATCTACTGAGTCCATCACTTATGCAACAATAATATACAGTTTTATCAAATGATACTGCATTTAATGTAATGAGAAAAAAAAGTCAGCTGAGAGGCAGAGTTTCAAAAAACACTCCCAAACACTGTGAATTTTAGTTAGCCAATGCACATTTCAAGCACATATAAATGTTCTTAATATGGGAAATTTACAAATTTGCAAAACTTGGTAATATTTTAAACTTTAACAATTAAATTATACATTTAAAAATACACCTAAGAAGCCTGTTGAATCAGAATGTAAAAAAAATGTCCAATATAAGGCGAGATCAAAGGGTAAAAGTTTTGTTTTTTGAACACAATTCATATGCAAAAAAAAAACATTATAAAGCAACGACTACAAAACAGCAGCCTTAAATTTTTCACAAAACTATTAAAGGATTTAAAGGTCTATTCCACCAAAAACAACTGATGCACTAAGTTTGATTGCAGGTGTAAAGAGGAGCGTAGTCTTACCTGAAGACGTGGAGCGCAGCTTCTGGAGTGCAGGACAGGTGTGTTGACCGACAGGTGTGTCTGTGAGTGTGTCTGCTCTGAGCCTCATGCAGGGGTATAAGTAACACAGGTAAGAGCGAAGGCACTTATAGCTGTGGACACACCCACAATTAGAGAGCGGAGTGTGTGTGTGAATCTTTTTTTTTTTTCCCTTTTCTACAGGTTCTCTTTCCTCTCCACTCTCCACATCAAAAAAAACCCAAATTTCTCCTTAAAAAAATTAATAAAAGCGCCTCAAACCTCTTTCTTAAACCTCTTTCTCCTGGAGTGTGTTACCATCTCTCTCTGTCCTCCCGCCCTCCCCCTCCTCGCACTCTGTTTTAAACCTTTAGGGGGACCGCTGCTGTGACACAGAGGAAAACTAGATAGGTTTTCCATCAACGCACCACCACAATAGTAAGAACACACACACAGCTTTAGCCTGCACAGGAACACACACACACTCACACAAGCTACACACAGAAAAGAAACATTTATGCATACATGCACAAAAAAAAAAAAAAAAGCACACAAAAAATAATATTTTCGGCCTTGGCTGCCAGCTGATACACACTGCAAGTGAACTAATAGATGCATTGAATTGAACGGGAGACCTCACACACAAAGTTTGCCTGGGTTTTCCATTTGTGGCAGCAGGAGGAAGGGCAGGGTCGGGTCAGAAGATATTGTGGGTTTGGGTCAACTCTCTGTCTATGTGTGTGTGTGTGTGTGTGTGTGTATATGTGTGTGTGTGTGGCACATGATGGGTATATTGTGGGGAACGCCTGGCTCTGTTTCTCGTCTTCCTTGTCTTAAACGGAGGAAATCAGCTTAGCAACCACCCTGTCCAAACTCCGCCGGGTAAATAAATTCTTTTAATAGACTCTTAGATTATTTGTTGGACATTCGCAGCGGTATCTGGACACTTGTGACATATGACAAAGGTCAAAAACTGCCAGATCAGACCACAGATGACCGTGTATAATTCTTTAAGTATTCTCGAGAAACTGGGTTTTTAGGGTGAAGGAACAAACGTCTTAAGTTTCTGGAACAGCCGGATTGAAAATCAGCTCCTCTGAGGTTATGTTCTTGGTCTTTTGATGAGTTTTTCCATGTTGTCCTAGAGAGTTTGGGCTCCGTTGGGATTCATTGCTCTTGTGGGTCTGTAAAGTCCACTGATTTTCAGGCTGTAAAAAATGAACAGCTTGTCTTTAAAAAACTATCTTTGTCCTTGACAGAACTTGATTCAAGAAGTCAAGGAACTCACTAAATAATAAAATCAGAGTTGAAAAACAGTAGCTGGAGGTGAACCAGTGAGTTTGATCCAAAGTCACATTTTGTTTTAACTTTTTATACTCTGATTGGATCCCAGATGAAACAATCATCTTTTTTTTTTCATTGCATGTTTTTTTTTTTCGCTCCGGCAGCAGCTCTGCATGTCTTGCGTCTCTCAGGAAGAAAAACTGCAAATGCTCGTTATAACCTTTGATAGAATGTGATGACAAAAGCTGAACTACGTAACCATCCCTGGTGGAAACAGCACTGTAATAAATAAATCATCTGTGAAACAATGGGACTTGATTGATGGTAGACTGGTTATGGAGTGAGTATAATAAGAATAAGGCAGATTTCTGCACTAGAATAAGAATAAATCTGCCTGATGAAGGTTGATTTGCTTTTGGAAAAACATCGGATTAGTCTAACTGTGCCGAAAATTTGAAAATCTGATTAAGTTTTTAAGAAAACCAAACTTTCAGGCTGAAATGTAGATAATTACAGCCTTATTGTCAACAAATTCCATTAAAATAACTAAACATACTATTAATTTCTCCCACTAACTAAAACTGAAGCCAAAGCCTGATGCATCACATTCCTCATAGAGCTCCATTGTTGTCCAAAACCTACATCAACAAGCCACACTGTTGCACTGACATGTTCCTTCATTATAATGAACACACAGTGTGGTATATTTTGACTCAGTTCCACATACACTGTCCTGCTGTCAGTACTCACTAGATCACTCGATGTGTACTAATCCGCTGCTGAAAATAGCCCCCATTAAATGCACTATTACTGGAGTTTGAGTAACTTTTCCAAAAAGCTATGGTTACCAGCTGTTTCAGTAAAACAACTGTTTTTTCAGAAGTGAAACCATATGTTTGAGACCTGTGTTCAAAGATTTACATCCTCAGTGGAAACTAATGGGCTTGAAAGCTGAGGGCAGACTTCTTGGTTTTTGATCTTTAGATAAAATCTGTTGATAATTTGAAAAATAAAAGGAAAAATTACAACTTTATGCTTCAAACTCGATGCCTGCACCTCAGTAGGAACCATGGACTTTTTTTTTCCAATATAAGAACACTCCTACATGCATTTTTTAATCACATATTTTGTTCTGATAGTAGGTAATAGCAGGGCAAAATGCTTCTTCTTCAGATAACTTTTTTAAAAGAACAGGTTGGATGCTAACTTAATTACCGATTCATGATAGATGCTGTGGCTTCCAGTGCTGCACACTTTCACACACACTCGCACATGCACAGCTCCTAAGCAAAACACAATTATCATCTTATGGCCCCTCTACCCCAAACATTCCCAATCCAGTTATGTCAATGGAAAACGGAATGTGTGACATCATCACCTGAACCCCCCACCTTCACACACAAACACACACAAAACTATTAGTGTGTTGACTGTAAGTTGCATGGACGGCCGCAGTGTGTGTGTGTATTTCTTCTGATTCCATGCCAACCAGAGAAAGAGTTAGAGAGAGAGAGAGAGAGAGAGAGAGAGAGAGAGGTAGAGAGACTATAAATCTGAATGGCCCACAGCACCTCATCAGGAGAGTTAGACGTGAGTGAACTTTGTTAAACTGGAGACTCTCTTTAAGTGCACATACACACTTCTACAGTGTGACTCAGCGGGGTGACTGATGTTTGTATCGCTCCGTGGCCCCGTCGCTCACGGCTGCCATGGAAACCGTGGCGTCTTGAATAACTATAATATCATTAATGTGTCCGCTTCCACTTCTTCCCTGTTATTTTAATCTCAGTGTGTATGTGTGTGTACGTACATGTACATCGGTCTGTGTGTGTGTGAATCATATATATGATGTATGTGTGTTTTATTATGCCTGACAGGACAATGTGTGTGTGGTATGGTGTGTAATGCAAACGTAGGATAAATTATGTGTGTGTTATTTTGGGCTCTATGACAATATGAGAGGTTTAGGCAAAGTTTTCCTGTTTCTAAGATGATGTTTTACAACAATTGACCCATATACCCCCATACATACACACACTCATGTAAGCATGGACACGTGCATGCAGACACACATGTCCCTTTTAAATAAATCAATACCTGCAACTATTTTCACAGGATATTTGCAAGAAGTCACAAACATCAGCTCTACACACACACAAAGATGCCCTGTAGAACACCTAGCTAATTTAGATTGACAGGAGGAAAGTGGAGTTTCCACAAGGTGATACTCACTGGAGCTCAAGGAGTGTGCTCATGAGAACGCACACACACACACACACACACACACACAGAGACAGAGGAGTGGAAATATTAAGAAGGAGTCAGCACTGTCTACATTGAGCAGAACAAAGCTTTTTGAATCCATTTGACAGTGCGCTTTAAGGAAAGAACTAAACTGGTTCCTGCTTCATCATGTCTTACATAACATAACCATCACTGCATTAAAACATAAACATCTATTTTAAAATGATTAAAATGAGAAAAACTGAAAGTAGAAAAAAACAAATTTCCTGTTGAATAGCATTTGCATGAGCTCAAACAAACCAAAAGGGTACATTTTGGGGACGTGGTGTTAAAACTCAGGTGATCACTTTACTTTGAAGGTTAATTTAAGTGTAGACAAGAAAAAAGGACAAATCTGAACTGAAACATAATCAAAGAAAGTCTTAGAGGAAGAAATCTAGTGCAGATCAGGCCACAGATCATAAAGGCAAAGCTAAATGCAGCAGAATTAAAAGCAATATTAAGTTACTATTTCAGTTAAAAATAACATCGTAAAAATCATTTGGATTCTCACTGACTCGGTCATATTTAATGGAGACGATGCTTTCTTATTTTGGTTCTCATCATTTCTCTGCCACAACTTTCAGTAATTCGCAGAGTTTCCTGAGGTAACCTGTGACTGCTGCTATTGGCTTTGGACTGCACTGAGGACGGTGTTTTCATGAACGAGGCAGAGGAGGACCCGGGGGAGAATAATGGTAGGCAGTGGTGCCAAATGGGCAGCAGAACCAGAGCCAGGCGAGGCAACACAAACAGGTTAGGCAGCCTAATGGACACCATGACAGAGGAGGACTCTGACAGAAGAAGCTGAGAAGAGAAAAAGCATTACAGAGCAAGAGATGAGTACATGTCAGAGTGGCTTTCACTTGTTGGAGAGAATCGGTTTTGAATTTTAAAATATCCTGCATGATATTCAAACCTTTTTTTTTTAAATGTCTAAATAATGGTGCTTAAAAATGGGAACCAGAGAACAAAAATCAAAAAACTCAAAATGGATCAAGAAGAAAATCCATTCAGGTCATTTACAAAATAAGAAAAGATCTGTCTCCAACTCTGTGGTAGAAAGAAAACTAAAAGCAAAAAGAGGTTGGAGATCCAACTATTGCATATGATGTTAGAAAAACAAAATGAGGCAAAGTTATGGCAAGGTCTCCATCCATAACTGAACAATAGAAAACAACACAGAGAACAACTACGACTTGAATAATAAATAAAGAAGTAACAACCTTTATTTGCTTTGGTATCAATAAAGGGCTACATCAAAAATCTGATAAATTACAATCCTTTTAAGCAATAGTTAATAATTTAAAATAAATTAAATTGATGAAGCATTTGATATATATGATACTAAAATGAGAGGGGAAATCTCAGCAAAAATGGAAAAACACACAAGTGATTCAAATATAAAGTATGTTCGGTGCAGGATGAAGAAAAATTTGAACAAACAGATCAACAAAATATTGTTTCTGAAGAAACAAAAACACTTTAACAGTACAGAACTTTAAGTCAGATCAATTCCAGTTAGTTTCCACTACTGGAACCAGTAAACCTTCCTGTCTGTCTGCAAGGGCTCTCAGGTGTCTCTGAAGAACAAGGAAAAGGGGAAGATGTAGCTGCAAAGAGAGACACAAACTTTTACAGTTTGCTCTTGTTAACAGACTCCACATACAACTAAACTAGTGGTTCTTAATCTTTTTTCTGGCACACACTCCTTCAGAAGTAGTTCATACACCCACTGACCCGCCATTTTTATCAATCATTTGTAATGAAGATGTGAAAGCAAATAATAATAAAGGTTGAGTTGTCCAAATCCAAACAGATTTTTTGTGGAATAAACATCAGCATGGCAGCATCAGTAAACTCATTAATAGTTTTTTCTATTCATTAAAATGACTTTTCATAAATATTTCTTTATCGTTGATCTACTGTCTCTTATCATCAGCTCCGTGTCTTACCAATGGGGCCCGCCCCACAGTTTGAGAACCTCTGGCCTGATGATATGTGTTGTCTCAGCTTGTCTCAACAGACATTTCACAGGAAATTTGTGATTTCGGTTTTTAATAGCTGGATTTCCCCGATCCATTTTCCATCTTTGACATTTTTTTTAATGCTTAAAGCACCATTGAGCTCATTCTGCTGTGACAGCAAAACTCAATCAAGTCTACAAACAAGACAATTACATCACCATCCTCTTCCCGTTAATGAATTATGCTTTGTACAGTTTTACTGATCAGCGTGTTAATTTTCAGCTTTTGCTGTGGCACGGCAGGCGCATGAAGCCACTGCAGGAGGGTGTGGATGACAGGGGGGAAAACATTGGGTGCTACTAAGTTTAATTAGAGTGAACTATGAAAAGAAAATTCACAGTTTACTGACACTATTGTTCAAATTTTTATTTTCCTAAAATTTAACTTGGATTTGGTAAAACTAACCCTGAGTTGCTTGACCTGTAACCTAACAAAAGACAGTTTTCAGCATCTGAAGCGAGGCATGCCTGTGGTGTGGCTGCTGGGAACCCGACCTCCTGTTGAAGGTGTCCCTCTCTATGCTCACCGTGCCGTCATACAAACCTGGCCAGTCGAGTCAAAATCCCTGGCTTCACTGGCGTCTCATGTATCAAGTCTGCATCCTCTCCCTCCTCATCAAGCTCCTCTTCATCCATGTCTTCCGTTGGTTGAGAGTCCACCTCACCTGGACTCCCTCTTTCTGTGACCATGTTGGCGTGTGATTTCTGTTGGGGTTCAACAGTTAGTAATAGCTTTTTTCCTTAAACTGGCTGACTAGCTTTGTTCTACAACACGACAGAAATGCTGCTGCTTTATTTCCATGTGTTTACCACTGATCATAAACATATGCACATACTGAGATCACTACACTTCAGCATTAGTCTTTTCTGCACCATCAGAGCACCGAGTTAGCAGGATATTATGTTTGTTACCATTGTAATTAATACTAAAGACGCATTTGCAGGTCTCTAATTTTTATAGTCAAAAACAACAATAAATCAGCAGGGGACAAAGTTTCCAGCCGACAGATGGAGTTAATATCAGTTTGCCAGCTAGCTGGCTAATAAAATATGCTAACAACAGCTGTCACTTGAGCTAGTAATTGATTCTACACAGCCTGCCTCTGTCCTCTTCCATCTGATGTTGAGTAACAATTGTTTGCATTCAATTTGAGTGTTAAATCTGCCACTTTCATCATTTCAAATTGCATATGTGCTACAATGGAAACTTCATAGGCTTAATGACTCTAAAGATGAGTGGTGGTGCTTAGCCAGCAGTCCATAGGATTTGTCTTTTTGCCTCAGCATGAAAGTATGAATACTTTTTCCAGTGTACCTCAGATGAATCGCACCTGTACTGTTCAAATGTAATCCTGTCTGTTTAAAGCTTGTAGACTCATGTTGGCACTTCCTTCTCAGAAAATTAATGACTCAATGGACTGAAATGATTAGTTAAATAATATTTTTAAATCTGGGAACAAATGTTAGGGGGAAAAAAAAGCTAAAAGCAGGGAAAGGAAGAAGAAGTTAGAGTGAACGTGCTAAAAAACGGATCAGGTGAGAAGAAGGGCCATAGAGGAAAAAAAAAGTGTGTGTGTGTGTGTGTGTGTGTGGCGGGAGGTAATTAGGGGACTTAGTTGCTAATCAAACTGAGGCACATCACCAGAAACACACACTGTCTCACATACAGACAATTACACAGTCTGTCTGATGTAAAGCTATTATTAACTTTAATCACACTTGTTATCCTACCTGTCTTCACTAATGTTAGCCGGGGGCAACACTGGAGACAAGCGTGTGTGTTTACATACGTGGTGGAGAGGAAACGAAATGGTGTTATGAGAGTGAAATTGAGAGATGAATTGTTGGAACCTGTTAATTCTAAACAACTGTGGGCTGAAATTACTTCATCTGACATTTAATAGAGTGACACATCATTCAACCAGTTAAATGTGAGGAATAAAAACACTGATCTGAACGAATCAATTAAAGAATCACCTTGTCAAGGTCTTCTGGAGCTTTCTTGACCTGTTCCTTTTCATGTGGTCTGCGCGTGTGAAACCTGTTAAAAATAGGACGTGACCATTTTATTTTTACATTGTTAAAACAGATATGATGGATTTTTTTTTAAAGTTTCGTGTAACAACAATTGCCATATAGAATCTGACATTAATATGATGAATAATAGGTGAGGGACATTAATTCAGGAAAATTCAAAGTTCTGTTTTTTATATTTATTTAGCGTTCATCAAAAAACCACAAACCTACATACAGTTCATTCAATTCTGATTCTTAGACGAGTCTGAGACACAGTTCTTATGTTGATACAAGTTAAAGGAACAAGGCTTTTCTGCTGAAAAAGAACATTTTAATGTAGGATAAAGAGAAGGATGATGCTTGACCATCTCATTTTCTGCCATTAATACTTTGTGGGGTTTTTTTTTTAATTTACAAGGAAATTTCTCAAAATAATTAAATCTTATATTACAAAGGAATAGGTTCTATTAACAAGTGTGATAGTACGACTGTTTCAACAAGGTGTGCACTTTCAAAGAGAATAAGTTTATTACTGATTTGGTGATGAATTGTTGGGATGCCTTTGAAGGCAGTAAATTTACTAAGTTTTCTTGTGATCACAAAAATATCCCCAGTATGATTTGAATGGGCCTCTGAAGTCAAAGATGAAATAAACACAAGAGCTGACATGACTCTGGCCATAAAAACGGTTCATCCTTCACACAGAGAGCCTACACCAAATACTATACAAAGACAGACCCTCAGCACTGAGGTTGTTGACAAAATACAAGAAAATAATATGCAACTTCAGATCCTAGAAAAAAGTAAGAAAAAAGTCTACTCAGGCAGAAGGAGGAAGGCAAAGTAAATGTTTCTGGTTCAGCTGGAGGCAGAAAATGCAGGAGAGTACGAAGTCATGGCTGCCTGGACCCAGACAAGACACCAGGTTTCTCCTCAAGGCTCTGCAAAAGAACCAGCAGGCCTTTGAGGAGGAAAAGGAAGAGTGGACCAAGAGCAGGACTAACATGAACGTAGGATTTCTCTTCTGTTGAGAAGTCCAATTAATGCCCTGATTGTAGTAGGAAGCAAGAGGAAGAAGATGGACTCTATGACCTGAGCTTTAACTTCACCAGCTTACAACTTTTTACACAATAAAATAAATCAGAAATTCGTTTAGATTAATGTACTGTCTGTTCATTGTGTAGAGAAAACAAAGTGCACCAGAGTCAATAAAAGCATGACAAACCAAAGTGCTGAGAAAAAACACAAAACTGTCAGTTTTGTCCGTTCTGCGTCCACACTTGTTCTTTGAAGCTCATACTTTTCTGTTCTCACTTTTCCAGCAGGTTTAACATGAAAACAAACCATCTGTCTCTCCAGGGCATCATGTGGACTCACACGCACATGCACACGCACATACACAACCTGATGAATGCTATCAGAGATGAAGCCGTATGTAGGAAGCCTCTGCACCTTTGTGAGGGCATGTACAGTAAGTGTACATGATCAATGTGCTGAATATAATTCAATGAGAACTGCTCAATGAAACTTGATTTCCTGTGAACAGCTAATGATGCTTGAGGCCCTGCTGTTTGCAGGATGTTTACACAGTTTGTGCATCTGAGTGTGTGTGTTCCCTGAGCTTAAAAAAGGAGACAATTCTGTTTATATAAATTAAATACATAAACTAGACAAAGGAGGTAGACCTTGTTTGTGCGCGCAGACCTTTTAAATAATCATTTTCACCCCACTAACCTGACTGTCAGCGTGATTGAGGTGGCGCCTGCTCACCTCTTGTCTGTTTCATAACTCTAAGAGGCACTGGAGCGTGTGTGTGAGTGTGTGTGTGAAACAGGGCACTTGTCAGAATAGATGTCTTGGTGACTTTATGAATAAGAACACTTCTTTTCATTTTTTTTGTTTAACACTGTGTGCATGCAGGTGTGGACAGATGTGCTCGATGCTAGAGTGAACAAGCTTCCTCTTATTTCTCCCATCATCTCTCCTGATGCACATTATACATCACAATAGATACTGTTCATGAGAAATATGATGGAAAAAGCGATGACAGCTTTGCGACTCTCTTTACCCATGTCTACTTTTGTCAACACACATTACAGCACTCTGCAATCCAAGACAAAGCAAATAATGCCTGCTTTGTTTCTTCTGTCATGAAAACTTCACATTGGTTTTTATTAAAAGTTGTTGGGGCAACATGGATCCTCTATCATGGCACATTTATCACTGTGCTGCAATACACATGGAGTGATAATGTATATTTATTAAATTCAACTGAGAAACTGTGCGGATAGGAATGAAGTTTTTGATGCAAAAATGATACTTGATCATGAATGATCCTTTTGTCATATCACATAACATCAAAAGTTGATTTGAATGTATACCATGTATAAATATATTGTTATATTGCCTAACGGTATGCATTGGTCTAAACTTTTGTAGAGAGAATGGCTTACTAAATTGGAACAACAGCTAGCATATGTGCTAGGTTTTAATAAAATATAGACCCTACAAAAGTAGACACAGTCTTTAAAACATAATTACATAGTTTGTTTCTTTTACAAATTATGTGATTGTGTTTTTTGTTAGAACATTATATTTATTCACATTTAAAGAGCAAATGTGACAGTATTGTTACAGTGGGGGATTTGATTTTTTAATCCTCATCAAGTCAAAATATCTGTAAAATCACAAAGATTTTCTAGACATTAGAGAAACCATTTAGTCATGTTGTCTTTGAACACTAAACCACATATTCATGTTTACTTAAGGTAAAATATGACAAACCCAGAGTAAATGTAGCTGAAGGTTAGAGATGAGCTCTGCAGCAGTAGAGTGAGCACTCACCTGACCACAGTGGCCTTGCTTTCAGTCTCCAGGTCCTTGGCTAAGGCCTGTAATATGGCGTCCTCTAGTGACGAATTTGTTTTACGGCGCTTTTGCTGTGGCTCAGGAGAGGAGGGGATTTGCTGTGCAACCTCCACCTCCTGGAAAATACAAAAGTATACTGTACATATACAATGCACTGCATGGGGTGAACACTATTCTAGAGAGGTGTTGATTTGTTTATGAAAACACCTGGCACCTCATCCCAAGGTGTTGTTGTATCGCACAATATTGTACTGAAAGGTGTACATATCAATTATCTCCTTGACAAACAGCTACAGACATGTATAGTAAACACAAGGCATGGCAAACTTGTAAACAGACAGACATTATGTACACCAAACAATGCACATGCGACTTTAAAACCCTGTATTCTCCCTGTGTTTTATACAGTATAACAGAACGGTGACTCACTGGGCTCAGCTTCTCCTCTGATTGCTTTCCTGGAACAAGATAAATACATGTTAGAGAGAGATCAACCTGCTGAACAGTATCTTGATGTGTTTGTGTACTGCGCTGAAATCACAGTGTCTGCTCTTATCTCACAGCAGGTGCTCGCTGACAGGTGCTCACAGCTTTGACCGCTCTTTATTGCAGGAAAACAAACTGGTAATCTGCATGCACATGCTCATTATACATTATATTTTTTTTTCTTATGTGGCTCCCTCCTGGATTTGTGCCTTAATATTAAAAAAGTTGTTGGAACAGTTTAGTAAGATGAACCACAAATGACTCAAAGGATCATTTATGGTTATTTAGTACCTGTACATATACTGTGCAAGCAAAGTGGTCACACAAATAGAGCCTATATAGCTCCAGTTTTTCAGTCAGTAATCTTAATTACTAAAGATGAAGTAACTGTCAGTGCTGAACACTATCTCTTCTCTGATTAGGACAGTCTGTTCAAGGACAAATTTATGTGTATCTGCTCCTCTGTAGATGTAATGCTTTCCAAGTACAAGGTGTCTTTTGTAAACACTGCGTCAGCACAGCAACTGGATCAACTGAAGGTTTATGCTTGTGTGTGTTCATCTCTACCATTCTGCATGTTTTTCTCCAGGTAGAGGATAAGAATACTCGGGTAGGCTCTTAGTTTCCTCTCATGATGTTTACACATCACCTTGGACACTCCCTCCCACCGCTTCTTATCTGGTAGTCACAGTTAACAAAAAAACAGTGGCGGGGAGAAAGATCAATACACCTAACAGTGGCCTAAATAAGCATTTAGCAAGTAGACAATTAACTATATTCTCTGTATTTTGCAGTGCAGCATTTAAGTTAACATGTGGCTGCCACAGAACCATCCATCGAAGCATCTGCATGCACTGGAGTGATCTAAACCTTAGATATTAGTTGTGAACTGCATTTTATTGGTTCCCCCTTCTCTTTATTCCCTGTTAGTTCTTATAATTTGCAACGTAAAACCCAAACATGCAACTGAAATCCCACATATGATATTTGTATAAAAAAAACACATCTGTGAAAACTGGTGGTAGACTTGTAAATCGGCATGACCTCATGCTGTAAGTGTGGTGAAGAAGTACACAATATTGATATACAGATGACTGATGAAATAACAAGAAAGCTGCAAGACAAGTACATACACTACTGGAAGAATAAATTGATTAATTCAATGGAAAAGATACAGGGAAAGACATTGAAATGTGTACTAGAAAAGGGCTGCAGGTGGTCCAGGTTGCCAAGAACAGTTCTGATAATTTCCTGAGGACAGAGAAAAAAAAGAGAGCGTCAGAAATAGTAAAAACAAGGGAGAAAGAGCAAAATGAATGATGCAAGGTCAGAATGAATTGAAGTACTTTGAAAATAGACAATTTATTTAAGAATAATGAGTATGACAATGATTAAATAAGCAGCTTTTAATTACCTCCAGTTCCTGATTGAAGCAGTTTCCTCTCATAATGTCCTCTCCACTGAACAAAATATGTCATAAACATTATAATATGCCCACAGAGCATTTGGTTAGAAAGTCCTAGCAGCTTAAGTTTTAGTAACATTTGAAATTCTGTGAAGCTGAGGCTTTGTTTACATGGCTGAAAGCCTCTCACTGATGCACTGAAAAGCTCTTACTGTTGAGCATATATATGAAACATTAAGAAGACATAACACTTGAATGTTGCTGAGCATTAAGTCTTAAAAATTTCAGGTGTACTTTGAATAAAAGTCTCCTTCAGTCAGAAGGAAAATGGCTTTAAGGCATCCCAGGATCAGGTAGGACTCCTATTCTAGGACATTATCCCTGAATAAAGGCAGACAGATCCTGTGGGGCCTTAGATCCTCTTGTTTTGCTGATAAAAAGGAATGTCAAGACCAGCTTAGGTAACACACATCAGAACATGTATCAGCATCCATTATAGGCAGGAGCGTTAAAAGACTGCAGTTAAAATGAAGAAAAAAGATCAATGTTTCCTCTCTTGCCTGCAGCTCAGCCATTTCCTGCAGTGCTTTTGCGAATAAAGAACATTTTGCAATGCCTTAAACAATTGAATCTTGGAAGAAACTGTATTAAATCAGTGAATGCAACATCGATCAATAGTCTTCCTCTTGCTGGTGTATGTTTGGTTTATGGATTTTGTGCTGTGCTGTTTAATTCAGAGCCTCGTCTCTGTTTCAAGTTTGGCCTCAAAATGTTTTCCCTTTTCCCTCAAGCTATCGATCGCCTTGGTTTTTCCACTTGGAACGTCTCAGGCTTGGCAACCAGAACAAAAACAGCACAGATACAACTAGAAGTACTTTAAAAAATTTAATTTCCAGCCACCTTCTTCCATTAGGTCCCATCTCAAACTTGGTTTTGTGATGGTGCCCTCTTTTTTTGCTGTCACTGTCTCACCTTTGTCTTGGCTCTTTCAAACCTTCAGTTAAATTAAACCTTGTTGTCTTGGGATGTAGCTTTTCCTTGCTCTTATATTATACTTCTGACTCTCACCAAACAGAAGACATTAGAGGAAGTAAAAATATGTGTTATGTGTAAAATTGAGGTTATGATTTTGTAAAAGATCAGCTGTCTTGCCTGAAGCTGTTGCCTCCTCTGATCTTGAACTTGTAGATAAAATTACCAGCTTTGATGACTCGAGTTTCGGGCAAGGGGAAAGAGAAACCCTGCAGTGGCATGGCTGGCTTAAAGTGGTCTGGGCTATAAAATAGGAAAATAAACAGACTAATTTATTAATTTATGGAGTGTTGATTCAGGTAACACAATAAAGAGTAACTGTCAAAATCACTAAAACTATAAATTGGTTAAGCTAGCAAGAGTATATTTCTGGTATAGCTTTCTATTATGCTTACTATCTTTACTTCCAGACCCTGTAAAAAAAAAGAGAGAAATTATTGGTTCTTCCTCTCTCTCTTATAAATACCGTAATGTCTACAAAAAAATGAGAGAATGAAATACGTAGGCTGTCCAGTTCGCCAACTTCATCCTCGGTAAAACGCCAACGGGACCGTCAATCAAACGTTTGACAAGCCTCGAGATTGGGTGGACAGGGCTAATTCCCGCCTTTCGTTCGCTTGTACTACAACGTTTCCTGGATCCGCAAAATCATCCAATCAGCGGCTTCGAAGCAAGTGTCCCTATGGCACCGGCTGTCACGTGAGTGTCAATGGACCACATGTTTGCAGCGCTTTCTCCATAGCGGTTGAAGGTATGTTTGAGGGGAACAAGAGCACTTTCTCTTTATTTTAAAAGAATTCAGCTGAAGGGGCTTAAAAAATTAGATCAAAATATGTATGCTCTTAAACGGTGGTATCTTTTCTTAATGATTACACACCCAGTTTGCTAGATTGTAATTGAATTTAGAGTTTCCACATCTCAAATACACATAGGTGTTACATTCTAATATTCCAACATCTAACAATTGTAGCAATATATTTTTGTTCTTTCAGTGAAACTATGCTTGTGCTTGTTATATAACTGTAAATTGTTACAGTATATTTTTAGCTACACTGTGTTGTTCCAATGTTCTGGGACTGTATATCTTTTGATATTTGCACCCACTGCATTGTGACGCTTGTCCTAACACTGCAACATTTCAGCACCATTGGTGCCCATAACAACCCTATGACTTTGCTCTGAAATATGAATCTGGAACAGGATATTTAAAAACCTGCAAAAATAAGCGTAACCTGTGTGCTTCTTGTTCTACAAGTAGCTTAGTATCAGTCTAAATACAGCTATTACTTTATACTAATTGAGAACATTTCACATTCACTTCTCATTCCACTCTCTTTCATTCTTTTACAGTGTTAGATAGATAAAAAGTCCAAAAGATATAAAGAAGTGCCTGCAGATCAGATGTCCTCTTCCTCCATCACCTCATCTGTCCTTCTAAATACAGGGGTTCATATGCCCCTCCTGGGTTTGGGGACCTACAAACTGTTGGCTCCTGCAGATGTTTACCAGGCTGTAGATGCAGCTCTGCTTGCTGGTTATCGGGCCTTTGACAGTGCAGCAGTCTACCAGAATGAAGCTGACCTGGGTCAAGCCCTGAAGGAGCTGCTGCCCAAACATGGTTTAAACAGAAAAGATGTTTTTGTAACTAGGTGATGTGTATGCCTTTTAGTAACTAAGTGACCTACTTGCATTTTTGTGGTGGCCCAGAGTTTGTCTCTCCAAAGCAGAGCACAATTCTCAACAACTCTCCTCTTTCTGATCTTCTTTTTTTCCTGCAGTAAACTGGGCCCAAAGGATCAGGGTGAGAGGGCCATGGAAGGAGCCCTCCACAGTCTGTCTCAGCTGGACTTGGGTTACATCGACCTCTACTTGATCCACTGGCCTGGCACACAGGGTCTGGGAGTATCTGACCAACGCAACTCAGGTAAAGAGTTTGTATAAAGTCAAAATTTTTGTTCATGTCATAAAATATCTCTGTGATCTTACAAAGGCATGCATGGCCTGTGTTTAAAAATATGTCAAAAATAAATGTAAAGCTTTAAAAGTTACATATAACTTAAATGCTAGGAATACAATTGTCTTACAAGAAATACTCCCGAATTCAGTTGTACTTAAGTAACACCAGTGATGTAGTCCTGATTAATATTGGATTCCAGGCAACCGAGCTCAGAGTTGGGCTGCACTGGAGGAGCTGCATGCCCAGGGGAAGCTGAAGGCCATAGGAGTGTCCAACTACACACCAGCACACATGAGAGAACTGATGCAGAGCTGCAAAGTCCCTCCTGCACTGCTACAGGTAGACTGCATGAAAGTGAAAGGAGGACAGAGAGCATGGAATGTGCATGATAGTACATGAAGACTAAAAAATAAAAGGTTTTATAATTTTTCCCCTTCAGGTAGAGTTTCATCCACGGCTGTGCCAGACAGAACTGAGGAGTGTTTGTAAAGAGTATGGAGTGTGTTTTCAAGCTTACTCATCCCTAGGAAAAGGGGCGCTGGTTACTGACCCTGTGGTGATGGAGATAGCAAAGAACTGTGAACGCACACCTGCACAGGTAAACACCACACAAAGCATCTTGATTAAACATCTTTTGGTTCAGCCTCACTTACTCTGTGTTAAACAAGTGACATTTTTAGCACAAAGCACTTGGAAAACATTGAGGTCTCTTGTTCCCCTCCAGGTCCTGTTGCGCTGGGCTGTGCAGCAGGGCGTCCCTGTGCTCCCCAAGTCATCAAATCCAGACAGAATAAAGGACAATGGCAGAATTTTTGACTTCACACTGAGTGACACAGACATGGACAGACTGTCAGCTTTGGACTGTGGGCAAAAGTACTGCAGGGATTCTTCAGAAGTGGTTTGAAAGACTGTTAGTGGAACAAATACATACTTGTCAACATTAGGATTGAAGATAACTGGGGGACATCCCACCACCCTTACCTTAAACAGTGAATCCTAAAATAATTAACTACTGTTCCCCTCAAATATCAGATCATCAAGGACTCTGTAAACTAGCTCCTGTATGAAGTAAGTGACTACAAGGTGGTCAGAGTCAGAAACCTGGTTGAAAGTGATATTTGGAAACATCCCTGTATTATCTACATGAAAACAAAAAGTGACAATAAATTAATTTTTTTCAATGTATTTCACTTTGTGTGATGCACTAAAATTTCTGGCATTTTTTAAAAAAAATGCATGACTTTGCCTGATGTAGGTGTTTACGTTTGATCAAGCCTCCTCCCAGTTGGTGAAATACCTGCAGAAACTTCTAGCCTTTTTGACAGGAACACCATCCCTCTCATGATTATCCATCTTCTTCTCCTTTCTCTTCTTTTTGTTTAATTTGTGGGCGCTGATTGATTTAATGACACATTTTGTCAACGGATGTTGTGACTTATGTTCTACATACTGCCACCTGCTGTACTAAAGGGGAATGAAGCAAACAGATCAGACAGGCCTGTTGTTTGTGCCTCATGTTAAAGTTCCCTACAACTTTTAAAGCAAAGAGGATTTAGGTAAATGTACTTTCTGAGATATCTCAGAGTTTGATTAACATTTTGGAAGCCATATACTAATAAGTGTCGATGTTTACTGTGACCCATATCCTATGAGACATGGAAAGTCTTTGCCTTCAGTACCTGAGGATGTTTCCTATGTTGACCAAAAAAATATTTACTGTTTTATGTTCTAGCTTTTCTATTTAATATGCCTTCAAATAACCTTAATGTTGCAAATAAAAATTGTTAAAGGTTTTCTCTGTATTGGAGAATCTAAAATAATTAAATATAACACAAATATATATAACAGTATACTGCACATTCCAGCCTGTTTACAACTTAAGAGGAACTACATTAACAAAAGTCCTTAAAACACGAACAAGAATCAATAATATGAAGGTCCGTCCCTCTCATGATCTTAAAACGACTGTAAGTTTACAGTGAATAAATGCAGAGAGACTTCCCGCCTTCTTCCAATCAGCGACGTCAGAACATGCAACTGGTGAAAACGTCACTGTCACATGACACATGACTGTCAGCTGACCACGTGTAAGAGAAGTTGTGGACATACTTCCGTGTTTAGGTATTATAGTAAGAAGTGAAGCTCTGCCTTTTCAGTTATTTCATTTTATCTTAACCTTTTATTTAAAATTTGAATAGACGAAAGGTCGTTGCCTGTTTACGCACCTCAGCTTCAAAAGAACTCAGCTGAAAGGGTTCAAAGGGTGAGATGAAAACAATTTTGACATCCTTAATCATTACTTATTCCCACCTAATACTATGACAACCACTCACGAGTCGAACAACTATGACGTATCCACGTTTGGACGTAAACTGCGTCACCAGAGATGCTTGCATTTTTACATTTTACATGGTGTACATGTCTGTAAAATTTTTGCTGCATCTTTGTACCAATATTGTTCTTTACTGTGACGTTACAACGTTTCACTCCTGCAGAGTACAACAGTGTTTATGTTAGCATGTGACATGCGACGTCACAGCGCTGTGACATAATGTTTCATATGGTATTTGTATACACTGTCACACACAGTGCCACATTGTACTCACAGCAGCATTGTGACCTCCCAACGTCTTACAGCTACTTGTGTTTTAGATGCTTAACAAGGCAACAGTGTAGCTCTATTGGTACATGTTTGATACATTACAACTGTGAATTCCTCTGTAAGAAACTTCTGGAAAAAAGTTATTCCAGGGTTGTTGTTCCAATAAAGCATGCGTAAGAAAATCTCCCAATTATGTCTTACTCAACTCTGTTTCTCCCTCTTTAACAGTGTTGGACAGACTTAATAGTCCAAAAGGTATAAAGAAGAAGAAGTGCCTTTCAGATCACATGTCCTCCTTCCCCACCACCCCATCTGTCCCTCTAAACACAGGGGTTCATATGCCCCTCCTGGGTTTGGGCACCTATAGGTTGCACGGTCCTGCAGATGTTTACCAGGCTGTAGATGCAGCTCTGCTTGCTGGTTATCGGGCCTTTGACAGCGCAGCTGTCTACAGGAATGAAGCTGACCTGGGCCGAGCCCTGAAGGAGCTGCTGCCCAAACATGGTTTAACCAGGGAGGATGTATTCATAACCAGGTAGAGTATATAGGCTCATAAACCTTCTGTTAGATTACAGCATGTCCCTAAAGTCACTTTTGGGTCAAGGAATCTTACAGACATATATATCATCTTAAATAAGGCTAGAAAATAAAATCACTTTTTTCCTCAAAAACCATATGGGGGTACCAAGCCCATTCAGTTTTGACTCTCAAAGGCATAATGTGCAATGATCCTCCTTTCTTCTTTTTTCCTGCAGTAAATTGGGCCCAAAGGATCAGGGTGAGAGGGCCATGGAAGGAGCCCTCCACAGTCTGTCTCAGCTGGACTTGGGTTACATCGACCTCTACTTGATCCACTGGCCTGGCACACAGGGTCTGGGAGTATCTGACCAACGCAACTCAGGTAAAGAGTTTGTATAAAGTCAAAATTTTTGTTCATGTCATAAAATATCTCTGTGATCTTACAAAGGCATGCATGGCCTGTGTTTAAAAATATGTCAAAAATAAATGTAAAGCTTTAAAAGTTACATATAACTTAAATGCTAGGAATACAATTGTCTTACAAGAAATACTCCCGAATTCAGTTGTACTTAAGTAACACCAGTGATGTAGTCCTGATTAATATTGGATTCCAGGCAACCGAGCTCAGAGTTGGGCTGCACTGGAGGAGCTGCATGCCCAGGGGAAGCTGAAGGCCATAGGAGTGTCCAACTACACACCAGCACACATGAGAGAACTGATGCAGAGCTGCAAAGTCCCTCCTGCACTGCTACAGGTAGACTGCATGAAAGTGAAAGGAGGACAGAGAGCATGGAATGTGCATGATAGTACATGAAGACTAAAAAATAAAAGGTTTTATAATTTTTCCCCTTCAGGTAGAGTTTCATCCACGGCTGTGCCAGACAGAACTGAGGAGTGTTTGTAAAGAGTATGGAGTGTGTTTTCAAGCTTACTCATCCCTAGGAAAAGGGGCGCTGGTTACTGACCCTGTGGTGATGGAGATAGCAAAGAACTGTGAACGCACACCTGCACAGGTAAACACCACACAAAGCATCTTGATTAAACATCTTTTGGTTCAGCCTCACTTACTCTGTGTTAAACAAGTGACATTTTTAGCACAAAGCACTTGGAAAACATTGAGGTCTCTTGTTCCCCTCCAGGTCCTGTTGCGCTGGGCTGTGCAGCAGGGCGTCCCTGTGCTCCCCAAGTCATCAAATCCAGACAGAATAAAGGACAATGGCAGAATTTTTGACTTCACACTGAGTGACACAGACATGGACAGACTGTCAGCTTTGGACTGTGGGCAAAAGTACTGCTGGAATCCATCAAAAGTGGCCTAATAACACGAGGGGAACAAACTGTTTCTTACATGATGCTTATTTGATGCATGCCGCTGTTATTCCATTCTGACTGGAACTAATGCAGTGGTGGAAAACCACCACTAGAAAAGGTGCGAAAGTGGAATTTAAAAATACTTAGCTAACTGATTTTTTTTGGGTTGACAGCAAATTGCACTGAGCGAGAGTATTCTGGACTTCAGTAAATGTCTGTATTGAGATTTCTGTGATTACAGGCAACATTTTGGACAACAATGGCAACTGATTTGCCCTGTTTGTTGTGACCAGTATCCCATGAAACACTAAGAGCCATTTCAGGTGGTAGCTATAGGTGTGTTGCCTACAGATTGCCTACATTATGTCCTGTTGTTTACAAATCTGTAAATGTGCCATGATTTTAGGACTGGTTCCATATACTTTGTTGCCTCACAGTGTTCTTTAATCAGTGTCTTTCAAAGCAATATTCTGGCTTTACTGTTCTACCTTTCCCATTTGAATTGCCTATAAAATAAAACACTCACTTTAAAACCACTCTTAAAATTATTTATTCAGGACAGCATTTACCAGAAGTTTCACAGCTGTAGAGAAAATACATTTACAAAAAGTCAATAAAAAATTAAAAGTGAATTCACCAAAAGAACAGAGGGAAATATTAATAAAAGAAGGAAATATTAGAATTCTGTTTTCTCCACACACATCTCCAGATTCAAGTAATATCAAGGATGGTTGCAAAACTCCAGGTGCCCAGGCAGGTATTTTTTCTTCTGGGGTGTGTTCACTGCCACAAATGTTAAAAAAAACCAAAGCCATGACCTTTTTTCAAAATTTTTTTTTTTTTTAAATAGCTCTATCTGCCCAAATCTACATTAGCCATTGTAGTGTCTTTCTCTCAGTTGTGACAGCAAACACACCCACACATTTTGTGCTTTTTTTTTTTTTTCTTGAGCGCAGTACGTGACAGCAAGCTGTAAAGTTTAAGGCTGTAATTGGGTAAACAGACAAGGCTGGCTATGGGTTGTTACATCACAGGTTACAGCATGTTCAAGGCAGCTCAGAATAATATTATACTCTTAAATTCCAGCTGAACTATGTTTTCAGGAGACAGTAAAGCATTCATATATGGCCCCAAGCTCTCAACACCGTGTACATGTTATCTGCCAGCTGATTTAACCATGCTACTTGTGTCAAAGTACAAATAGGAGTCTACTAGGAGTGACTTGTCCAAATGTTAAACAAACTAAACTCACTCCTAATTTCCCTGCTCCCTGTTTTGATATCATAACAGGTGGAATCGCTTCTTTTTTGAGTACATAGTTTAAAGGAACAGTTAACCCTTGAATTAAAATTCAGTTCATATCTACTCAATGCCATTCTGATGGACAGTCAGGGAATAAAAAGAGGAATAAAGGCTCAGTTCAGTTCATCCTGGATAATAATCACAGTTTATGGAAGCCCAGACATCCCAACTTTGTTAAAGGAAATGTTTGTACCCTTTTTAAGGCCTTAATTTTCACTATAGATGCCACAAAGCTAAAAGCTTTAGCACATCCTGACTGAAGTGCATACATGAGCCGTAACACATACAAGCATCTGGGGAGAGAACACACTCAAACCATCTTTTAAAAAATCTGCACTACTGAAACAGGCTACAATGATTTGGTAACAGATCACCGACCGCAAATGTAACATTAGATCTGACAGAGGCACTTATTGCAATTTCTCTCTATTTCCTCTTACAGGCATGTATGCAAGTTGGAGCTTACGCACCACTTCAGACGAGGTGCATGCTAACGCTTTTAGCTTGGCTGCTAAGTGAAATTTCGGCTTAAAAAGGGTCTCCTTTTAAAATCAATTAAGATAATTTGATTTCAAGGGCGTCTGGAGAGTTGGATTGGGCTTGGACAAGGTGTGTGCAAAATTGTTATTTTTTTGTTATTTATCATGTTTTAAAGCAAGTCCCTAACTTCTTCAGTTGTTGGGAGAGAGCTGCAATGCTGTTTTGCTGTAAAGCCATTGAAATATTGCATGGAATAAGAAACGTCACTCCTCATTCCATCAGCATGGGAAGATGCAGATATTAAATTGATGCTAAATTTTCATTTTTTGGTGAGCTGTTTCTTTAAATCTAACAGCATGGTATAGCTGCATTAACTGTGTTGGGAGCTTTATATCGGACACTAACATAGTTTAAAAGGTCAGCAAAATGTTTCACTCAGTTCATCATACACAGTCAGGGTGATGCATATGTTACCAAACAAGACAGACTTAGAAGAATCTCATGACGTGATGCCATTCAGATTGTCTCAAGTTCTGATTGAAAACTGTCTTAAAACAGGTTTACAAAAAGCTATGAAAAAGGTGAAGCAAAAGCTTTTGTGTCAAGACAATACAAATGCAGCCCCTTAGCCTGCACACCCGAGCACTTCACAACTCAACCTCACAAGCCAAGAGGAAGAGGATAAGACACAAGTAGAACAAACCTATAACCAATTTCAATAATCACATATTGATTAACAAGTCACAAATAGCCAAATCATATTTATCAAGCTGTGTAGAGGTGCTGATCCTAGTTTCTAATCATGTACATGAAGAAAAATAACGTCCATAAAGGTCTTATTGTCTGTTTTATGTGCCAAGTCATCCATAAAAGCTTAAATGTAAGACATAAATAACAATACTAGCATCAGATCAGCACTCCTAGACCTAAGGCTTGATAGATTAAGATCCCAATTTTTTTTCACATCCAAATGTAGATTAAAGTGAACAACCCAAACTTGACAGGACTGGGAACTGGTTTTACTAAACAAACTCTGCAAGTAGTTTGAAAAAAAAAAAAAATCAAGCCCATACTCCTACATCTGTGTTTAAATGTGACCAAAATGTCTAAATCCATCTTGTTTACGCACTGGGTGCTGCATAAATGGGGGGCCGAAGGCTAGTGTCTTGGCTCCGTGTACAGCAGTTAATTCATCCCCACCCACATCTTTAAATAAGCACATAACATTTATCACAATAGCCATGGATTGTACACTGCCTATTGCTAGGTTGGCCAGACTTATTAAATAGCATGGTAACCTTGTAAAATACGAACTTGTAAAATTAAATTCTCACTAAACCACATAGCCCGTAACCTCCACCCCCACCATCTGATTATATATTAACAAAAATATTTACACATAAAAATTCCAAAGTCTGTTTTTTTTTTTGTTGTTCATACAAGGTTTTTAAAAAGATAGAATCATATTAGTTTGTGCTTTTATATGTATGTTTAATGTAATTTTCTTCAGATATAATCTACCCCTGAAGTTTTACAAAAGATATTATTTCTGCATCATCAGAGATTGTCCTTGTACAAGATTGTTCTTCTTTTGATAAATTTGAGATATATAAAGCCTTAATGATAGTCGGGTATAGTTGTTTATGTTGTGGTACTGGCTTGCAGGTAGCAGAACAAGAAGCTGGACAAAGGCCTGATTTGAATACTTAAAAAAAAAGAAAAATCCTCCCTTTTACACCCTTTCCTCTGTTGCCTGCAGATTATTTTGGCACACAGTTACAGTGATCTCCATCAGCTTGTGCTTGTCAAGCACAAACATTCGGAGCTAAAACAAAGATTAGTAACACAGTGATGTTTGTGATTTCCTCAAGAAAACGGGAAAGAAAATTCTAACAAAGTTTAAGGTGGCCTTGGGTGTTTTAATTTCAGTGTATTTATCTCTCCATCTACAGTATGTTGCATAGTGTTGATGGGAGAGACAACCTAAATGTTCAACTGAGTGGTCACCTATCAAATTCTTGGATAGAAGTCTTTTTTTTTGAGTGTGTTTTGAACACATCATCTCCCCTCTCTTGGTCCACCATTTGTTCCTTTCGATGGGGTTCACATAGCTAACAGTCAATTCTCATGCCTGACTGACTTTTACCCTTTCACAGTGGGCTGCCAAAGAACACTGTTCACTTCACGACCAACACATATACGAAAAAATATTTAAATGTATTTATCATAGCAAAGACACTTAGGCAAGCCTTTGTGTTTTGGATCTCTCTTGATCAAACCAACCTTTCTTCTGTCCCTTTTTTTAAAGCACGTTTCGTTGTTCTTCATCACACTTGTTCTCTTGGCTTCCACATTGCTTTCTTCTTAACCCCAATCTATTCCTCCATTCCTCCGCTCCTTATATGCAGTAGCATCCCTTCTTTTCTCTCTCAGTGCCTACTCAGTGCGGTTTGTGTGGTTATCATGATGGTTGTTCTCTCCCTCCGTCTCCTGGTGACTAAAGAGGTAGCTCCACCAGCTTTTAGAGTGGTGCATCTGTTTGGCTGTTCCAGCACTCTTCGTTTTCCTCATTGCCTGTATGAAACAGAGACAAAGTGCAAAGTTAAAATGAATCAGTTGGACCAAGAAAAAGCTTATTTTGTTCCTAATTCCCTTATTAGCTTTATTCACAATCTGATTCTTTCACCCTTAGAAAAAAACAACAACCCAACTTTCAAGTAACTTTTAACATTCATTCCCCCTTTTTCCTTGACCATGTCAAATACTTTTTATCTAAACAATCCTTTCCTTTGCCCTTTTAAATCCCTTTCAGAGCCATCTTCTATTCTCTGACCCCTATTTCTCACCCCTCTGTCGAGCAGGCTGTCAAATTCGTCGCTCATCCTTCGAAGCCGCTGGCCATATTTCTTGGCTGCCCACAAGGCAGGGGGAGCTGACTTGGACCGTCCCCTGAATGGAGCTCCGTCAGTGGGCGTACCAGCCTCATCTTGCCCCCAAGCCTGGAGCTCCTCATCTCTGGAGACAGTGGATGCGTGGGACTCTGAGTTCAGCCTGATTCGACCAGCTTTGACATGGAAGAGACAAAGGTGAGAACTCTCTGTAGTGCTTCACAGGATTACAGCAACATAAGACATAGAGAAAGGTCACAATAAGGAAATGAACTAGGCTTACAGGAATAATAACCACAAGTTGTGGCTGGAGCAATGTGTTTAAAACGACCAAGAGCTTTTCTAAACACAAAATAGGTAGCTTACATTTCAACTACCAATGCAGTCTCACTTAGATTTCCTCAATGCTTCACAGCTAAACGTATGTGAAAGAGACCAGGTTCTATTTCTAATAATATGAGGCCTGGAAGTCAAAGCCACGAAATGGCAGGACAAAAATGGAGTAAAAACAGACAGTTATGTTGGAAAGAATGATGAATGAGTGGTCTGATGGATTGATATCAAAGGTTTTTTTCCCTTTTCCTTGCCAGAATAGGATTTGCATCGTGGCAGCTCTTGCAGAAAACCAGATGGACGCAGAAAACATGATAGCGTATAGCTTTCTTTCTATCATAAACAACAAGCTCTCAAGGGTTTAGGTTTTAACTGCATATCAATGCTCAGTTGAATGTTAGCATATTCAATACTCTGGGATCATGAGTGAGAAAATGATGGTTTAAAGAATGGAAAGGAGCTGAAATACAACAAAGTCTGTTTATTCCTTCTCACAGTGTTTTCTGTGTGTAATCTATCTTGATAAACACGATTATCTATGAGTCTCAGTTCAAGAAGGTTGTGGTTAAGAATGCTCAAACATAACTTAGATTTAACAACCCCAAGTATAGGTACGCTGAAGTATCTTTTGTGGTTAATTTTCTGCACAGTATCCTTTCAGTGCTAAACCCTCCGCTCCTTTTAAGGTAAACTGTGTAAGATTTAATGGCATCTGGTGGTTAAGTTGCAGACTGCACCTGAATATTGGTCCATCGCACTCTGCAATCAAGTGTGAGGAGAACATATGGTGGCAGCTAAACTTGCAAGAAAAACAAAAGGCCCTCCAGAAAGCCAGTATTTGGTTTGTACTTACTAAACTATATAAAAACATGGCTTTGGAACATAACTCTGTAGAGGAGGACTCATTCCTCCTCAGAACAAATAAATAAATAAATAAAAGGCTCATTCTAAGGTGACTAAAATTATCCTTATTCTTATTATGACAGCTTATGACAGCATACTAATGAATATTATTCTCTATTTCTGCTATATCTTACAATTAGGGCCCCCTTAATCCTACACACTGGACCTTTAATAACCCTTTTTCCAAAATTCTGAGAGGTTTCCTACCTGCTGATCTAAGCTCAGGTAGGGTGAGGGAGTGGCGTTGAGGAACATTCTGCTCTTGCCCATTTGCTGATTGATTGTTTTTTCCTTCCTCTACTTCCTCTGATGGCTCTGAGTCACTGTCGCTGGATATAGTGAAATTTGCATCCATCGTGACATCTGGAAAAGTAAGATTCAAGAAAAAATTAGAGACAGAGGGTACAGTAAAAACACCCAAAAGAACTGCATGTGAAGACAAGGAAATGTACATTAGTAAATGTGCACAAATTGATGCTATGACTTTCAGTATTCTTAAGACTACAGCAGTCTAATATTAGTGTTGCCCTGCATTTGAGAGAACAAGGAAACAGAGAGTAGGGTATGTTTACCAGGCAAATAAAATGACCAAAACAGTGTTTTCCCTATTTATATCTTTATTACAAGAAAACAGCAAAGTAAAAAAAGTGTCTATGCTGTAATTCTAGCTTTTTATTAGAAAATAACACACTGGCTAATTACTTAAGAATCATAAAATGGCATCATCCATTGTATCGCTGATGCTGCCCCTAACACACCCAGGCTATCTGTTTCGCATGGATGTCCCTGATATTAGCCAGTCCAAAGGTATTCACAGAGGAATAACCCGTGAGATAACCGACTTGTTTTGAAAACACAGAAGCATATTCGATAACAAGTAGCACTTGTTGTTATACTGTAATAACACACAAGCCAACACACTTGCTTCCCGGTCAGCACACTCAGTCGCTTGTTTTGTTGTTGTTGACTGAGGAGGACAAAAGAAACTTCCTAGAGGGCGGAAGCTGCTGATGAGTTATAGCCTTTTAGCTAACGAAGTATGTAAAAGAATGATTCTAAACAGGTTTCCTTACCCGAAGTCTTTATAGTGTAATCCCGAAAAGTGCGAGTGTGTCCTTAGTTGGCCTCATGCGGCCGCAGCTGTTGTTTTTGTAATCGGTGTCTTGTCTTTTTACTGTACAACACAGTTTAGCTCCTCGCTCACCCAATCGCCGCGCGTCATTGCACCGCTGCTGCGCGCTGACGTCACTGTTGCGAGCTAGGACTGGGCTGGGGCTTTGTTTGTCTCACCGCATTACCGTAATGTCGTGTAGTTGCGCAGCAAGATTTAATATGAATTAAAGCGAGTGCTTTTCCAGCTATATCTACCCATCTACTTCCATTTCATCGGTGGGGTTCAGGTCCTGTATTTTAGTAAAAGTAGTAATACCACAGTAAGATAAAACTCAAACTAAAAGTCCTTTATGAACAATAGCACTTGGGTGGAATGACTGCAATTGACCTAAAATACCAAAAGTAAAAGTAACTATTATGTAAAAATAAACCCCTTAAAGAGGTCAATTATGTATGGCATAATTTGATTATTACTGGTGTATTTGTGTGTAGGCAGTATTTTATTGCTGTAGCTGGTTCAATTGGCATATTTAACCTACTCTGTAAAACCTAATACCTAATTTATGTCTTTATAAAAAATCCTAAAGAAAATGAAAACAAGCAAGGAACAACTATAGGTACAACTATTTTCAAATTGTACTTTTGCTTTAGGAGTTGTAATTACACTTTTTATCACATCACATGGTCTGTTTCAGCAGAATGAGTTAGCTGTGGCGAATCAAGAAAGAGTGTCATTCAGAACTGCTGACCTTGAAAAGAGCAGTTGAGAAAAAATGAACAGCTGTACTTACACTCATATGGTTCATACATGCATACAAACACACACACAGACACAGAGTCATACACACGTACATTGAAATACCTGTTTTAACGTGGCTCATGTTAGGTTGCGTGCTGATACTAAAAGATTATCATTCTTCCTTAGGACTCTGTTTTTACATTCTCAAAGGGATCTGCAGACAACATAAAATGGAAGAGCCGAGGATGACTCAAAAGGAAATAGAAAGGGAGGGCAGAACCTATGTTGCATAACAGTCATGTGAAAATTGCTTTTGGCAGAAGTTGAGGCTGATAAGGACAAGGTGGTGAAAGAGAGAGTTGGCATGCAAGTGTAAACATGCAGATGACTGACACATGCAGATGATTGAACATGACTAAATATGCATCTTGTAAAGTCATTTTTTATAGATTTCTTTTTGTGGTAAGATGTGTTTCACTACCACCAAACTGATGCAGAAATCAATTCTGTGCTAAATCTTGTCTTCCTTTCCTTGTCTTTTTCTCTTTTCTCTCATTCCTTTCATATTTCTGAGACAGGTAAAAAAAAGCAAGCTGGAAATATACAACAGATCAGTTTGTTGTCATACCTTGTTTGAACAGCAGGTGGAGAGGCAGGACTACAAATAGATCTTTTCTGACTTTTGCTGAGTTGTGTTTCTCTTTGGTGACACCGTTTTCCTGTCAAAGGTTAAGTGAGTGTTGTGGTTTCTTGTGAACGAAGGACAAAAAATCCCACATTTCAGCTACATGTTTGTTACTGAGTGCTGTAATGTTCTTTGCAACATGTTGGAAATATTTCAGAAAGTCAGGATTGGGATTACTCATTATGACAGCTACGTTAGTGGAAAAAAACTATCTCTCTCGTTTCCTGAAAAGCTGGTATTGCAGAAACGTACAGCTAATGTGAAAAACACGTTCTCTGTCCTTCATTGTTTGAACAAAATAATTACAATGAAGCAACAGAGGACTTGTATGGCAGCATATATCCTCTACTGACTGTCTTTTTGCTTTGCTCTCTTGCTCTTTCTTCACATCAATGCAGGCGAGTCAACCATGTAATTATCTACCATTTATATCTAGAGCTGCCTCTTAACTCCTCTCCTCCTCTACATCGTTCTTCTTTTCCCCCCTCACGCATCAAGAGCCTCTTGTGAGATTACATTGTAGAAACAAAAATTAGTCTGTTTTGCAAGGACAGTAAGTGACACTTGATTAGGAGGAGCAAACTGTTTTCGTGCAAACTGTGACTGGGATTGGAGGCGATGTAATGCAGCTTCTTCTAATTCGGTGTATCCAAATAGAACTAATATGAGCTTCTAAGCTTAGACAAACATGCAGAGTCCGCACAGTCAGCTTTTCATGCGCTGGTGTAAGGATGATGCAGCTCTACAGAATACCATTGAAACTCGCCCCTTTTGAACTCTATTTTTGGAGGGATTATAGAAATAATACATGGGAGTTCTCTCTCTGGTTGGATCGGATGCCGTTTTAAGAACCGTACAGTTTTTATCCATTTTAATCTGTATGTGGTGTGTTTGAATAGGAGTAAGCTATGTATGCACTAACTTTCTAGCATTATAGAGCCATGAAACTACCATCCATAAGAGTGTGTGTGAGTGAGAAAGAATGATTTTACAGTTTCTCATACTATCAGGATAATTTTTACACACATACACAGACACACAGCGAGAGTGTGTATGTTTGTGCGTAAGTCTGCTGGATTTGAGTGTAATCTGAAGGAGCCGTACAATTAGCATCCATTTATATCTCCATGTAACAACCTCGCCCTGCCTCCCTGCCCCTCATCTGGGGGTTATTTTGGGAAATGGAGGCATATGCACTCCCACACTGGCTCCAAACCACCACTCAGTGTGTGTGTATTTTAGTGTGTGTGTGTGTGTGTGTGCCTGTGTGTGTCTATGTGTGGTTATTTGAGAGCAAATGTGGCAGCGTTTTTCAAGTGGCTCCCTAAAATGTTCCTTCCAATTTAATGGCAGGACACTGCTTGTCTTGCCGCCGCTGCAGCCTCACTCACTGTCCTTTCAAAAATTTACCGTCTCTGCAGACCCAAGCTAAGTCTGTGTGGGACTTAAGCAAGATGTAGAGTAGGTCTTGAATTATTTGAAGTGAGAGAGCTCAGAGAGAGGAAAGGAAAATGGGTGTGGAAAAAAAAAAGGATGATTCGGTTTTCCAATCCCAAAAAAAGATGAGGAGTGCACTTGAAATACAGACAGTATGAACTAGACATACAGGGAGGGGGAGAGACGCAGACAAGGAAACTAAAAAAGCAACAGATGAAGGATCAAAAGTAAAGGCAGACCGAGAGATGAGAGAAGTGTCTGAGAGTGCAGGCAGAGAATTAAAGTAATAGAGGAGCAGAGCAGAAATCAGAGCGATGGCACAGGTGTAAAAGACAGGAACATGGAAGGAGCAAACCTACATCAGACTGAAAACACTCCTCCAGCCTCCACACTTGACTTCAGCCCTTTCGTCACTGCTCTCAGTACATGCTCATTACACATGGACCGCTCCCTTGCTGTATAACTAAGTCGCTCTGTGATCACAAGGCTGACATATGGCAGCCTTCTAATTCCATCTACCCCACCCTTGTGCAGCCTGCCGCTCTTGTAACTTGCTGTTCTTGATCTAAACTTTGGGACTAAATATGGGTTGTTGTCTTTTCTCCAGTGAATAAACATTCAAAGGAAGGGAAATCCTCCTTTCCCCAGCAAGAAAGCTAACTCTTGTTTTCTACAAACCCTGAGGTGTTAAAGGAATAATTTGATATTTTAGGAAATGCATTTCCTTTCTAGGGGTGAGATGAGAAAATTAATATTAATCCCATACCTATACACTAAATACAGTGAATAGTGGTTAGCTTAGCTTAGCTGGAAATGAGGAATCAGCTTGTCTGACTCTGTTTAAACAGAATGATATCTAACATTGATGCTAGTATATGAGTAGCTACATTTTGTTCATTTTGGGCAGAGCCAAACTGTTCCCAGGTCTCAGGATAAACAGAAACAATATATGATATCAGCCAAGCTAACTGGACTGGCTCCATTTGAATACTTTCATATTCACCAGACGAAAAAGGCAAGTAAGCATATTTTCTCAAAATGTCAAACTATTCATTATAAAGCTGAAAATATACAAAACTATTCCTGCAAGAACAAACTGTAGGTTCCAACTAGAATGTCCTCTGAATCCAAGTTTGGCTGAAGGTCACAAACCAGTTAAAAAAATGTAAGTAACTTCTGCCTTGACTTCAGTGGACACACTCCCACCATGTCTGCTCTCTGTCTTGTCAATTTACAAGCCACACACACTGTCGTCCGCCCCTTTTTAAACCCTCTAATATCATCAAATATGGCCGCACTGTTTTAATGCGGTTGGTGTGGTACGTGATGCTCAGAGAGCTCATGTAGATTTGTATACATGATGGTCTGACGCATATGTGCTCCATATGTGAACTTTAAGGAGTACACTGGTAAATGCCTGTTATTATGTTTTTAATGATAGGTAGTGAATAGTGGTAACCTTTTTTTTCCACACCAAACTGGTACTTTGACTTGTACAGGCTTAGGAAACAAGATCATAATTTGGGTTTGATGTCCTGTTCCTCAGACCCCTCACCTTCAATTCTGCACTTCCTGAAACTTTAGGGTTTTTAGTTTTTCGCAGTTTGGTGTTTAATTGTGCATCAGCAATCATCACAATATAGTTATTATCTCAATTCTGCTTTAATTGTCTGCGGTTAATTTAGCTTTTGTTGGCTAATCACTTTATGTTTATCACTGTGAAGCTCTGCCTGCAGCAAAACATGTTTTCATGCTTCAGTTAGATATCATGGTAATGCCACCATACATCACAGTGCCATTCAGTAAAGCCGATAATTGTCTGGCCAATCAAATTACAATCTACTGAGATGCTAAAGCACTTCATCAAACAGTTTTACTCATCAGTGGTTATAGATTTTTTTAAAAATGAACTGGATTAAAGTTTAACCTGCATGACAAATCAGTGCTTAGAATGAACACAGGAAGACCAATGAAATTCGGTCTCTTTATGTTGAGTTTCTGCTCTGAGACATGAGCTTGTTGAGTGAATGGGAGGGATATTCAGCTAGTTACAATCTGCAAACTCAACATTCGATGCTAAATCCAAAACACACTGATCCTCGTTTGCTTTCATTTCTTCCTTTGGCAGACAGACCATTAAATTCTAAGGAATATGTCTCTCATAATAACTTGATAAATAGGTTTAGAAATTCTTAAGGTTGCATGTCGACAATCACAGGCATCATATTACATTAAATAATGCGGATTTTCTGTATAACTATATTATTTGGTCGGCAGACACTTTCAGTAGCTTTGCTCCATGCCTTGTTTTCCTCCCCATCTTTTACAAGGACAGTGAGTGATCCATCCTCCTTAAAGATTTTATTTGTTTTGTTTTGACAGCGACGAGAGGCGAGAAATTGGATAGAGAGGCTCAACGTGGACCCAAAACAAGCTGCATCCTCAGCCCCACTAAGAGTACATGACATTTGCATTAGTAGATTTGTCCTCCTCATTGCCTTAATTCTCTGCCCATCTTTCTCTTTCACCTACTTACACACGCTAAGCAATTTCTGTGTTTATTCTTTCATTGGCTTCCTTCTTCCATGTCTCTGCCCCATTGCTTTGTCCATCTGTGCCTTTATCCGTCCTTCCTTTCCTCCCTCTCATGTCTGCATCATGGCTCTGCCTCTCTACATCTTGTTTTTTGCAGTTTTAATTCTGCCTCCCTTTTTCCCTCTCACCCATCCTCCCCTCCCCTCTTGTTTATCTGGGTTGCTGACTGAACTAGTTCATGTGGAGCTTGCTAGCTGATGGCGTCATTGCCCCTGTTTAATTGATGTTGTTTGATAAAAACAAGCTGCTTTTTTGGAGTCAGTCAGGTGGCAACAAAATCTTAAGAGCCTGACCAGAAAACAAGAACAGGATCAAATCCGAGAGCCGAGTAAAACTTTTTGGGGTGACTGTGACATTTAGACATTTAGTTTGGGGTTCAAAGCTTTCGGTCACGTGCGTTTTTTCGGGAACACAAAATGGTGACATTTTTTTAGGTGATAAAACTTCACTGTCTCACAATGTTAACATTTGCTTTTCCCTGACAACATTTTCCTTCACAAAGTTAGAAAAGTGTCACCAAACGCTGTTAGCGGAGCGGCACAATTACATTAACAAAACATCGAATGCTAATGAGAACTTCCACTCACTGCTGGCTCCAGCTCGTCCCAGTCAGCAGAACAGAAATGGGATAAGTAACTGACATTAGCATAACAATGCTTACGCTCGTAAAAATAATAAAATAAAGGCTGTGATAGATGGCCATCATTACAAGGAAAGGACCGGAAACACTTTTACCAATAACCGAGTGTGTTTTTCATCCCACTTCTGTTCCTTAAAGCCTTTTTATATTATTCAACTCAACCCCGTCCTTTCAGATCCAGTCTCTGCTGCAGGCTGTTGGTCATTTCAATCCATTTAAAAATGCCTGAAAAGAGGGACGCATCTTTACATAATTTTAAGAAATTATAAAGCACAAAGCTCCAAATTTGGATGTTGACATAAAAGATGCATGAAAAAAAAGGCCAGCTGTCCACTTGCTTATAAGTGTGTTTGTGTGTGTTTGCATGTGTGCGTGCGTTAGTGTCCGTGTGATATGAATCACAGTGAAAGGTCAGTATTGCTTGAGGGGAGAAGAAACAGAGAAGACAGAAGTGATGAATTGCACTTTGAGATCACTTTCCTCGTAACACCTCAGGTTATATTGGACTGCATGAATGTGTGTGTGTGTGTGTGTGTGTGTGTGACACACAAGGAGTAAGAGCACAGGTGCATGTGCGTGTCTATGTGAATAAGATGTTTTACACCTGTGTGCACGTTTTAATATTTGTGTGTGGGGTTTTTTTCTGAGCTGAGACAAATTTGGAGGTCAAATCTTCGTGTTGTTCAGAGTTTATAGACACATTAAGTCAAATCATCAATGAAAATTGTCCATGAATACACACTATGATCTCAAGTTGCAGAAATGCATGAGCACATTACAATCCTCCAGCACATTCTAATGATTATCTTTGTAACTGTAAACTTCCCCATGTGATTGGTTTCACATGCGGCAACTTCTCATTTATTCATTTTTCTCAGGGTAGGAGTACGCAACAGCAATGGCAACAGAGCGCAGACTGGCAGAAGTAACTCGGACATGGTGATACAGTGAAGACACTCATCATGATTGTGGTGAAGATTGAGGAATGACTGTGAGAAAACCCCCTTCTTGTTTCGTTGCTGACGTTCAGTTTTAGATGCTCAGTGCCACCCGCCCTCAGAGTGCATTTTCTACATAAAACTTTCATGAGTTGCAATTGGATCAGGTAACATCCATGCAGGAGCTCTGTGTTTGTAGGTATGTACTGTATGAGTGTGTGTGTGTGTGTGTGTGTGTGTGTGTGAGTGTCATAGATTTGATTGGTTTGAGCCTCATGTTTAATCAGCAGCTCCATTTCAACACTGATCAATAACCTGGCGAGCTGATGTGATTGATGTCTATCCTAAATGAATCTTCTGTGTGTGTGTGTGTGTGTTGCAAAAACTGAATGTATTTTTTTTTTTTTTTTTTTTAAATGGATGCATAAGATAATGGAAGCCACTGTACAGTTCACTGAGTGTGTGAGTGTTGGTGCACAAACAATAGTGGTTAGTCCAGGAGCCACATAAGCACTTAGCAGTTGACTTGTTGTGCCTGATGGCCACCTAATGGCCAGAACACCGCAACGACAGATGCTCTCTTGCACTTGTATGGCCTTTAGCGCTATACAGTAATAACCTGAAGTGGACAGAAAACAATCAGGGTGCAGCGGCAGTGTGTGTGTGTGTGTGTCTCTGTGATCCTGAATCCTCATGTGTGGTTTCATGTGTCCAGACACGACTGCAGGTGTAAGTACAAGCAGGTAAGAATGTGGTATCCTGCATATTTCAGCTGCTGTGAGAGAGAAACGGTGTAGTGTGGATGTGATGCTCATCTTTTCCCTTTTAAATTATCAAGGCTCATTTGCTAGCAATCCTCCTCATCATCATTTAGTTGTGTTTCACAGCTCCCCTATGTGCCATACTCAGCATGACTTACAATTGCTTCGGTGGCCTGACACAATGAGTCTGAGGCGACTCATGAATAATCAGGAGCCAACAAAGATTTATAAGGTTAGAGATAAAGCAGAATGGCTTGATTAGGGGGCTACTGTGCAATCATGTCCAATATTAAAGCTGTCTTCATGAGGACATGAGAGGATTGTGAAATTGGATTTTGGGGAATTTAGCCTCAATTAGCCTTTATTTACTGAAGTTAGCTTCTCTAATCGAACTTTCCATCAACATTCTGCTCAATACTCATATCCGTCAGCGGTTGAATTTCGTCCCCACCCCTTGTGATACTTGTAGGAAAGGAAGACAAAATGCTGTTTAAAGAAGTGAAAATGATGTGGTTGCAGTATTGAACTAGAAGTGAAGAATGTATTTTTGTTTATTATGAAATAGGTCTATGCTGTAACATGAAAATTTGAGGTAAAAAAGTTATGGCTCATTTTGGAACTTTTGGAAAATTTTACTGCCTGCTCTTTCTATCTGTCAGTGAAATGCAAGGCAAAAGCTTGTTAGCTTAAAATTGGCCAAGAAATAGTCTGGAACATTATTCCTGTAAAATTATACCTTTATATGTTCACACGTCCGTTTTATATAAATTAAATCAGAGTTAGGTCTTAATGACTAAATTCAAACTGAGGGAGCCAGCACATACATGATGGCTGCACAGGAAAATCCATCAACTTGTCGCATGATTTTTTTCTAGATAAGAGAAATCACTTAATCTAATTATCCTTTCTTCTTAACCATACAGTGATTTCTTTATGGTGGCTTTTCCATTACACTGCCGAGTGGTTGTAATGTGATTCCCACAGCACTCTGGAGATGCCACTTGTTGCCATGCAACCAATGGATTTCTACAAGATGTCATTCTTAACCTGACAGATGCTCACAGGGCCGAGCAGTGTGTTAAATGTAAGCCACTAAAAGTCAAAGTATGTAAATGGAATGATTAAGATATAACGAATACATTTCTTGTAATGCTTTGGGGCCACAGAAAATGTTTCAGAGGGCCACCACTGGCCCTTAAACTGCTTTATTGTATTGAGGATGTGTATTAAGAGTGGTGTCAATCTTGCATTACTGCTCTCTGTTAGGCACATTGAATGCAGGGCGACATGTCTTATGTCTAAAGGGACAAATCAGTGTCAAGAAAAACTAGCTTTAGCTAGTTTTTTTACTAGCTTCTGTTCCGTGCCAACTGTTTGTCTGCCAACGTCTGCTGAAGACATGACAGAGAGAAGCTTGTGTTGTTCATCTATGGAGTTATTCCAAGAGCAGATTGAAAACTACAGCTGTTCAAAAATGACCCTCCTGAAAAATGCAATACAGGTGTCACTGTCTGCAGACTTAATATCTCAGGAACCGTGATTTACTGCTTTTTGTTTTCCTAACCTTTGATTTTTTCCCCCTAGAGCTATAGGAGCTGAACTCAATAGTTTGCATTTGAGTTTGTAAATGAACACTAAGAAGACCTCTGTCGGTTTGGCAACCAACTAAAAGGCATCGGCTCGAAATAAATCCGACCTCGGCTAATTGTATTACGGTGTTTCTGTTTTGTGCATGTGGAAATTTATTATTTCTCTGGGAAAAACAATTGCGCTCAAGAGAGCTATATATATAATAAAATGATAATTTATTCATAAAAGTTCTTGAACTTGAGGCCAAGAGCAATGGCACCATGTAATAAAAGGCTGTTGTATGTATGTATGTAATGTACTTCACCATTGTGTGTTCAGATAAAAGGCTGTTGAAATACAAAGCTGAGCTGTGAGCTTCAGCAGCAGGAGAGCTTAAAGGGCAAAATTCACATTCAGTGCATCTGTAATTAGCGCTAGTTTGCTAGCTTGGATTAACAAGTGGGTATGTTATAGAATATTAAAATTAATTATTGTCTCTGGAAAGTTGGCCTTTTGGGTTTTTGAACAAATTTATACATGCTTTACTTCTTTTTTAACCAATCTTTCACTAATAAACAATCTTAAAAATCTCATGGAAAAACATATCAACTTGAATCCTGCTATATGCTAAGAACATAACTGGAAGCAGTGTGTCACAGTTTTAACAAGTCTCAAGCTAAAGAGCCAACTTAATATTTCATGGAGAACAGCAATTATCCTCCAGGCAGAAACGGTTCACACTGCCGCTCTCAAAGACGCCTATATGCACTGTAGTGTACTCATCGTTCCCAGCTATATCACTGTAGTAAGACAAGAGGCGCCGCTTATTCTCTCATTGCCATAGAAACTGGGTAGAAACATAGCTTTCTGAAGATATCATAGCGGTTAGATTGGCAATAGCGAGGCTGCATCCACACTACGAGGCGATGGGGGGAGGGTTAATAGGCACTGAATTTGTAATGCTTTGATGCTGTGCTCGGAGGAGGAAATACAGCAGAGTTGGGAATCAAGGGGATGGTACATGGCGGCTTTCTAGTAATCTAAAGAAAAAGACATTAGAAATGTGGTACAGTGACTGTTCAATTAGCCAAAGTTGCAGTATAACGCAGCTTACTGTGAGAGCGCGTGGATAATAAGTGGATCATTTGGATGATGAACGAGCGTTTACCCATCACAAACACACAAGCGTGATTGAAGCCTCATGTGTTCATTGTGAGCGTTAGATGCTTGTTTTCATTGATTCAGTACCTTTACATTCCCGATCAATTCGTACTCAGCCTGCGGCACATTTCCAATTGAAGGATATAAGTTATCTTGGTGCTTCGGTTAAGAGCACTTAATCAATTACTTGTAGCGTTCGATATGCCCCAATACGGCATTTATTTATTTATTTGTTTGTTTATTTATTTATTAGTCAATTTTGCTGTTTTTGTTTCTTTGGCGAAAAGAGAAATTCAAAAAAATTCTAATGAAAAGCTTCTCTTTTCAGCCACTGTCTTAAATTTTTTTGGATCAATCATTCTTCCCTTAATCCTGAATCATGTGACATGAGGACTGAATTTCCAACCAGCCACTCTGATGGTTTGTTGAGATAATTCAGGCATGGCTTCATTTTACTGCGGGAAGAAATATTTCTAAAGAAATATATCTGATAAAATCACTGCGAGTGAAGGCTTCTTTGAAAGATGAAAATATATAAACCAATGGTCTCTTCAATGAGATTCAGATTTATACAAAAGGGGGACGAAAGCCTGAAAGTGTTGAAACACACTTAAACACACTCAAATTTTTCATCTTTTCATTTTATTTCTTGACTATGACAAAACCATTAAACGCCGCCATCCTTTTAAAAAACCCAGGGAAATGAAAGAGAGTGTAGGATCTTTGTCATTATTCTAAAGAATAATTTCTCATTTCTAAACATGGGCCACTATGTTATTCATTAATCAGACACTCTAGTATTACATGCACAGCCATTCACAGAATCGGTAATACTATTCATTTCCAGGCCTCACGCTTCACAGGAGCTATAATAGAAAAATCTCTGTGTGGGTGCAGTGGATGTGTTAGCATCTGTACGTCTGCACACGTGCTTGTGCGTGTTGTTCTTTCATGCATGTTTTGCACTGTTGTGTGTGTGTGTGTGCATGTGTGTGCCCCAAAAGTGCGTGTTTGTCCAGCTATGAAATTACACTTGTGCGTTTATCTGGAATGCGTTTGGACATGGATGATTATGTGCTCTCTCAGCATACGTAAGAGTTTGGTTGGGATTATTTAGTGTTAGTGTGTGCATGGGTGTGTGTGTGTGTGTGTGTGTGTGTGTGTGCGCTAAGATGTCCCCTCGGGTTGTGAATTAGCTGGCGCTGTAAAGGCCATGCTTCACGTGGAGACAGAACTCTGATCAACTGTGTCGAAAAGATGGATCATGTAAAACTACTCCTCTCCTCTCTCATTATTTACGCTGACTCCAGCTCTCCTCCTCTTCCTCCCACCCCTTTTTCCTGTCTCCACAGCACCCATCCCCACCCATCTCCCCTATCGCCTTCCAGTCTCCCTCTATCTCCTTTTCTCATTTCTCTTCCCAAAACCTCCATCCCTTCCATTCCCTCCTCTGTACTTCAGTCTTCCTCCTTGTCCACTTTTCCAATGTTCCCACTGGCCTTCTCTCCCTCATCCATCTCTCTCCCGCTCATCTCATCTGAGGCTATCCTTCTTTGCCGCCTCCTCTGAGGAGGGGGTGAGGGGAGGCTGAACATCATTCTCACAATCTGCAAACAAATCTCCATCCACACAACATACACTTAGATGTCATTTGCACTGAAGGTTTTCAGAAATGCACACCTCAGCAGCTTGTTTTCACCATCAAATTTATTCTTGTTTACAGCTGAAAAGATAAATTGATAAAAATCAGCGACTACTTTGGTAATCCATTAAATCTTTTTTTGCCTTCATGTAATGAATTGAGAGGAAAATGGGGAAGGACGTGCATGAAAAGACCTTCGTCAAACACAAATAAAGGAAGTTGCATTATGTGGTTGACGCCTGAACATTCGGGTCATCTGTGAGTCATCTTTAGCCTCATTTCACTGTGGGTTTTTTGGGGGTTTTTTAGTTTTGACCTTTCATTTACAGTGAATTGTAGGTTGCAGGCCTGAGCTTTTAAAATGTCCTTTTTTTTTGTTTTCGTTTTTCTTCTTTCACCTTTTTCTACACTGCAGCTTCTTCCTCTTCTATGTCTTCTATGTTCACTTCTCCTCTCCTCTTCTCTCTCCAATGATCTGTGTTTATCAGTGCAGAGGTGATGCTGCTGGGAGTGCAGCATGCTCCCCTGGTTTTACATTCATCCTGTGCAACCCCCCCAACACACACGCAGACACACATACACACAAACACACACACACACAGACAGGCGCAAACACACACAGAAATAGCGGCTGTCTAGGTCTCTGCCTTATCCCTCCACTTCTCGTCACATTAGCTCATCCTGAAGAAGAGAGAGAGAGAGAGAGAGAGAGAGAGAGAGAGAGAGAGAGACCAGGGAGGGCGCGAGAGCGTGCGAGCGAGCCAACCGGTGAAGTGCGCGTGCTCTGTCGCCGCCGCCACCGCTTCAGAAGAGAGGAGCCGTTTATTCAGCTGCTGAATGAGGGACTGAACGGAGGGAAGGATGAACAGATAGATTACAACAGGATGAGTGAGTGAATGAATGAATGAACGGATCCTGACCCGGGCTTCTTCAAGAGTACCGAACCGGTGAGAAGACTCATACAACGTGTGTATTACTGTCGTTTTTTTATGAATTTATCATACATTAATTGTGACATTATTGTTTTATTGCTCAGTGAGCCGTTTGTGTTTGTTTGTGAGTAAGAAGTGTGTACATGTGTGGAGCGCGAGGTGCCGTCACTTTGACAGCCCGGTTAATTGCAGCGGGTAATTTGCACAGATCGGTGCATGCGTGTGTAAATACAGAGCTAAAAGCGTTGATTGGCGGAAGGTGAATGGCAGAGGGGAGAAAAGGAAAGTGATCATACACCAGTAGCTCGGTAGGGACAGACCGCGGAGGAATCTCCCGGACACCGGACAGCCGTGCACGGTCTCACTCAGGTGCGTGAGACACCGCTCTGTCCTGTCCGGGGATCCGCCTTCCGTAGCTCTTCAATTAAGCTTTAATCCGACGCACAGTCTCCACTACTCCGCGGGAGGATGAGAGGCTTGGTGGGAAAAACGGCGGGTGACATTTCCCCAAAGCTGCAGGGGAATAACCCCACAGAGCGGGGTCTGAGGACCGCGCAGACCGGGGTGCTGGTGGCCGGTGAGGGAGGATGAGATTAGGGTTAGGGTGAGAGGACAAACCCGGGTCAAGAGGACTGCGCACCGGGGTCAGGGTGCACCGAGGCGGTGGGGGGGAACGGCAGCTAAATAGGATACAGATTGACACGGCGAGTCGCGATCAACGGTGATGATGAATGTGACTAAACAGAAATACACAATAACAGTAGTTGAATTTCTCTTAAATATTCATACGGATGATTAACATGTGTTTAAATAGGTTGTAATAATAATGCTTATATATTTATTCAAGATATAACTAGTTAAGATGCTTGGGGTCATCATCATCGTAATCATCATCATCATCATCATCATCATCATCATCATCATCATCAGTGATCCCAGTTGGAGTTGGGAGCATCATTAGTCTCAAATTGTTTAACTGTTTGCATTTGTACTTTCTTTAGTGTTAAAGGTGATGATTGGAATAATAATGATGATGACGATCATGGTAATGAAAAAGAGAAGGAGGAGCATGATGATGGTGATGATGATGATGATGATGAAGAGGAGGAGGGGTATGATGCTGGTGATGATGATAACGCTGTGGAGGAGTAGAGAGATGAGGATGCTGATGTGCTGTTGATGATAATAGAAGTGGTTGTGGTGGGAGTAGTTACAATGATGATGATGAAGATGGTTGCCGAGCTTGGGGCAGGATGATGATGATGGTGAGGAAGATGAAAATGGTGCCAGTGCACATCATGATGGCGGCATATGGTGGTAGTCTTCATGATGATCCCAAGAATGATGATAAAAATGCTGCCTTAAGGAAAACAATGATGATGATGATGATGATGATGATGATTGTGGTGGCATTTTCTTTTAAATAGCAAACAGCAGCCTTACCATGACGATGATGATGGTGGAAGTTTTAATGATGATGATGATGATGATGGTGGCGGTAGTCGCTCTCAGTTTCATAATAATTGCCAAACTAATGGCAGCATGATGCCGATGATGAAGACTTTTGCAACAACGATTAATAATTAACATGAAGATATGTCGCCCTCTCAATAATTCAAGCGCCCAAGCTGTCTAAGGAAATATAGGTTAGAGATCAATTTGCATATCTCAAACCAATTTTCAGCTTAAATCAGCAGCAATAAGTCTTTGTCTCAAGCAGCTTTGATGTCGTCTCGCTGGCTGCGACTGTGCGGTGGGCATTTAGTGAAGCCAATGTGGGCCACGTCTGCAGGGTGGTGTTTTGTGAGGCAATGTTTTCAGGCAATTCAGACATGCAAAAAAGCTTTTCTTAGCAACTAGCAAAGGGTCAAAAAATGTTTCCCCTGGCAGCAAGATTGAATGATTTAATGATTAAATGAAAATAAAGAGGCACTTTCTTGAGTGAAGTTGTGTTTTTTTAGGCTGTGACACAGAAACAACTTTTTCAGACAAAAAAAAGAAACTTTGTCGGTGATTATAAATACATTTCCAAAAAACCCACAATCCACATTTCTGTGTGTATATATTTGCTCTCCAATAACTTGGACACAGCAACAGTGTGTTTTGGGTCTCCCATCTGTGTTGATTTTGTTCCCTACCGTCCAGTTTTTCATCCCACATGGACTGTGACTGTAAATGACAGCAAGTCCAGAGAAACAAGGTGTTTGGAAGAAAATCCACATGCATTTATTCATCATTTTATAAGAGACCTAATCCTAGAAATTTCAATATTGACATTGCTTTGGTCGGGTTGTTACATTTATAGTGCTTCTCCAGCCACACGTGCGAGCCTTGTGTATGCACATAATGCATGCTGTCTCAGTACCTGTTCAGTCTCTCTGTTTGTGCTGTTTCCAAATATATCCGCCGTATATTCTCTCTCTCTGTTTGTAGCTTCCCTTCCTGTGACTGTGTCCTCTACTAATCCATTAATGACTTAAACAACGCACTCACTTCCTCAATGCAGAGGGTGGTAACCCACATCTTGGCCTCTATTCTTGTCCATGTTAATCTGGTTATGTGTATCGCTGGCACCGGCTCTTCTTATTTGTGTCCATGCTGATTACTGACCCCTGGGATCCCGCCACTGTCAGCATGGCATGTCTGGCCAATAGCTGGGAGGGACAGGAAAGTCCCAGTGGTCATAATCTTCTTCTCTCCTGTGTGATTGTGTGTGTGTATGTTGTGTGTGCGTTACACGGTGTAAGTACTGTCATTGGAGGCTTGTTAGCCCTGTGGACAGAGGCCGTTTGTTCTGAAAGGTGTGGCAGGAGGAAGATGATGTTAATAATGACATGGAAGTAAAAACAAGAGAAGTTGAATGGGTCATGTAGCCAGCAGTGGCATTGTTAGGTGATAATTACAGTAGTTTATATAATTTTAATTGTACGATTGATTGTATTTCCACAGTAAACTGTATGTGTGTCCTCTCATAGTTTTCCAAATGTGGACTGTCCCTTGAGGTGAAACCTAATATTCAGATCTTTAAAGCAATAGCCAATTATATTTTACGGTCCACTTATGGCCTTCAGGGCTAAAACAGCTCCTGATGGCGGTGACCTTATTGATTTTGAAAGGAATAATTTTTTCTAATCTCAGATATCGACCGTTGCCAGTATGGAGCCCCAGAGTGTTAAACAGACTATTAGAACAAATATATTGAAAATACATTATAGAAGAACATCTCATATGAATAACTAGTGTGGGTACATTTGATTGGCTGAGAGGTGGGAGGGCGATGGCCGGTGACAAGCCACTCTAGCGGGGGATAAATAGAAGTGACACTGAAAGTTCTAAAAAGGAGCATTTAGGGTAAAAAGAAGAATTTACAATCAAATAAATATGAAGTCTAGTAAAATAATAGTGATAAAATAACATTCCATAATAAAATGTATTAACTGCATTAGTCTGTTTTTATATTTTACACCATTTGTTTATTTCGTAATTAATTTTATTATTCATTTAATAGTAAACACTGGGTATTTTTATATGCCTGATGCGTGCCATGCAATCAGCCTATATTTTCCCCGGAGAATCATTAAATTTTCATTTCTCATCTCGGGCCTTCTAACCCGCTCACCAACTACATTTTAATTTAGCTTTTCCTGTGTTTGGAAAGTGGCACGAATGAAAATTTTAAAACGTCTCCTCCATCTCCTTCATCTGTTTGGACTGCCACTTTAATCAGGATAAATTCGAGAGGTATTTTAATCTTACTGCAACCAAAACGAGCCCCCCCTCGAGGCTTTGGAAAGGATGGCGTCCTGCCTACAGGTTGATTAATTAAGTCCCCATAACAATAGAATGTGAGGGCTGTGATAGATCGTAGTGTTCATCTCTTCTCTGGCTGTGACATAAAGTCACTGGCCTCCTCTGTTCTATTTAATCCAGTGTTTGACATTTGTGGAAGGCAGCGCCCAAAATGCTGCTTTCTCCACCCAAATGCTACATCGCATACTGGCACCTCAACACTTGCTAGTCTACAGTGAATGGAGGCCAATGGTTAGGGCTTATATTATGAATCCAGTCCATCCAACCCACAACTTCATAAGCAGTGCAAGCATTAGTTTTTTTATATATAAGAGGAGATTGTTGGGAAACACTTGATACAGAGAAAAGTTAATATCTTTAGATCAAAATATTGCACCACAACAGAGTGTCAAAGGAGACTAAGACCAATTCTGGATCAAGAATCACTTGCGCAAACACAAGTTGAAAATGTATTCTAGCTAACACCCTCTGAGTTTTAAAAACCAATAAAGAGAAGTATTGCTGACCTAAAATCACCCTTATTTCCCTCATACAGCCAAACAGGTTGGCTGAGCCTCTCACATCATTCATTCCACTCCATTTCCAATCACTCCCAAAGCATCACTTCAGGGATTCATTTGACACATTTATTGCCAAATGTGGTGGGATTTCCAAGCTGGGCAGCAGTTTCTGGTGTACCAAGTGTGATCACACTTGCACTGCAAACTGATTTGGCCTTCACACTTTGTGTACATCACTTAGCCCTTCAGAGGTAAAGTGGCAGTTGATGAACTGAGTTGCTAACATCCTGTAGCACTAATGCGGCATGCAGTATTTTGCTTAGTCCTCATATGAATAAACAGGAGAGGACAGTTGGGATACAGCAGCATGACTCTCCTTTTAGTAAATATTTGACCTATGTCACTTTGTTGAACTAACTGCATTTATCACATACATCTAATACTTTTTTCTACCAGCGTATGTAGCAGTCAGCACAAGGACTTAAGACTTGGGTCCTCATGAGGACCCCATGAAAAAAAACTGCTGTAAAAAACGTTAATACATCTCCTCTCAAAACATTATAAGTTATGTAGTGAATGTCTCTGTCATTTCTCAGATGGTGCTGGCCTGAAATTTCCATTACCCGACACATTAAACACAACAAAAGTTATTAACTTCAAACTTCCAGCATAATCACCCTCGAAATGAAGTTTTAAAGACCCAACTTTGATTGATAGATGTGAAAAACTGGAACAATGGGACACGGCCCCTGTGAAATATGACAAAAGGCATACCTCAGGGGTCTATTAGTACCTTTTTTGTAGACTCAAGGTTGACAGAGGGGGCAATTATTTTCCCTATATAACTCAGACATAAAGACTTTTGCCAATATTGTCTTGGATTTTGACAGAAACTCAAAATATACATATTTAAACATAAACATATATAAATGTGCTTGAGAGGGAGAGAGGAGTTAAAATAAGACATCAACTTTAATATCTTTCGTAAAGCCGCATTATGTCTTGTATTTCTGAGTTAGTTTTATTATGTCATGCCGATTCTGCTTCCCGCAGGTCAGTGGCAAATGTAGATCACATTATTTCCAGATGCATCCATTTTGACCAGTGCTCATCAATCACACAAGGAGAAAATCCATCACAGAGAGATAGCAGGCCCTCCATTTACAGTCGCCTCCATAGATTAGGATGCAACGCAGCAGCACTTAGGAAATAATGTGGAGGGAGGAAAATGTAACCACAAGGAAAACTACAACACTTAATCACAACATAGTTCCAGAAATTCATGAACTGAAAAACAAGTAACAGTTTAATGGCGAGGACACAACGGTAGTGAACAAATTTTGGGACTTGTTAAGCAAGCAATAAGCAATACTTAGCTTTTTTAAATATTAACGTAACATTAGCAAATACCACTTTATTCAAAAGTGTATGTTACATTGAAACCACTTCATTTTGTTCATATCTGTATCCTCGGAGACTGTTAAGACATGCAAAAAGAAGAATCCAAAATGTCTCAACCTATCATAATATATCTTGACCTATACTGCAACCAGACACCAGGGGGCAATCAAGTTACCTTTGCTTCATTTTTATTTAGCTTTCTTGTTTTCCAACTTTTACAATAAATATTGTTTTCCTGTGGAAAACTAATGTATTATTTATGACTTTTATTTTTATTCTTTTAAGCCAGCATTTGTTTTTGTTAAACAGCAACTTGTAGCCACAATTTCAGGATAATGGTACATGCTTATGTTGGTAGAAATATTCATCTCAATGACTTATTTGCATAAAAGGAAGTAATCAAATAAGTTTCCCCCTATTCTTTAAAACAGTTTTTATACTGATAATGCGTTTCAACATATTCTTTAACAGAAACAGCACATGTTAGTTTCTAGTCATGCATGACTTACTGAGGGTTTTTTCCTGCAGAATCAGGCTTTGAGTGTCAGGACCCTTTGACAGGGTCATCTTATTTATCTTAAAAGATTAATCCCACATGACTGATGCTGCACTCAGTCATCTCAGGGTCCTTGAGTCATTGGGTCCACATGGACTTAGTCGATATCTAACACACAAAGACAGACATCCTCAAAATGTGCACACACACACACACAATTGTGTGCATCCACTAGCCTTTTTCTAACTTTAAACATTACAACTGAACCTTACCCAAACCTTGTTCAATCCAACCCTTCAACCAGCCCTTTTTGAGTTGTGACTTGCCAAAATCCACTTGCTTCCCAAAAATGTCTTCACTCTGTTGATTAAAAGCTTCTGGTCCTCCCTATGTAGCAAGTCCACACACACACACATAGACACACACGGACACGGGGAAATGAGAGAGAGAGTTGGCAAAGTGGTCAATGAATTCATTTGACAGTCTGCACCCTGATAGTCTACACAGTAATACTTAGTAATTTATGTTATTTGGATTTCCATTTTGTCCCTCAGCAGGGCTCAGCAGTGGGACTGTGTCCACAGATTTATTTCACTACAGCACACACACACACACACACACACACACACAGATACACACTCTTGCACAAAAGTTAAACAGAGAACAACGTAAAGCTGACAGACTTACATTTACAAACGGACACAAACATACTTGATGGCACTGTTATCCCTGTCATCCCACCAGATGATGTTTAAAGATGAGCTGGGCATTGATATGCAGAGAGGCTCGCCCTGCTGCTGCTAAGAATAGAAAACACCAAGGTGGAAGGGAAGCTATTTCACCAGTAACCTCAGCCTGTGACATGCACATGCAGACTAACAACAGTTCGTGTGAGAGACAGTAACTATGTCTATGAATCTTTCTTTTTGTGTCTGTAGCTGTGTGTGTGTGTGTATGTGTGTGATCTGTATGTAATGAGTCATAGGGCACGCTGTCCCTCAGATATTGTTGGATTGTTGGTGATGGTGTTGTTGCCTCGTACATTTCAAAGATTCCTTTTTTTTTGGGAGCATAAATCTGCACTAAGTGGAGAAGAGTGACCAAGAGGGTTATGATACCTGAAAGAGAGAGAGAGAGAGGAAGAGACATAAGAAAGAAAAGAAAAGCAACCATGAATATGTCATTTTTCTGTCATTCTAAAAGGGTAAACTCAGCCCAATGTGCTCTTTTAAATTAATGAACGGGATGACTTATGTGAAATGGACAATCACAGATGTATCCAATCAACTGTGAAAATGGGCACAGATGAAGAATACATTGACCTTTAAAGCTCTGCGGCGAGCCAATTTTGAATAGGCACCATGTGAAGAGAGCATTGTGTGTCCTGTTTATCGAGGATTCTGAAACATTAAGCAAAAGTGAGGAGAGTGTGAGCTTCTCTGGGATTGGCTACCGGTTGTTGGACAGATGAAGCACTTATTTCTGAAGCACAGATTTATTTTTGGATGTTCCTGACTCCTGTTTCTTCTTTTCCACCCATCTCTGCCCTGTTATTTTTCTTTCTCCTTCCCTCTCCACCCTCTTTTGTACAGTTACACTCTTTAATTTTCTCCATCTCTCCCTTCTCAATTGTCTGTTTCACTTTCTCTGCACTCCTTCTAGTTTGACTCTCCTCGATTCAACTCTCTCTTCCTGTGTCTGTTAGCAGTAAAATGGACATTTTTAAGAGTTGTATAGCTCCTTTTTAGGGAATTTTATCATGTTTGTGTGGTTGGTCTAACTGTGCATCGTGTTATTAACCACACATCCCATAACACATACATGCTGTACAAAATGTTAAAATTCCTTTAAAACATGCAATATTTCTTTTTTTTGTAGGCCTGTGCAAATTATGTTTACAACACATTTATTTGCATAAAAAACATATTAGCAACACTAGGAAAAAGTAGAATTAAATAGAGTAAAATAGAGTTGTTATTGTGTACCCTTCAAAATAAAAGTCTTAGCTAAATCCATTGGATACCCAGCCCTTTAAGAAATCCCAGTTTACCTGGTTCAAAAGGTTCGAGGTTCTTTTGTTATTTATTATGGCAGCGGAACAAGAATAGTTACATTTTTTTTGTATTTCTTCATCCTCCTCCTCCTGTTTTACTGTCACTTTCATTTCCTTCCACCTCCTTCCTCCTTCCACTTTTTTCTTGCCTCCTCTACAGTTGCTTCCACTCGCACATCTTTGTCCTTTTTACCTCCTCCCTTGTCTTTTCGCTTGTCAAGCTCACTCCTGTCGGTTTCTCTCTCATTCTGTCGTCTCACATCCCTAAATCCCCGTCTCTGTTTTGTTACCACACCTCGTGCTCTCCTCTCTCTCTCACCTTTGTTTTCCCAGCTTGCCCCATTACTCTCCATGGTCTCCACACCTCATGCCCTCCTCCATCTTCTGTCTGTCACTCCACACCTGGGTTGTTTACAGCCTTTATCCCCTCTGCTATACCTCTCTTCTGTCTTCTATCCGTCCATTTTCCACCATCACTTACATATGTTCTTATTACTTTATCTGCCTCCCCAGTTCAACCTCCTTGCAAACCACAGAGATTTTACTCTACCAGCCTCCATCTTGCATTATGTTTCCTAATTTACTTATGTGTCTTGTTCCATCCTGGATGTTTCCGTCCTTTCTCTTGCCAGACCTCTTCTTCAATTCATTTGTGTGTAATCTGTCAAAGCAGCATAAACCCAAACCTATCTTATATAATCTGATGACAGTCCACGCACACATACATGCAAGCTTTCCAGCCACATTGCATGCATGACTGCAGGGTGCTTCGGCATGCAATGTGTGTTTGACGGTGTGTTCACGAGTGCATGCATGTGTGATTGTGAAATCTTGCAAGTGTCAGCTTCACTGGACCGGGTGCTTTGTACATTTGTGTGTGTGTGTGTGTGTGTGAGTGAGCAGAGGATGAGTTGTCGTGTCTGGTCATTTTCTGATTGGATTAAGAGAGGGATGATGATCATAAGCGATAGAGTGATAGACGGGAAAACAATAATAAAAAAAAAACTTAGGCAGGAGTGGACGACAGGCACACTTAAATACCCATAATCCATTCTGTTGTCACGCTGTTGCATTCTCTCTGCTTGTCTATTTTCTCTGTCAGCTTTTCTGCTTCTTTTTTCAAGCGCTCTCACGCCACTGCTGTGCACGTACAGTGCTTGAGCACAATTCCTGTTTATAGTTTTGCTTTCACTGTTTAAGTTTTCATGGTTCATCTTTGTGTTTGTGGGAGTTTCACGTCCTCCCCGAGCCTCTCAGACCTCAGCGTGAACAATTTCAAAAGATTGTCGGCATGAATCTGGATGTAAAGCTGTTTTTTTATCTTTTCTCTTGCTGCCTGAAAATAACCACATCTATAAAAAAAAAAAAAAATTCTGGACACTGCCTTTCACATGCTGTTTCTGTGAAATGGAAGAAAAGAGCAGCATGGCAGCTTTATCATACAGGAAAGCACTGAGCTAATGAAAGACTCAGTTCCATTTAACTTCATTAGTTTTACCACAGCTCTGTTGCTCCCATTTCCTGAACACAAACAAATCAAAGGCGCTCGTGTTATCCATCTGCTCTGTTATCAAACTGTACTGCTTCTTGGCATCGCTCTCAGGCCCACACACACACACACTGAGACACACACAAACTGTGGCACACCTCTTTTTGGCATTCACTACAAGAAGCAGTCATTTCTCATCACTACAGGGGTATTTACTTTTGAAATTAAAGAAATGGAGTCAGAGAGAGAGAGAGCAAGCGAATGCCAGCTCTTTATGAATATGGCTGAGTGTGGAGCCAAAAGACTTGTAAAGTGCACTTATTTCTAAGTCGGAGGAAAACAGTGACAAGGCAGGAAGGAGGATGATGAAAATGAGTTTTGGGGAAGAGAGAGATAAGTTAAAGAGTGCAAACTGGAAAACAACTAAAGACTAAATCAAAGTGGGATGATATAAAGAAATGATGACAGATGAGAGTGTAGATTAATCGAACTGACTCTAACGTCCTCACACATCTTCCTCCTTGCATTTTATCCGTATGCCCCCTCCTTGTAGGAAACCTTCTTTTCTTCCTCTTACCTCTGCTCACGCAACGATTCATAAACAAGTCAGCTTGGCTAAATCGTTGTTCGTGAAGCTCCATTCATAAGGTGATGGCTGGTCACCTCAAATCTTGATTTCTTTTATGGTTTATAGTCACTCAGAGTAAACTCTTCAGCTGCTGCAAAAGCCTGTGACGTAAAAATGGAGAGAAGCTTTAGGTGGAGGTATAGAGGCATCCAAGGTAAACGTAGAGCAAACATTCAGAGACTGAGGTTCCCTAGGGATGAATGGTGTTCAGTGTGTAAGTGTGTGTGTGTGTGTGTGTGTGCATGTGTGTGTTTAGAGGGACAGAAAATGCTTCAGTGTAAAGGTCTGTGTGATTGAAGGTGTCTGTGTTCAAACAATGTGAGGACTGTAAGTTGTGAACTCTATGTAAGTGCATGTGTGTGTCTGTGTGTGTGTGTCATTAGGGCCTTGCAGGGAAACGTAACACATAAATGAACAGCCTACATGTGTGTGTCTCTGTGTGTGTGTGTAACTAAGTCACTGTTGCAAAAAGCAGTCCATACGAGTGAATTAACACTATAGAACAGCCTGCGTGGAAGCACGGTGCATTGCTGTGAGTTTAACTGTTCACTCTTGATGTTCATATTCATTTATTTATGCATGATAAGTGTGTGTGTGTGTGTGTGTGTGTGTGTGTGTGTCTGGGTGTGTGTATGTGTG
>JAQMCX010000039.1:5755992-5870667 GCA_029814765.1 Acanthurus leucopareius
TGGGTGTGTGTATGTGTGTGTGTGTGCCTCAGCTAGATAGCTCCCTCAGGCTCTCTACTATTCTCTCTGTGTGACATTAGCAAGGGACGGAAGTCTGAGCACCGTGCTGCCAGTCCCTCTCAACATCATACAAACACACACACACACACACACACACACACACACACAGAAAAACAAACAAACGGAGGCTGGCAGATACTGGATATGAACATCTGCAATATGACTTGTGCTCAGGGAGAGCAGAGTTCACGTGTGTGTCTGTGAGCAAAACATATCCATGACTTCCAATCCATAGAAAGCCAGGGAGAGATTATGCTGATTGTGTGTTGCATAATACCATACGTGTAATATGCATTATGAGATTGCATACTTTACATTATGGGGATTATCTAAAGCTACGGCTCGAGACTTGTCAAACTGCCAGGGCCAGTTAGAGGAAGGCTTACACTCTCACAGCTTGTAGTCCACCAATGCACAGAGGCTATTAAACTCAAAACTCTCTGTTTTGTTTGTAACTCATTAGGATTAAAAAAGTAAAGACACCTGGACACTATATAATAATGAGGGGGTACATGACGAGTACATGCGACATCACATGTTAGATCATAGTTATATAAACAGAGCATTCATTGAGAAGATTGATCAAAAAAATGTTATTAGTACATGTTAAATTATATAAAATTTCTGGGCCAATCAGCACTGAGTATCATGCCATTACGTCATGGCGTACTTGGTGATACTGGACATAAAGTATTTGCTCAATATAATTGCATGCATACATTATATAGTGAGGCCAGGTGGCAGTACTATGGCTCAGCCAGATTATGAAGGATCTTATAGAAAAGAAGGGACATGTGATCTTCATTTCATTAGAACGTTACAGCAACTAACTAGCATTATGGATTGAAGTGCAATTGATATAACAGTCTGCCTGAAGCTTGGAAACATGCACATCATGTCATTAAAAAGAGAATAATAAACCTATAATGTGAACATTCAGTATTTTTTTTCGGTGAACAAATGTTGGGAATCATTCTGTCAAAAATGTAGTGCGGGCGTGACATACATTTGTGCTCATTATGACAAAAAACAAATGAAATTTGTGTCCGTGTACATAGATATTACAAATTAAATTTCGTCACTGTTTAGCAAAATGTAGTGAGACTTTGTTGATCGGATGCAAATGTAATCTGAAGTCAACATCAGGAAGGGAGGGAGTTTTAATTATTATGTTAAGTCTACCTTGAAAACCTGGTGTCAAATCTTAAGTGGTTCATTGTGACATAAAATATTCATATGATAAGCAGCCTTTAAGTTTTTTCCCTGAGAGGTGATAATACTGAGGGGTTTTTCTTTTACCTTGTCCCCCCCATGTTCAAAACTCTTCTTTATATAAGTGTGTGTGTGTGCTGATCTATATTCCAAATTTAACCCAAGTCTGACTCAAGTTTTTAAACTTTAAACCATTATTACATCAAACTTCTTTTGGGACAATCGTCACACACATACACACACACGCACACACACACTCAGACAGTCTTTCTCTGCTGGTTGGATCTATTCAGTTATTTTTCCCTCTGATCCCTGATCATGTCTTCATAAAGGCAGTGTAGTTATTAACCTCCAGCCTGAGGGCCATGTTCATTAAGTTCATTCTCTAATGTAGGTCTAATCTAGAGGTAGAATGAAACATTCATACACGCTTCACCATTCATCTGTCTGCTAATACGCCACCAAACCTCTCTGGCCTTTACAGCCCAAAGGCCCTCAGACACTTTTCTCATTTCCTCCTCTGCATCATCTGTGTGCCATTATTCTTTTCTCTCATCGTCTGCTCCGTTATTCTCTTATCTCTTCCTCTTCATGGTCTTACTGTTGTTTTTCCTCACAAATAAACCCTTTCCTTTCTTTCCTTTCCTTTCTCCTAACGTCCTTCTCTCCCTCCCTATCTCCTATACCATTACCAGCATGACAATCTGTTGCTTGCTTGGATCTCAATCGCGGCTTCAAACATGCTTTTAGATGGATCAAAGTAGATATTAAGCACTAATACACACACATATGCAGACACACACACACACACACACATGGGGGCATTACATGCATGCGTCTCCACACCCTCACAATGAGCCTGTTGCCAATTACTGGCTTCAAAGACCGGAATAAATGCTATGCAGTGTGTTACCTCTGAATTTTCACATGCACCCACACAATACCGAAACCCACTCTCCTAAATTTCACACATACGAGTGCACATAACTAACATGCATATAAATTAAAAATGTATGAACCTGAAAGTGGGAACATGAGAAGGAGCCTGTATGTGGAGAACATTAAAGTGCGTGTGCAGCTGAGTGTGTGATTGCCGGTGTAATGAATGCATGTTTTGCTCAGATGTGCTGGTTAAGTAGGATGTTGGGCGAGGGTCGAAGGCTTCAAAAGCTCTTTCATGCCTGCCTCTGTTAGGCCACATCGACCTCTGCATCTGCAGATAGATTGATCCGTCTTAATTTATCTCATTTGGTGAAGAGGGAACTCCGTAATCGAACTTTAGAATGCACACACACACACACACACATATGAGCAGAATGAAGGGATGTGAGAAACTGTAATGAAGGGCTTCTGCAAATGTGAATGGTAAACATCAATATCACTATCACACACTTTTTAATTTTTATTTGCCTTTAATTCAATTATAAAAATCATTCCTTATTTTAAATATTTTTTACATTTTGCGCTTGTTTTCCCTTCTTTTAAGGTTTGAATCAGGTTGTTCTTTAAAGATTAATTGTGGGATGCATCATTTTTGGTAAATATAAATGACAGTACAATAATTAATGCTTTAAGCTCATTAAAGCTGCATCAATTCATATTTTTTTGGTCGCTTTGGTGAAGCAGAAACAAGCTGTAAACTAAACATCTGACGCCAGCTAGTAAAGTTGCTATGGTATCGAGCTTATCTACTGTTTTTACACACCCAGCAGACACAGAGCTACAACGCCATTAAGTTGTAATTCTAAAACTGGTTATCAGATAAATAAAAAGCCCAAAAGTTCTTATTTGCTCTGTTTTGGTCTCCACCAACCTTTCTTGGCTGCTAAATGCTTAATTCTGTTCACACACACTAACTTGATTTGTCTGTGGCCTGATGCTGTGCAGGTAGTATACGGTGTATGCATGAAGTTGTTTTTTTCTTAAAAAAGACATCTGCCCCAGCTGGAAACAACATTACCAAAACATTAAAGTTGTGGACTGAAAAACCAGAATCCTTTTTTTTAGAAGGTCCCGAAGCACTTTACAAAGATCTAAAGGGCTTTGTTGTCTGTCTGACACCTGACACATTTGTAGCTCCACTTTGAGTCTGTACAAACTGTCGACAAAAGTGTTTTTCTCTCCAGCTTCTTAATTCTACACAATGTATGTCAGCTATACACTGACGTTTGTCTGCTGTTAGTGCTGGGAAGTGTTTGATTATTTTTTGTGTAAAAACACTTGTCAAACACTCTTCGGTGTCAGATCTTAAAGGTTGCATAGCACTTGTGCCACAGAAACTCACCAGCAACATCACTGTGATCCTGTAAACAGTTTTTAAACGAGGAAAGGTGATGCTGACTGTGTGTGTGACAGTCACACACAAGTGCTGACGAGTACAAATGTAGTCCTCTGGAGCACTGGCTGTTTGATTCCTCACTCAAAGGCACCGTAACTCTAAATATTGAGGCAGTAAAGACCATTATTTATTCATTTTCTCTGGTTGCACGCCCAAGCCCACACATACTGCTCTAACCTTGCTGCTACCTCTGTCCCCCGGTGACTTCCTCTCTGTTTTCAGGGGTGTGATGCCTGGGGCTGTTGGTTTGAAGCAGCAGTTTAATTCATATTTCAAAAGAAAAACTGCAGGCGGGTGGAAAGTTGATCCTGGTCAGATTTACTTTGAAATCTTCTGTGTACACTCGTGTGTGTGTTTTCAGTGACCTCCGTCACCCTCCCTGTCAAACGGCGTCCCAGTTGGATGCAAGAAAGCATCATCGATCTAAAGATAGAAAAGCAGCTGGGGGGCTTTGACTCCATTCGTTTCACTAAGGGTTTATTTCTAATTTCTCTTGTCTCTGTCTCACTTTGGCTTTCTTTCTCTCTCTGCCATACACTAAAGTACACACACACACACCCACACACACACACATGGACAATCACCCACTTCTTTCAAACCCGTAATGATAACGTTAAAGACTTTTGTATCTCATTAATCACCACAGCAACAGTATTGGACCTACTTTATACCTCCCTTTATCTCTCTCTCTCTCTCAAACACACACACACACACACATGCACACCCCCACACACACACACGCACACACACTTAGCGATTACCTTTCCATTCTCCTCCTCTCTACAACCATCTGTACTCACTACTGTATTGGATATTATTGAATGTGACACACTGCTGATGCACACTCATCGTTGCCTACATTTTGTTGCTGCAGGATGTGCTGCTGGATTCGGAGTGATTGCATTGCGTGTGTGTCACTGTGCATGTATGTGGGGAAGGCTGCTAATGGGTGTGTGGGTACAAGAGAGTAAGCAAGGGTCTGCAGGAGACTGTGGCAGGTGTGTTATCCCCTGAGGGCAGAGTTGCGTTGTGAAGCAATGGATCAACAGTGTGTGTGCTGCAGAAACATCCACATTACTCGGTAATATGGATATATTTCAAGTGTGTGTGTGTGTGTGTGTGTGTGTGTGTGTGTGTGTGTGTGTGTGTTTCTACATTGTAAAGCAGGTGAAAACAATTCAAGATGTCTTTAAGCAAGAGCAGATGGGAACTCAAATGTTATTGGAGCGTATGCCACATGATTCATTTATGGTGTGTGTATTCCTGAGGCTGGTTGTGTATGTATGTGTGTTTTCACCTTGAGGGGGTTATATAAACACAATTTCATACCAGCCAAAGCACATAACGGACAGGGATGTGAGATGTGTACATGTTTCTCCCACCATGGGAAGCCCCTGACCCCTCTGAAAGTAACAAAATATTTAATTCATGCTTTTTTTTAATTTATTGTTTGTTTCAGTTGCTGTCATTTATAATGGCACTAGTTTTACTCTTCTTCTTTCCTCCCCTATTGCAGTATGAGAGACCTGCCCATCTTCTCTGATTGGCCAGTGTGTGTCGCCTTCGTTTTGTTGGTTGGTTGAAGGAGGAGAAAGATGGAGAAAGATGGTTAGATGTCAGAGTCAGAGCCAGTCAAAAGGCAGAGTCTTTGTGGAATTAACTAACTATTTCTTCATATTTCCCTTATAATCTGCTCTGAGACATACTTAGCATCAAACATGATTTTTTCTCCATTTACTTCCTCGTTTTAGAACTGCAAAAAAATGCACTAATTATCATTTTGGACCAGAAAGCTCAGCAACCTTTGAATGCGTGAGGACATAAAACAATGTTTATTTTTCAAAAGGACCTTTGGTGAAAAATCACATTGATGTGCTTCACTGATCACATCACACACCAGTTCTGTTTGAATATAAGTGCAGTTTGCAAGTCACATCTATGAAGATTTGTGGACGTAATTATGAACAGTGAGCTCCTGCTATAAATCAAACCAGTTGGCCCCGATGGCAATTTCCTTGACTTGTTAGTCTTTTTAAAGTATTTTTTGGGGGCAGTTTATTGATAGTCAACAATAAAGAGATGCCAGTAAACAAGGATAGATGAGAAAAGACATGCAGTAAAGCTACCAAGCTGGACTCTTGGCTGCAACCTTAAAACATTCCATTGCAGATCCTGAGTTTTGGGGTCATTTTTGCCAAAAAACAATGAGTTCTGTCCATCCAGCTACTCCAATAATGAAGTGAGAGATTGATGTTTCAGATAGTTACAGTTAAAAAGTGTTATTGGCCCGTTAAAATGACTTTTCCCTGTTGTCACTTGTCTTTCTTTTTGTCTGGTTATTATTGCTTTAATTTAATGCTTGTGGTATGTTTTTTTTTTTTGCTCTTGGGTACAATTTAACATTACAGGACCCAAGTTGGAGCCAAGTTGCACAAATACAGCTTGTCGATTTTGTCATTTTAGTTGGTTGACTCTCACTTCACTCTCCCCACACAGGTGCAGGGATATTCAGTGTTGATTTTTTTGGGTGCTTTCAGTCAGGGAGACTTGAGCTCATGTACCGTGGTTGGAAATTGGTTGAGATACTGTCCTGCTGCACCAGACTGAAAGACATTAAATCTAAGTACTCCTGAAGGTGCCGGGTGGGCGGGATATTGCTCTCAGCAGGAATGGTGATTTTAGACTTGGACAAAATCCATAACAACTTCAGAGTTGTGTTGTTGTGGTGGAATATCACTCATGTTTCTCATCTGCTGTGACTCTGCTTGAAAACACTTTCTTACATGACCTTTGGAAACGATATATAACCTGGTGTTCTGATGCTTGAGTGTATCATTTTGAATGATTTGTTTTTTTCACTCATTTAACACTTTGTGGTGATACACTGAAATTCCTGGAGTTATTTTGTTGTTGTTGTTGTTGTTGGTGTATTTTCTTTCTCCTCTGACAGATTGTGTGGACATGTTTTGTTTCACAACTGAAGTCTGTGATGTGAAGCTTTTGTCTTTGGCTCTGCTGATGACTGTGACAGAGCTGGCCTTTCTGGTGCCCAAGGCAGGATCACGAACACCCAGTTTCATCAGATGACCTCTGACAGAGCAACACATGCAATGAACACAACATGTAAGGGGGCTGACATCTTTTAAAGTCTTCAGAGAAACAATGAGAAGCAAAAGATGTAGAAATACCTCTCTTTAAACAGCATAACAGCTGTAAAATTATCAGATAACTTCCACTCGAAGCAAACAAGTGATTCAGCAACAAAACACACACGTCTGGTCTGTGTGATTAGAAATTCGGTGGGCTGGTGTCAGGCAGCTAAGCCTCCTGGTCTTGTTGAAGCAAAGACATCAACTCAAGATGACTTGCAGTCAGACCTGTCATCTGCCGACCCGCTTGGCTGCTGATATTGAGTGCTCCTGCAGGCACAAGAGGCTAAACGGGAGGAGGAGGTGCCCAGCGGTACCAGATTTCATTTGCATTGCTGGCACTTTGACTATTGATAGCATTCTCCATGAACAGTTGACAGAAAAGTGCTGAAGGAAAATACACTTCTTTGCTTTCTTGCTAAGAGTTTGATGAGACGATCAATACCGCTCTCATGTCTGTATGTTTAGCATGCAGCCAGATCCAAGGGCCAATTAGCGTAGATTAGCATAAATACTGATCGCAGGGGATAACAGCTAGCTTTGTTCCGTCTGAAACTCAAAAATCAACCTTTCATCATGGATTAAACCCACAAATTCACCTGCTATATCTCATTTCTTTAACATATACAAAAACCAGAGTGTAAAAATGTCAGATTTCTTATTGACTAGCAAACAGTGACTTTCTGGAGCCTGTGGCTAGCTGTTTTCCTTGCCTTTTTGTCTTATACTAGGTTAAGCTAATTGCTTTCAACATCCATCTGAGACATGAGATATGAGAGAGGTATTGATCTTCTCATCTAAGTCTTGGCAAGACAGGAAATAAGTGTATTTCCCCAAATGAAAAAACATTACTTTATTTTTTAGTAATAAACACGATATGTTTGGGAAAGGAGGCACACCACTGAACTGCAACTAATCTCAAAATAACTCCACAAAGACCCCCGGGCATCGCTGCAAGAGCACTCACAGATGTGTTTATCGTTGCCCATTTGAACATTTACTCATGTAGTGAGTGCAGAGTTTTTAAAATTGTCCATGTTAAACCAAACTGTGAGCAATCCTCAAGAGAGCACACAGAGCCGGGCAGGCTGTAAGGTTAAAGCAAAGTCAAACTCCCAGTTGTTAGCGGTGTCTGAAGACAGGTATGAGTCATCCCTTTCGACTTTCACACCTTTGGAAACATTTGGTGCGCAGTTGTTCAGTCTGTTTGAGTGTGTGTGTGTGTGTGTTTGTGAGCGAACACAGATTATTGACTCTCCGTGTTTGTGTGTCTGTTGGTGATGCAGACAGCCAAATGGGTAGTCACCTGCAACAGTGAGTCACTCAGTCACCCTCCACTCAATACGGTGCCATTTAGACAAAGCTGCAAACACACTCAGAGGTGTGTGTGTGTGTGTACATTTGTCTTGCATATGTGGGTGTGTGTTTTACATTACAGACATGTGTTTCTGTGGGATTTCTTTTTGTTTGTTTTATGCAGCTTTGTGCCTCTGTTGCATTAGCAATGTGTCTCCCTGTTGGGAAACAATATTTACATGTAAAAATATGTGTGTGTGTGTGTATGTGTGTGATTGTGTGTGTGTGTATGCGCTATGGGAGTCCGTAAGCTCCATGTTTCTTTTTGACCTTTGGAATTCCCTCGATCAGTCACACACTGTTGGCCCACAATGGATCCACACACACACACACTATTCTTTTGTTTTTGTGTGTGAGCGCACACTTGTGAGTCCATACTTGAACATAATCTCCATGTATCTGTTTGACCTTTGGAATTCCCTCGGTCAGTCACACACTGTTGCTTTGCTATAGATCCACACACACACACACTGTTCGTTTGTGTGTGTGCCGGATATGAGGGCATGCCAGAGGAAAGAGAGAGAGAGAGAGAGAGAGAGAGAGAGAGAGAGAGAGAGGAGATGAACAACCTAAATTGTGGCATGAATGAATAATTAATGTGTTATTTCTACCAATGTCATGAATTGAATTAGGGAAAAGAGTCAAATGGCCAGAGATACAGAGAGACACAAAGAGGGTGCAGAGATAGAGAAGTCTGTCCGGCTGGCAGGCTCACAGTCTGCAGCTGAAAGGTCATTCAAACATTCACAGATTTAATGAAATAACCCTGCTCTCTAATCACCGTTGAATGTGTGTGGCGGTGCGCTTTGGGCCCGTGGATCATGCCTTTGATCGTTATCCGAATCTTTGAATTGTGTCACCATGGGATCAATAATGAATACATGAGGAGGTAATTGAAATGCATTCCCTGAGGGAGCGGGAGGTGAGGTGGATTCAAATGAAGTCCTTCTAACATGATTGGGGCAGATTAATTAAAAATGTCTTTTTCATTAACTGCTAACCGCAGGTAATATTGATGAGGTTGTGTTTTCTTTCTTTCTCTCTTTCTTTGATTAATTGGCTCTTTCATGGGTCTTTGGTTCGATTTTTGATTCCTTGGTGACTCTTTAATAATTTAATTTGTTCTATGATTTTGTTCATTCTTCCTTTAGTTTTTTTGGTCTGCTCTTTGATTACTTTTACTGTTCTGTCTTTGGATAGTCTTTGGTGGTTTTGGTTTGTTCCTTGGTTCTTTTGTCTTTTGATTACTGTGTTCTTTGGTTATTTAGCTGTTAGTTTTTCATGTGGTTCTTTGGTTTGTTCCTCGATCCTTTGGCTGTTTGACTCTTTGATTCTTTAACTCTTTCTTCAGTTCTTTAGTTTTATCTTTGGTTCTTAAGTGCATTTGTTGGCTTGTTGACTCTTTCATTCAATGTTACTTTTCTAAATTTTCTCCATCTTTGTTTTCCTCTTCATTATTTATCTTCTGAATACAAACATTCAATTTAAAATTTGTTATGTGAGTTACGTAAAAATTAATTCTTTGCTTTTATCTTATTTAGCCTGCAACTATTTCCAGTGGTAATGTACAAGTTCTGCTGATCTCGACTTACCTACTGTCTAATTTGTAGCCATCTGTTAAAAACATGCTGATGTGTGCACGCACAGCTGTTCAGCTGCATTGGTTGATGTAAAAATCAATAGCGCCAAAAAGGGGAAAACAGGGAGAAGATTCGATGAATGAGAGAAAAATAGAGAAAAAGGTAGGTGAGCAGCTGAAAAAAGAATAAAACAGAATCGCAGGGTGATGTTGTCATTAAAGGACAACAATTAAAGAGGAAAAAGGTGAGGGAAAGAGGGATGACTTTCAAAGAATAATGGATAAACACTGAACAAAGATGAAGAAAAATAAAGGAAGAGAGTGATGATGTGACGACATGAGAATGACTGACTGCAGACTGATGTGACCAGAAGAGTGAGATCGTAAAGAAGGAAATGCAGATGACTGATGGAGGTGAAGAGGTGGAAGTTAAAGGAGGTGACAAGAGCAGAGGTCAACGGAGATGAAAAGTGGAAAACAGGCTGCAGGAGGTAGAGAATGGACGGATGATCGCTGTGGAAATGGAGTGAAAGACAAGATTAAACCTAATTAGAACATTATAATGACTTTGTTAAAGTGAAACGAATAGATGGCAGCTATTATGTTGGAGATAAAGAATGAAGACAGGCCAGATCTTTAATAAGGAATAACACTGATTCTTACCAGGGTCATTTGAACAAAAAAAGCCCGTGTAAGGTTGAAATAGATTAGGGCAAGGCTTGGGCAAAGAAATGAATCAAACAGAGTTGAGAAGTCAAATATAATGAGGTTGGGGAAAAACCACTGAGATAGAAATGGTAATATGACAAAGAAAGAAGATCAGTAGGACTAGAGCCACACGATTACATTTTCATTTCAAAATGTATCTACATGCCATCCACACTTCTCTGCGTAAAAACTCCTTAAAGACAGAAAAATTAGGGATTATTTTAAGGATAAGAAAAGGACAGAAAGTTGGGCAGAAATAAAAAACAGAGACGGAGAAAGAGAGAGGTGATGATTACATTTTGGTGCAGAGAAACATTTGAAATATTAACCATGCTGGTAGTGTCACTGTTATGAATAAACATTATTTGATGCACTGGCATTAAATATGGGGCCAATTGTCCTCTTAAGGGTGAAACATAATGAATTAGTGCCAATTAGCATAGGCTAGCATGCTGAAACACTAAATTATGATCATAAAAATGACAAACATTGGTGTTTTAACATTACCATCATACACATGTTAGCATGCTGTCGCTAGCATTTAGCCCGAAGTGCTGTTTGAAAAAAACAGGCTGATAGACTACAATCACTGAGTCTCAGAAAAAACAGAAGAAGATCTGGCTCGCGTGCACCACGAGCAGTGAAGACAACTAGATTCAAACAGCTTGCATGAAATAATGGAAAAAGACATGGCGGTTTCAAAGTGCTGGTGAGCATTTGAAGTGATGCATGCATTCCTCGCGTCTTTGTGCGTTGGTTGGCAATCAGTGCATGTTTTCATTTCTTGCCCTTGGTGTGCTCTGACCTCGCTCTGCTCCGCTCTGCTCTGCTCATCAGGGCCATGTGAAAGTCAGAGCCTTTCTGTCTAATCCAAAGTGACACTTGAGAAAGAGCTCCATCAACAGAGGTCTGCCAGCTTTAACTCAGATGCACACAAAGAAGATAGCTTACATAGTTTCAACTGCTTTCGGAATACATGTTCACTCTGTGTGTGCGTGCGTGTGTGTGTCCAGGTAATTGTTTCTCTTGTAGGCATTAATGTCACAAATGAGGAAGCTTAAGAAACCTCTGGTCACCCTCTTGCATATTCTCAGCTGGGAGAATACAAGCACACACACGGATGCACACATTGTACCGTTTCATACCTGGCAGTCCAGTCAGTGCTTTCTGATCCAGTGTGCGCAGTCATGCACTGAAATGTACGAGTCCCATTACTTTCACACCACTGTTGAGTGGAATATTGGGATTTAATGGAGGTGAATCTGAAGTAGCTTGTATATTACATTTAATAAAACACACAGCAATGTGGCTGCACAAAATTCATTCTAGCAGAGAAAACTGAGGCCAAGTGGTTAACAGGGACAAAAACAGATACCCCCCCCCCCCACACACACACATACTCACTTTGCCCTCCTTCAGCAGCCACCATCACACTGCCCTTGAACAGGACGCTGAAGCCCTAACTGAGGCCGACAACGCAGAACTGTGAGTGTGAAACTCGATGGGAAAAAAAAAAAGCATCTGCGCTTAACCAACCTTTTCTACACGAAGGTTAAAGTAATAATCTGTGACATTTTTATGGAGATGTCCATTTTGTTGCCTTATGTCTACTGATAGCACAAAATTGAGTGAACCAATATCAAGTTTTAAAGTCTTTCACATTTGCTGCTTCAGTTGAGGCCCAATTTTATGTATATGTAGAACTATATGAACCTGATCATTTTGAACAAACAGGAAATGAAACAGGGTTAGCTCTTGAGTTCTGCCAACTCAGAATTTTGCCCCTTGAATTGGATTTTTCTGCTTAATATGAAGATTTTGACCATTGGTTTCTCTGAGTATCTTGCAGTCAATAAACAAACATCAATTTAAGTGATGATTTCTATCACATATACAAAATTAAATGCAACAGAGTCATGGCAACATATTTTTCATTGTTTAAAAATCCATATGTGGCAGCTGCATATGATGCAATATTTGAATTGTGGCCTATTTGAATTTCCCACATGGATTTGTTGAAATAATGAGAAAAGCTGCTCTCTTGTGTTTCTGTTCAATCAAGCTGTTGTAGCCAATTTTTTTCCATTTCATTTCATCTCATTTCATGTTGGACATCAAAAGCACCGTGCAAATGAACAAACAAATACAACAGATATATTAATAAACTCCAATGTCAGCCGTAATGAGTCCCATGTTTTCCTATTAAGACTCACGTTTGAATGCCTTTCTTTGTCATCTGGGATGTAAAAACAGCAGATTTCCTCACTGACAAAGTAAGAGCGTGTGTGTTACGGTGTAGTCCTAAAATCCCAGCACACCACGGTGCGTCTCTCCTGTTGAGCTGCTGACAGCGCCGTGAGCCAAGAGTCAATCACAGTGGACAGCGGCACTGGAGAGTGTTCCAGCATCTGATTCGAAAGTGGTTTAGCTGACTTCACTGACAGTCATCACTGAAGCAGAGAGGCGTCGGAGCAGCAAGCAGACCGGAGTCGCTGCACCCTTCCTCACGCTACCTGGTGTCACGCTGCCCTCTGTTTCTGTCACCCTCCTCTGCTTCCATGGCACTCAGTTATGTGGTTTGGGGCCATTTTAAGAATCAGTGTGTAAAGTTTTCAGCCTGTCATCATGTTGCTCCTCTGCATTGCTTTGTAGAAATGGATGCAGATAATTAACAAAAGTGCATTGACTCGACTGGCAAGATGTAAATCAACTCTGGGTTGTCTTGACTGATGATTCAAATCATCAGCTTTTAAAGCTAAAGCTAGCATGATGAAATTTCCCTTCTGATTAATTCCCCTTTACTCCTAATTCCAGGCCATCATTTATGTTTGCACTTTTTCTATTCATCTTCTCACTTTTTGGGAAGGTTAAGATGTTTTACATTGTTCCTTCTTGAAGGATAACATGGCTATTTCAAAATGAGCTAAGTGAATGAGTCTCAGGATGCATTTATCTTCATTCCAGTCAATGGCCAGCTGCTAGAAGATTAATTATTTAAAAAACTAGTCATATTAACAGCAGCTCTCCACCTCAAACGTGATGCGCAACACACAGGGAGGGGTAACAACCAAAAATGATAGCTCATTTAGCTCTTAAGCTGTCAAGAAAGCAGCTCTTAATAGCTCTAAAGAAACACAACCGTTGATGTGTTGGTTGGCAGTGAGGTGCATCGTTTGGTTCATGCATACTGTAATCCTCACACAAACAGCGAGGGAAACGCCAGCTTTCTGATAGGAGTGAGTAAGCAAAAATGTTCTTTGAAGATTTAATACTTGTTTGTTTCCCCCAAGATCGCATTTAAGCTGTCTTACCACCTTTTACAGTTTAATTTAATGTCCTCTGAGTTCATGAGCAGCTCCTCCGTTTCTGTGATGCGTTTGGCTGTGAAATCAAAGCGTACATGGACATCAATCAAGTGCATTCAGTATGCATATGGATATCTTTATAAGTGCTTTATTTTGTCAGTATAAAGACTTTATGGAATTTAACACAGGTTTGTTTACTCTGAGGAAAGATCGTTTGCTTTACAAGCAATGATCTATTTTACTAGCACCTGCAACACAAGTTAAAAGGCTTTGTAGTTAGCATAAAGAATAATAGCCGGCAGTGCTAGAGGAAAATAAAAGGACCATCCCAGAGCAAAGTTAGGGTTTGTTTATAATGTGCAAAGCTAGCATGCCGAAAAAGTGTTTCTGACACATGGTTAACGACAGAAATGGTTGCAAATGTGCAACAGTTGCACTTAAGTTAGGTTTAGGCACAAAAAAACTACTTGTTTAAAAAAATTAAAGGATTGTTTGTTTCACACCTTTGGTTTCACACAGGTCTTGTACTCACGTGGGTGAAGATTAGTCCGGAGACTTTGCCGTTCTTCCACCGTCTCTAGATGAAGTGATTGTTATGACCGTCTTACAGTAGCAGAAGCAGATGGGTTTGCATTGAAGTTTGTTGAAAGCCCAGCACGCGAGGTCCCCGTTAGCCGAGGGCTGCGACAAAGCATCTGATGTTGGCGACATGGGAACAAGGCTGGGTTACACAATCCCACCCACACTGCCTAATTAATTGAAAAGTGATTTGGGGAGGTGCAGTGCAGACGCACAACAGCAGGAGTGTCACTGTCAGCATAGCCCCAAAATGAATGTTTACTCTGTCTCAAACGCCTGCATTTATTATTTCAGTGCTAATTTAATGCAGGTCTTGGTCGAAAGCTCCAGAGACTCATATTTCACTGTAGGGCAAAAGCGAAGCAACGCAGAGAGATTTGTTAGGAAGCTGTGTGAGAGAAGGACATGTGCATATTAATTGATTTCAGGCTGGATATTTTTATATCTATGGGAGCATAAATAAACTATTCATGCATAGGGATTTGTGTGTGTATTAACAGTTAGTTGGTGTGCATGATGCATGCGTCAGATATTGTTGTTGTTGTAAGTGCTTTTGTTAGATATATAGTTATAGTCTGTGCATTTCTATTCTAATTCCATGCCTGTAAGTGTCAGAGAGTCAGCTTAAGCAAGTTATTTACCAGAGTTCTTGCATTGAAAGTCACAATGGAGTGTGTTTGTCTGTGTAGTTCCCTGAAGCTAAAGCAGGTAGTGGTGTTAAAAAGCAAACTACAGAAATCAACTGTTCTACTCAACGCCGTGCTCCATACACACTTTGTATGCATGTGTTCAGAAGTGTGTGTGTGTGTGTGCGTGTGCTGGCGGAGTGATCATAAGGACAGGGTGACTCAGGCACTAACCACACCTGTTCACCAGAGTCTCCATGTAACTTTGCCTCCTTTTTCTCTTTCTCTCTCTCTCTTTGTCTCTCTGCAGCAGAGGGGTGGTTTCACCCATGGCTGCACACACTCGTTGAGCGTGCTCAGCATAATGAACGAACACACACACACACACAGAGACACATGCAGACAGCAGCAGTAATTAACAGCAAACTGTGAGAAGCCATTATCATTACAGGAACGAGGTGGGATCCGATGCTCCCACCTACATAATGGACAATTAGTCTGCGTCGTCATGTGTCCGGCAGAAAACTCAGGGCTCTTTTCAAAAATGTTAGCAACATCGACTACTTCTGCCCTGACATTAGTGTTGATAGGATGCACTGCAGTGTCATCTTGCACTGGAGACAGTAATGGATATTTTTGATGGGTGTCATTGGTGCAATTTGAAGTACAAAATTTCACTCCAGTGTCTCCTTTTTTCTTCAAAATGCTTGTGGCATTTTAAAAAGACATTAGCGATGGTTTGTCCACTTCTCAGGGTCATAAGAGACTTTCTTTGAATAGAAAAAAACAATTTCAGTTAAAAAAAAAAAAAGGACAAGAGAAACAGGCGAAATGTTAAAATGATGCTGGTCATTTTCAGCTCCATCAAAAACTTAGATTGTCTCCTCAAGGTTCATTGCGAAATGTCACATCACAAATAAAGGTCTGAGAACAGTCAGGTGATAAATAAGACCATTTTAAATAATGTTCTCTGAAAAGTGATGAAAAATGTCTCATAAGATTTTTCCTTTTGACATTACTCAGACAATCTAACCTGCATTAAGTTCTACTTTGGCTACAACTCTGTCTTGTAACCGTTGTGGCTCAGTGTTGTTTTATATCCTTTTTCATTTAAAATTTTATTACAGTCACCATTTTAAAAAGGTGCAGCTACAAAACTTTTTGATTGTCATTTATTGTGCTTAAACATGTCAATATGGAGTTACTGGCATGTCATTGGCGTGTTGTTGACAGTCAGTGTTTGGCTCAGTGTAAAAAAACGAAATGTTGTGTAAAGAAGGATCCTCGAGGGAGCAGTTATGTGGGATCTTCCAGGGCTCTATGCTAACATGCTGATGTACAGCAAACATAATGGTTTGCCAAGGATATATTAGCTTTCCCAATGCTAACATCAGCTAACTGGCAGATCTGAATCACCCTCAGGGGAACATACATGTCTGATACAGAATAAATACACCAAAATACATGGAATGATACTTGCTAGTGGGGCTAAAAACAATTTTTTCATTAGTACATAAAAGCAAAGTCAGTAACATTTTATGCCTCAGAGATGCAGACTGATCTGGTTTAAACAGACTCTGTGTAAAAATAGCGTGGTGGAGAAAATTTAAGAGTCAGTAAACATCTGCACGTTGCAGATGCAGCTGCATGCTGTGAATATTTGTGTGGATGAGGAGACAAAAAGTTATTCAGTTTCTAAATATGGACAGGATTGTTTTCAAATTGCAATCTGTCGGGGGTTTTTTTCTCTGCTTGTTGAGTTGATTCCGGAGACAAAGCACTTGGTAGCAACTTTTGATCAGGTGATCTGATTTGACTTTTTTACTTGATGTTCTTTAATCTCCTGTGGTTACACGTTTGATTACACGTTGTCGCTATGTAATTGGCAATCTCAGATGGAGTGCATTTTGAATTCAAACATCCCAAGCTCGCCTGCTCGCCAGAGATGAATGCATTAGAAGCCAGACAAATTGGGTGAAATTGTTCCCCCCACTACTCCAGTCTGGGCTAATGGAGCCACTGTGAAGGCCGTGGCCAACCCGCCCTGCATGGCTGCCGCTGAAATTGATCCCTGCCTGCTCACCAGTCCACTTCAGAGATTATACCCATTACAAAAAAGGCTTCCTTGCACCACCCCGGCCCCAAAATCTTTTTTCCCCATCTTTTATTCTCGTACATATGAATTTTAACCAAATCCAAATATAGTTATTCATAGAACCATTTGAGTTATTTGAGTATTATGTAGTATTGCATGTTGTGCTTCACTGCATAGGTGATTGGATGGTTTCAAGGATTTCGTGCAGGACGAAGCATCTTACCAGAGGCTTATATATGAGTCAAGATGGTGTGGTGTGTCTTTGTGCCTTGTGAAGTTATGTGTGTGTGTGTGTGTGTGTGTGTGTGTGTGTGTGTGTGTGTATGCTTTTTATTCCTCCTCAAGGTTAAAATGGAAATCCATGCCATCCATATTAGTCAGGCTGTATATCTCTGTTAGCTCCTGACTTCTCCTCCTTTTTCATCCTCTCTCTCTCTCTCTCATTTCCTCTGCTCTCTGCTCCATTTGATGCTTTCTCCTTCCTCCTTTTGTTGGCCACATTGTAATATGAACTGCTGTTTTCTGCTCTGCTCTCCTCTCCTCACCTCATCCTCTATCGATTGTGGCTCTCGTTAATTAACAGAATTTATTTCTAATGAGCCAAACACTGATTGCCTTGTTCCAGTTGTAGAGACAAACCCTTGCCAAGATTCGGACACGCCTTCGGTAAGAGGTCGAAATAATCAGACTGTGCTCAGGACACAGTGCCTCACCACTGCACCATGGCTGATTTGAGTTCAGTCTCAGCTGTAGCTGTAGCCGCGAGAGGTTTTGCAGCAAACAGCTGGAAAACACCCAGTTTTTGCTGCCAACTTTTCTTTGTAGACAAAAGAGTATCAGGGGTTGAGCTGTTGGCTCCTGAGCATATAGAGCTTATTTTTCAGAGATGTCTTACAGAGAAGGGTTTTCCTAGAATGGGGAGGAACCGTGTGTGTGTGTGTGTGTGTGATATATAGCACATCAAACAGAACAGAGCTCAATCTTAATCTTCTATATCCTCTCTCTCTCTCATGTTACTTTTGTACCTCATTTACACTTTTTGTCCCTTGGATATCAATACCTAACCTCATCCATGCTGTAGTTGTCATGTGCAAATGCTGTAGAAAGCAAGAAATCTATAAATGTGGACGCTAAAAAAACCTTTTCAGTATTACAAACGTAGTCCAGGGTTTTGCAGAAATATTCATAATTGTGGTTCTTATCTGCTGCTCTGATGATAGAGTTGCTCTCTCTGTCCTATTAAAGCACCAGGAGAGGAAGTAACTCTAGAAATTTTTCTAGAGGAAATTGTTTAAAGGCAGTACATGCTGCTGTTGCCTTTATCTGATTCCTGATCAGTACAACCTGTGAATGAATTCTATTGTTTAGAGCTGCATGAACAAAATTTTGGTCTTACATCAAAGTCCATGCACACAATTGATTTAAATGTTTGTGCGAGTTAATATTTATTTTTCTTTGGGCAAAAATTAGTAGCTGACTTCAGGCACATTATCACCACCCTAAAGATTGAACTTGGTTTTGCCACCTGCCCTCACAAACAGCGCTGTGCGGTGTAATTTGTGGCAAAGTGGCCATAGTTTAAATTGCATGTTACGTGACACCCACTGGCAAAAGGTAAATGGTAAATAATGTGCATTTAAATTGCCCTTTTCAAGCCTTTCAGCTATTCAAAGTGCTTTACAATAAAAGTCAGACACACACACACACATTCACACATTAACAGCAAGTGGCTTCTCTACAAAATGCCGACCTGTTCGTTAGGAACTCATTCACATCTAAACACCAGTGAATCAGCCATCAGGAGCAATTTGAGGTTCAGTATCTGGCCCAAGGACCTTCTGGACGACCAGCTTTACTCCCTGATCTTAAATGTCTTTTTCCCTCATAAAGTCATTACAAAAGAGAAATGGCTATAGACATGAAACAAATCCTTTTAAATGTGTTGTTTATGATGCAAGTACGGGTAAGCAACGGAGTGAAGGGCTTCCTGGGGCTAAATCTACCATGTTTGGTAGATTGATGCAAAAAAGATTCTTGATCAAGCAAACGACTAGAGCGTAAACAAAAGTGAGTTAGCTGCTTCTTCTATTTAAACTTTGAGGTGTAATTGGGGTTTAGGGGCATCTAGGTGTGTCTTAAAAGTGTCTTTGTCAAAGCTCAGAGGGATGTGGAGCAGTATTAGAAGTCTCATTCAAGTCCTGCACTCCCCTCCAATCAATGTTCACACAAGTTGCCAGCTAATCCTTCCACTGAGCTCCCCAAATAGTCAATAAAGACGGAGCGCAGTGTTGATACCAAAGAGGAAACTGCAGAATCAAGGCCGTCGACATTATTTCAAACATAAACAATCAAGGTTGAATCTCGAGAGTGAATCCATGCCACAGTGAAGGCAGCGTGTTGAAAGTGCATGTCCCTACAGCGCCTCGCTCTTTCACACTGTTGTCTGCTTTCATTTGTGTGTATGTGTGTGTGTTTGTGTGTGTGTGTGTGTGTGTGTGGGTAGGTGTGTGACCTTGAGGTAACGAGGTCCATTCAGCTGTTGATTGCCAGGCCTCTCTGGCGTCGCTGCTGGTAATGCTGCGAATTGATTCACTGCCAAGCCTGGAAAAATTTTCACCTCCTAATCTAAATCTCTCTCCCTCTCCTTTTTTTGGCCTCCTCTTTCTTTCAGTGCCTTCTATCCATCCATCCATCCATCCCTCCCTCTCTCTCTCTCTCTCTGTGTCTTTCTCCCTTTCCTCCTGGCCTCGCTGTCTGTTCTCAGCTGGATTTTACTGCCAGCCTCGCACATCTGTGGCTAAGCCTGTGCTAAAGTGTGTGTGTGTGTGTTTTACTGTGCTAATTGCACCTGTTTAAAGTCTTTCCAACCTCATTGCTTAACTGTCTTAGTCATTACAACACTGACGGCTAAGGTCTATTCACATTCATTTGCATTTATACTCATTGTTTGCATCTCTGCATGTGAACAGATATAAACTGATGTGTGTGTTTGTGTGTTTGTTTGTGTGTGTGTGTGTGTGTGTGTGCAGCTCTAGCCAACCAGCAGCTATTCATCCTGGCAGGAACAGTGACTATTCTCTTCTTCATAATGGCAGCAGAGATTCATGCCAACTACTGCACATTGTGTGCAGCCAGAGTGTGTAAGCGACAGCAAAATATCAGAGCTCATTCTGACATCTCGGCTCTCATATGCCCACCCACTCACAAATATTCACCCTCACTATCACACACAATAATAAAGCGACCTGCCCACTCAGAATTATTATTGAGAGAGTATTATTATTATTATTATTATTAGCAGGTTTGGGCAGATTGTGAGCACAGATGCATGTTTTGGATCACAGCGCTTTGGGAGGGTTTGAGGGGAACACAAAGTATTAAAAACAAAAGGTATTAATAGATGAGAAAAAGACATCAGGACAGTGTAAAAAAGGGGTCAATAGCTTCATTTAGAGTACCTGTCAAAATGTCAAAAAGCTTTTGAAACTTACTCCTTGACATTTTTTTCAACAAGCCCTCCAAATTGAAAGACAGTATACTCACTTGTAAGCAGCACCGTAACACAAACATGTGAGCGTCCTCCTGCAGCTTTACCTGAATGCACAGAGCTGGCACTTTTTAACATCTTGAATTGTGAGGACGGCCTTCTTTAATTTCAAATGCACAGTGAAATTGAACGGATCAATTCAGAACTTCATATACACAGATTATGGAGATAATTGTATTGAGTGCTGATCCTGGGACAGCAATGGTTTCGGAGCTGTCCATGGTACTCCATTTTGACTCCTCCTCATTAGTCATTGTGGCAGAGTACAGGATTTAATTATCAAAGTTCTTGTAAAAAATCCATTTACTCAGCTCAGATTATTACACCGTTGCACTGTGATGAATGGTTGAAAGAATTGGTTGATGAAATAATGCTTCTTTCCATTTATAATACAATTATTAGGAGCTGGTTTATTTAGGTTAGCAGTGTGGGGGCGCTAGTAAGGCCCAAATATTGGGTGTTTCCACTCCCACTTCCACTTTTTTTAATGTGCAAACTGAAAGGTTTCAGGTTTGGGTTAAAATAAATACTTTGTTGAGATTAAGGAAACATGCTAGCTTGGGTTAAAACAACTCTTTGGCTAAATTTAGGTTAGCTTCATCAACAATACAATTGACAACAATACAATACAACAGTATTGAGCAGTGGTGAAAGTAAAGGACTGTTGAAATATTACACAGAAAATCAGGTTCTTTGAAAACAAAAAATGTGTCCTGAATGTTTGAGGATTGGTTGAGGCTCATTACTTTTTGAAACACATAATTTAAAAAATGAAATTACTACACGAGCTTCGGATGATTTTGTTAAAGTCTTGTTTGTTGGCACAGACCATTTTACTTATTGCATTACCAAACATTTGGACCATCTATGCTTATAAAAAACATCACATTATACAGTCCTGAAGGGAAAACTTTACACTTCTGCAAAGGCTAACACTCTTAATATCAGGAAATTTAGAGTTTGCATGGCTCTTTGCATCAGTTGTAATTGTATTCACCCCTTAATATTGTAATATATGAGGAAAACCTTCCTCTAATTAATTTAGTTAATGCTGTCTCTATGAATAATCTGCTAACGTTACTGTCTGGTTTCATTCACATACACACACTGAGTGCTTCGCCCACTCGTTTCATACTAACACTGATAATGATAATAACTTTCCTATCCCATTAATCACTGTGGTAACGCCATCACGACACAGGGCATGTTTGGTCTCTGCTCTCCACCCTCATTTTGCTTTTCTCCCTCTCTCTCTCATCATCCCTCCTTTCATTGAGCGTAACACTGGGCAACAGGTTTGCTCCTTTTACACGCTGCTCTCCAGATAAGTGCTGCCCGACTCATTGTTCGGAGTTAGTGCCAAAATATAAGCGGCTCTAAAATGACAGGTTTTCACGCTCTTACTCTGCAGCTGAAAATGCACTTAATTTATGTTAGGAGTCTACAAGCTAACCATTATCAGTAAATCTGTCAATCAAATGCAAAATTACCCCTCCTATATAGGATCAAGACATACACTTTTGCTTGCCTTGATGGTTATTTTGCATCTCTGAGTCACATTATCTTTGTAGAATTTTTGCATATTTGAGTATCTTAGTGGCCATTTTTTAACATTTGCTTTGTGTCGTTTTTTTGTCATTTTGCAGATGCACAATATTTGTTTTTGTGATGTTTAGCAAGTTTTTATGGGCATTTTGCGTGTTTATATGGTTGTTTTGCATGTTATTATGGTCATTTAGTATCTTGCAGCGGTCATTTGGATTCATCTGTGGTTGTTTCGCATACTTTGGTTGCTTTGTGTCTCTTTGGAATCATTATTTGTATTTTCTTTCTTTATTTGCGTTCATTTGGCATTGATTGCCAGTTTATTGTTGCAAGGTTGTTGTGTAATCCCCCAAATCGTAGTTTCAGCCTTAACTGTTGAATGATGGTGAGCAGCAAGTCTGCTAGTTTTCTTTTATTAGTATAATGATTCGGCTAAATAAACCTGTAATTCACAGAGTAAAATGAGGAAGTATTTTAACTCTACTCGCTGCTCTCTAATGTAGCCTGTGGCTGTACAGTTGCTATCATTCATTCCATGTTAGCAGAAACTCCCTCCATCAGTCATCCAATCGCCCAACCAAGTTTTGAATCACTTTGTGGTCATTTTGTGTCTCTTTCAGTGACATTTTGTAGGTAAGGCTCATGGGACTCTCGGACCCCCCCGGGCCCCTGTGTCTGCAAAGCCTGTTCAGTAATTCATCCATGACTGACAGTCAAAGCCTGGATGGAGACAGAGAGAAAAGGGGAGGAGAGGAGAAAACAGATACAGTCCATTTATAAAGAAACTGAGAAGTGTCAACAGAGGCATGAGAGTGTGGAAAAAAGCTGGCTGGAAGAACATGATTGGCCCTATGCTGTTACCACGGTGACTAATGGGATGCCAAAGTTATTATCACTGTATAGCATGAAGAGAGTGGGTGAGAGTGTGAGTGTGTAAAAACATAAATCGAAGAGTGTGTGTTTAAAGGAGGGAGAGAGTGCTCGTGCGGACAGAGGGGAAGATCTCGTGTCAGTGAGTGTGTGTGACATGTGAAGCAATGAAGTGTGTATGTGTGTGTGAGCGTGTGTGTGTGTGCATTGACAGGTACACTATGTGTGTGCTTGCTTCACTAGTCAGGGATATAAGAGAGAGATCAGAGGGGATTAATACAGCTTCCAATTATTGTTCTTGTGTTTGCTTTATCTCCCTCTTTCCCTCTCTCTTTTTCTCCCCTTTCTCTCCCTCCATCCTGCACACACACATATGAGCAAATGGCCTCTGTCATTCTCTCCCTTTCTCTTTCCTCTAAGCTCTCAGTGACTAGGGGATTTTCTTCAGCCTTTTATTAAGATTGCTGTTATTTGTCACACAAGAGGGAGGGCAAGACAGAGGGAGGAATAGGGAGGGAGGAAGAGAGAATTGGATAAAAGGCAGAAAGCCAGAGAGAAGGGGGATGAAAAAGGTTGTAGAGGTTTGACGGTGAAAGACAAGATGAGGTTGGGAGACAGGGAGATTTGAGTTGGAAGGGAAGGTAGAAAAAGAGATTAAACAGGGATTGCGCAAGAGAGCATGCAGTGGATGAGGTGGAGGAAACGGAGAGCAGTGGGAAGCGAGGATAAGGGAAAAGAGAGAGCAAACGGATGGGGGGAGGAACGGGTGAGGACAATGGGAAAGAAAGGGGAAAAGGAAGCAAGGGAAACTTGCATCATCCATCTGAAACAAGCCCCGGGGATGAGAAGGATGTTTGTGATGATAAACTCTTCACTTCCACTGACTCTGGCACACACACCACACACAAATACACACACGTACATACACAGCACACACCCATACACCCACACAGCTACAGACACATGATCTCATTTGCTTTATGTTAGCCAGCTTTGTTGTGGATGTAACTTGAATCATTGGCTGTGTTCAATTTAAGGCAGCATAGAAACTGTCATGCTAATTAATCAGAGAGGTGCTTCCTGTATCACATTTAACACTCCACTGAAATAAACAGTTACTTTAGCCAGTTTTACAGGTAAACAGCAGATCATAAAAGTTAATTCAGTTAAATTTCTAATTGTAATTTTGCATCTGAAAGTGAAATTACAATTTTTTTCCCAAAGGCTTTTCAATAGATTGATCTATATTACAAAAAAAGTGAGAAGACCATCATAAAACCATGTATTCGTATATTTTATAGTGATCTATTGTGCCAAAAATTAAGGCAAAATGGTCTTCACTGAACACCACCTCATGAGTCTTATTTGCATTTTTTGTAGTAGTAGACCTTTTGCACTAGTTGTGCTATTGAGCAGCATTTAATGATCTGATTGACAGCTGCAGTGGGTGCAGCTCCAACAAAGGCAGAGAAGAACTAAACAAACAGGAATGTAAATCTCACATTATCACTTGAGCATCATCTCTGTACCAAAAAAATCATGAATGCATGTTATTCGTCTCTAGATGTGGCATAAATATGCAAACCCACCCCTTTTACAGGCTAAAAATCAGGCTCACTTATGCACTTTTCCTTACATAAGCATTCAAGCAAATTCATTCAGGGTTAAGGTTCTCTGATTTTAATGCCTCTGGCCACAGAAAAGTCACCTCACATATGTGCACTAACATGCTCCCTCACACACACATACACACACAGACATAAATCCCACACAGAGTCAGCCTCATCATATCATGCATAATTTTTTCTCATTATAATGTCACACCCCATTAAAACCCTTTTAACCTCTTTTGGCTGCTGTCCTCGCCTACACAAACTTTTACGTGTTTTAAAGCAGCATCCTGATGGGAGACAAAAAAAAAAAAAAAAAAAAGAAACATTAGATTAAATAGTGCTATCTTTGGCTACAGGCTTTTGTCTTCAATCATTTATACTTTTTTAATGACAGAAAAACATATAACAGCATTTCAAAAGCTTTAATTTTCATCACAGGAGATAAAAACAGAGAATTTGACAGGAATGGAAGTTGTATTGCTTCAGGTAGGATAATATGAAATCTCAGCAAGCTGGTCGCCTGTGGTGAAATTTGTATGCAACAAATGAAGGAGCCCAGACTCTTCTGAGGGCAGAGAACAGCACGACTCCTCTACTATCTCCTCATGAACCTCACTTTCATTTCTGTTCATGTTTTTCAAATGATTCTGAGGCTGAAAAATTGTCTTTCGTGCAGCTCTATGACAAAAGAAAGGAAAAATTTTTGAGCGAAGAGGCTATGTCTAAGGGAAACCACTACAGGAAAGGGTAGAAATAAGACAGAGAGAATGTAAAGTTGTAACCAAAAGCTGTGGGATTATACACAGGCTCTCACTGTCTCTCTTAGTCTTAACCTTTGTGACCTTGGCTAGAGGCTTGATCCGACTTTCTGTACATCATATGACTAAAGCTGACATCTATACACATTACATGCAATGCTCTGTGAGTGTGTGTGTGTGTGTGTGCGTGTCTGTTTGCCCCCAGTATATACTGTACTATTGCGTGTGTAGAGTACTGTACTTACTCAGCAGACTGTATGTTTTTTAAGAAATGCTTGTGTTTATATGTCTGTTTGGTTTATGGGAATGTAGTATAAGTATGCATGTGAGTGTTCTGCTTATGTAGTAGTTTTTCTTTGTGTCGCGTGTGTGTCTGGTGAGTTACTCATATGTGCATGCAGCTTGTGGCAGCCCGTGAGAGAGTGTGTGTTTACCCTCAGAGTGATGGATGTACGCGGTGGCAGATCGATATAAAGCACAGTCGTGTAGGAAGAAACATTGAGTGACCACCAAAGTACTGACACACACACACACACACACACATACTCAACACACACATGCACACACTACTGACAGCCTGAAAACCATTGATCACTGGAGTATTTTTCTTAGTTTCAACAAACCCTGCGGCAAACCTGTCTCCAACTGTGTATAATTTAAAATTTGAATGTTGAAAAATGATTAACCAAAATGTTGTGCCTTTGTTGCTTTCACATGACTCTGTAGTGACCTAGCATCATGCTTTCCTTATACACTGAAAAGAGAGTAAAAGCAGGTGCGTCGATGGTTGCTTTAAGCTTTAGAGGGATGCATTTGCAAGCTGTATTGCGCAACATTGGGAAACAGTTTCCTCAATGAACGTATAGATTAAGTGAGTGCATTCCTTTCCTTTCATTTTTTAAATCTGTCGTTTAATCTTTGCTTTTTCATAGGATTTTGTTTCTTTCAAAAATGCAAAGACTGTTTGTGCTACTCATAGTGAAGATGCAGAGGCAGCAGTAGACAGTTGTTGGTCTGTGTGCAGATTGGATTCACTCTTCTCTTCGGACATGCACGCACACAAAATTAATGCCAAAGATTGCATGTGCAAAATTCTGCAGCAGCCTCTAACACAGTTCAGAGGGGACAGCCAGACTGCATTCCTGATGTCTTTCTTTTGTTCCACTGGGATGCGTTCAGCATCTCCTTAAATCTGCATGGTGCTCCAGAGGACGGGCAGCATTTCCCGGCACTCTCTAACATGCTTGGACAGCTGTATCCACAGCCCAGTGGGGCGCGTCCGCTATCGCCCTTAAATCTGCCTAATTACGCATCTCATCAGCTCTTCAGCCGCTCGATAGCTGTAATCCCACAACCACACACACACACACACACACACACACACACACTGCCTCTCTTTCTCCATTTCTTTCTTTATCTCTGTGCATCTCCCCCGTGCATTTCTTGGCTCTTATCTCAGTGCTCTTATTTCTTTCTCTCACTAACTTTCTCCCTTCTTCTCCACAACCCCCACCCTCCTTCCTCTGTTGCGTCACCCTCCCCTCCTCGTCTCCCCTCTAATCTTGTTCTAACCAAGTAACCAAGCTCTTTCAGCTCTGTGTACCAAAGGCAGCCAGAGCCACAGCTCTCCCCTCCCCACATTAACTGCTCCCTCCTGGGCTCGCCTGCCTCATTGCCTCCCTCCTACACTTCGACCACCACCACCACCATCAACCCCTGCCCCCCCCCAGAGCCTAGAGCTTCCACAACTGCAGCCAAAGATCAGTCACGCATGTACATTCACCCACACACACACACACACACACACACACACTGCATATACGTACACAGGCTCACACCCAGCAAATCCGCACACACAGTACAACACCAGCAAAGTTGCAGGGAAAAAAACACACACACACACATATACACACAAAATATATATGTGACCAAGATCAGTCACACTGGCTTCATCTTGTTCCCTTTCACTCTCTGTGGAGAAAAGATAATAACTTTGTTAGGGATGGGGGAGAGGCGGGAGAAAGGGATAGATAGTGCAGGAAGGAATGGGGGGAGTCATGGAGGTAGGAAAAAGAAGTTAGGGATGAAGAAATGGAGGGGTATAAAGATAGATGGACATATGAGGACAGGGAACATGGAAGAGAAAGGCAATACAAGATAACTGCAGAGACAACAGTGAGGGATAATTTAAGAAAAAGGAGGTTGGAATATATTTTGATTTAAATGAGAATAGAGAGATCTCCTCCAGGTTACTCAAAGAGCTGACGGGCTCCAACTGTTAAATCCTGATCTCACTGAAAAGAATCCATCGGGATGTCAGGCTGCATCATTATGGTATGAAATATAGTGTGGAGTCAATTCCATTATTTGCTTTAAAAAAGGATGATTAAAATTTCAAAAATGCACTCTAACCCACGTGTACATCCATTCACTGGGGGTGAAACCTCTAAAAAGCATCCTGGTGCCATCTTTATGTATTCAGTGGCTGAAAAAAAAATGTTACTATCCAATCAGAGTTCAGTATGTAAACCACATTAAACATACCTGCAGGCCTCAGGCTCAATTAGACCTACTTCTTAACCTATGTAACCAAATTGCGTGTTTATTTACAATTACTTATCTGCATATTTTTCTTAAAAATCAGTGACGAGGAATATAACAGTGCTATGAAACCCAGAAAATGAATCAGATAAAAATATACTTGTAGTCCTCAGAGAGAATAAAACTCCAGGACCAACCACAACTGTGTTGTAGATATTATATAAAATGTCTTTGTCTGGAGGGCAAAGAGATATTACAAAAACCAAAACACTGCCCATGTCTTTTAGCTCACACTTTCCCCAGGGTGTTTGAGGAGATTTGTAGAGAAAACAATGACATGAACTCACTTAAGAGTTCTTATCAAGTGAATATCAGGTCAAATGGCTTGTAAGAGCAGTGTTAGCCGTGTGAAAGGTGGGTGGAGGGAGAATAGAGTGAAAGGTAGGACTGGTGTTTATTAGCTGAGCCCATGAAGACGAGATTAATCAAAAGTCATTTAAAGCAACATCATCTAAACATTTAACCTTAAAAACACAGCATCAAAATTGTTTTCATGTAAGTAAAAGTGAAAAAGTTCCTGGTTAGTAAATTACTAAAGTACAAAGTTACTTTTAATTATTCTGAATTTATAATTAATTATTATTTATTCATAATTTTTAATGTAAAAGTCTAAAAGACCACTATAGCTACAAGATAAATTAATGTTGTAGCATAACAACAAAGATTAAAGTTACATGTGAAAGTTAACATCGCTAACATTAGCTAGCTAACTACATTTTCACCTGCAGAATAAAGTGTTTTTACACATCTGTGCTACTTATATGAGCTACTCTTCACACCTGGTCAGCATCCCAGCTGACATTTTGTTCAAGAAACCTTTTGTTTGTAATTTTATTTGTCATTTTTCATGTTTGTAACAGTGGTGCTGCGTTTAAAAACTGTGGGGGCGCCAAATTGCACAGAACACTATTTGTTACATAATGTTACTTTAACCCTGAAATCACATTAACTGTCTGCAACTTGTGTGTGTGTGTGTGTCTGAGTGTGTACAGTATGTGTGTGTTTGCGGTGATTCATGGCGTCAAGCAAGGCAGAGCAGCGAAGCAAAGCTGATGAGATATGAATCAACAACCGTGGTCAGTGCTCTTACTGCTTACGATAAACGGGTCGAGCTCATGTGTGTGTGTGTGATGTACTTTACAGTGGGTGTGAATATGTGTGTTGTCTACCTCCATCTCATCCTACAGGCCTTCAGGCACATGCTATACTTAACATTCTCAAAAAAATCACTTTTGAGACTGCTTGTTCCAGTTTATTCAGGCAGAAAATTTATTTTGTTCATAACTGTTTATTGTTGTGGTGTCCTTCCTCTGTTTTGCTTATGATAAGAGATGTTTCATTTTTATCTCTGATCAGACTTTTTCCCAGGGCTATAAAATTATAATCCTTCAGATTTCAGTCCTGATGGATTTGAGCTTAACTTGGTGAGACTTGAAACAAAGGAGCAAAACTTTTATCTGTTTATAGTGCTGCCAAACAGCCCCATGTTGTTTAAATACGGAGGTTCATCACTCACTACAGTATTTAAACTGATCCACTGTATAGTTTTCTCGCTTTCTAGATGCACCTCTAACTGATTGCCAATTTCAGTTATGAATAGATTGTGTTTTTAATGACTTCTTCAAAATAAAAGTCATCCTCTGATTGGCCACTTGAGTGCTTTGGATGCAAAACAGCAGCATCTTAATACAGCTCAGATATGACATATCTGCCTTGATACGCTCACATGCACCCGCCCACTCACATGCAGACACACCCACACACACATTCACACAAACACTGCGGACACCTGTTGTCTCGATTGAAAACAAAACAAAGGTTTTGACAGTTGTGTGTTTATTAGAGTTTGTTGATGGATTGCACAGTGTGTGTGTGTGACTATGCACATGCATGCATTCACATTCACGTACATGTCTGCATGCACCCACATTACATCACAGTCAGTCTGAGTGAATTTACCGTGTGTGTGGGTGTGTGTGGGTGGTTGTGTTATAGGTCAGCATGATTCATGTCCTACATGAGAAAGCCTTTGGGAAAAAAGGAACACACACACATTCACACACATATAAACTCACTAATGCACAATTGTCAAGATTCAAGCTCTCAACTGATGTCATCATAAACTAAGACTATAACGTTCTGTTTCTATCTGCTGCTCTTATGTTGTAGCATCATCGTGCTACTGCTTTACCCCATCAATGTGTGTTTGAGTAAATCTATGGCGTTCATGACAAGTCCTGAAATCACTGCTGCCAAACATTAAAGTGTGCAAATGAATTTAATTTAATCTAAAAACAAAAAAAAACTATATAATAAGGATTCCATTTAGCATCTTCTGCATACGCCCCCATCAGTTCTTTGTTCTTTTACAGTAAACTGCCACTTTTTAAGCTAATATATTGTAACTTTCCACTTTTCCATTTCATACTGATTCGCTCTGTGCGCACAAATATCTTTTTTGTCATGCAACCTTGCACACTGTTATTAAAGAGTTGCACTTAAGTCAGTTCTGAAAATTAAAGACCATCTTAACTCAACCCAAGGGGGGGGGGGCTTATAGCTGTTTTGCATTACACAAATAATACATGGGAATTATAAATACCTTGACACAAAAGTGAGCTCATAGGATGAAGATGAGCCACAACTTCATAAACAAAGCTATTTAATGTTTGTTTTTTGCTGCTGGTTTTCCATTTTCATTCATCCTCTCCTTTACTTTATCATACTATATAAATTATAATGAAATATTATTCAAAAGAAAATCAACTCACTTGCACACAACTCCCTTCCCATGAGAATCCATTGATCTTTTTGTTTACTATTGTGCCTGCAAATATACATTATGTGGACTTAAACTGGGACAGATTTGGTTTACAGTTGAAATAATGACATTAAAGGAGCAATAAGGTTGAACAGATAGGAGGTGTGAAAGGGAGCGCGAACAGCGGATATGGATAGGTGCTAGAAATGTGAAGTGGTGTGTAAGCGGATAGAGAGCGACAGGGGACTACAGGACATCGACTCGAGCAGATACACAGAAGGAAATGGACAGGAGGTGACAGAAAAGCTTTGAGGGGTGGAGATGGAGAAGATGAGCAGGCGTTAGAGTAAAAAAAGAAGGGATGTAATGAGGAAAAGCCAAAGCAAGCTGAGTGATACTGATAAATCACTCTATTCTGGGGGCTTTTGAGCAACATCAGTGTCTGAAATTTGAGTTTCCACAGCTGTAAACGAATCAACAACTGATTCTAAGTTCTAAACCACAAAGATTACTGATGAAAATGAAAAGTTGCTCCTATCAAGAATAGTGCATGGAATAAAAAGAACAATATCTTTTGTTTTGCTGCAACAATATTGGCACTTTTTCTTTTAAATTCTCCACAGCAAGTCCAGAAGTGCGTCTGCATTATTACATCATCTTGAAGCCCCATCTGTTTTAAGTCTTAATTTGAAGCCATTATTATTTGAGCTATTTTGTGCTTAAACTGTGCATATTCCTTGATGAATATGTGCTTCATTAAGTTAATTACTAATTACAAACTAATGCTTCTAAGTCTGTTTTCCCCTAAGCCCCTTAACAGCAACGGAAGCTTGACAGAACTTTTTAGCAGTTTTTGAAAATTACAGCCAAGGTGATTAAGTTTGATTTCCTCTCATTACTGTAAAAAAAGCCAAAATCCTACAGTAACCTGTGATGCAGGAGTGAGGTATTTCTAATGAAAAAGGAAGAAAAAGGAGAGAGAAGGGGCTGATGGGAGTGGAGGGAGGCAGTAGCAGGATAGACAGCAGAGGAGAGAAGTGAGTTGGGTATTGAAGTGACAGTTTGTTGTCAGAGCAGCGAGACCCTGGATGATAGATGGAGACAGGGTCAGCAACTCCCTGCTAATGTCACGACTGATGACTAACTCTGGTTGTGCGTGTGTGTGTTTGTGCGCACGCGTTTGTGCTCGTGCGGTGAAAGGTTCGGCAATTTGAGGGGAGTGTGTGTCTCAGCGTTCGGACGTGTGTGTGTGTTTGTGTGAGAGCGTACAAGCACAAGGTCAGCGCTTTCGGCACAGCACGCTGTTTGTGTGTTTGTCTCTTCGTTTCATGTGTGTATGTTCGTCTATATACTGTATGCGTTTGTTGACTCTGTGTGTATGTTTCATTACGCACAGTGTGTTTGCGCTGACTTGACCTAACATTGCCAGTTCAAACTGTTCCTCTTTGTTCTTTTGTCCGTTTTCACTCACAACATATTAACTGCGGTCCAGCTGTAAAGCCACTTTGCCTCCTTGTCAAAAAAACATATTGCTGTTGTATCTCTGCTGTCGCCTGCTTGTTCTCAGCTCAGCTAATGTTTACTGCCAAACACTGTATAGCAGAATGAAATCTGTAACAAATCTGTACAGCATTTACAGCTGGCTGCACTCACACACACAGTGGTTGTAATGACTTGTGTGCAGACATTCAGACATGAAAGACTTGATTCAAGGCCATTTCTTTCCACAAGGAATTGAGGGTGTGCTGCAAACACAGTGTCCGCCTACTTTTTTATGTTGCATTTGGTGCTAAAAAATACAGTTTGTTCATACTAATTGCATAAGAAAGCACTCTAAGTACAAAGGGTCATCAAAATTTGGATATTTTGGCCTTCACCATGCACCAAAAGATTTAGCAGTTGCAAAGAAATACATAAAGTTTTTGCCCTGAGCCACGCCTGTCAGGTTACAAGTCAAAGTACATTATCATCGTATTTATTTTTATTATGGCAAAGATGTTTCAAATAGTTGCCTGCTCACACATCCAGATGTCCAGATGTAGTGCAAAAACAGCATTAAATTTTAGTTTTGGTTTTGGCCACATGATAACATAAGTCCAACATTCAGCCTCTTCTCAGCTGTTTTCTGTTTTTTGTCTCCAACAGCTCTTAAGGGAAATATCTGTCTCTTTATATCACAGTTCAGCTTTTAAACTCCCTTAACTTGAACTTAACCATTTGATTTGTGGAGCTTGGAAGCTTAAGCTGCATCCACTGTATAATATGTCTCTAAAATTTGATGAGTTTACCATGTTTTGTTGTAATAATGAATATGTGGGACATGCTGAGCGTTCGGATAGGAAGCTGAAAAGTCTGGTACACTGCGGTTGTGTGGTGTGGAAAGTTTCTGTCTGCTGTGAAAACTTATTACCACTGGAATCCACAGTGACTGGTCTGAATCCAGGAGCCAAGACTGCAGTTAGCTTCAATATACTTTTCCCTGAATCATAAAACTATACCTTTCCCTATACAAAGATAACATCAACCCAGTAGCGTACTTAGATATGTCATTTGTTATTATCATGATTGATTTCAAGAGGTCTCTGTTCACATGTGAGCCTGGTTTATAGCCCATGTTACTCTGGAAGATTTATGAAACAAAGCATAAATTAAAAACGATCCATAATTTCTTAAGTGGACATTATAAATAGAGTAATTTGTGTCTACTGTATGCACTGTAGTCGAACTAAAAAGATGTTCTGTTTACACTTTATGCTGTTCCACAGTCTGAACTAAAAACAAGTATTGATTAGTTTTTTTCCATCTGGGATTTCTAAGGAGCTTAACTAGTTCAGCTTTATTATAGACTTTATTATTTTTTTACTTTGTTACAAATTATAGCGACAATAGTATATCATTGTTTGAAGTATTCCTACAGAGTCTCATTTCAGACTCCTTTTTATGAAATGACGTATTGTTATTGTTATTTTTATTTTAGTCTATTTGATCTGTTTTAAATCCTCCAGAAAGCTCTTTGAATTTTCAATTTTCTCATCCTGAAAATGCAGAATGTTGTCTCTTAGTCAGGTCAGACAGGTCACCTAAGCCGGGGATGTTTTTCCCTCAACCTGTTACCGCTCTCTGTTTGCTTTCCACAAACACACCTGAGCTGATTTAAAAGCAGCAGAAGGTGTTTTAATAGTGAATTCAATTCAAAGCCAGCGGAAATGTCTCATGAGAGAGTTCACTAAGTGGTGTCGTTGAAAGGTTAAATAACGATTCTCCTTCTGTTATCTCTGTTTGTCTTTAAGGATTTGGACGTCGCACAGCTGCACAGACCCAGTAAAACCCAGTAGAGTCCAGTGAAGGCCCAGCAGCATCGGCAGAAATGGCTCCAGCAGCCATGTCTGTGCCTTCACCCTCTCTCTCCTCTTTCTCCCCCTCCCGTCTCTCCTCTTCCCTCCTCTTCTTCCTCCTCTCCTGCCTTCTGCTCCTGTCATATCCTGAATCGGTCCATGCAGGTTCAACTGAGAAAAACTGCTCAGCCAGTGGAGACCCCTGTCAAGAAGGTGAGTCTTATCTGTGACAAAACTCCAGTTTAAGGGCATATGAAGATAGATTAACATGGTTTCATATGATAGATGTCTGAGCTTAGCCCCTATAGTAAATGCAATTTGTTGAAAGGGCTCAATTGAATTGGAGAAAGAGTTAAGCCTCTATTTTTGTTCTGTGTATCAACCATGTGTGTGACTGTATTGATGTCACAAACATGTATCAGAGCTGACAGCATCAGTTAAGATCACTTACAGTTTTGATAAAAACACAACATACAGTCCAATTTAAAGGAATAAAACTGGATTCAGTACCATTTTTACTTCACTTAAAGTTTGTCTCATCTACAGTATTTAATTCTGAAAGTGGCATATTAAAGAAATTTAGTCCTCTCTTTTGTTAGAAACAATTGAAGTCGATAGTAAATCATTATGTCTCCATTATAACAGAGGCAGTGGAGGCGTTGAATTATTCAGCTAATTATGGTTTATTGAATATTTCCCATATGGCAGCAGTATATTACTCTAAATACCCCTTCATTTTTTAAATTTCACCAACTCATGGTACCTTTTTGCGGTTAATTCTCTGTGTGACCCCGTCCAAAAAAATGGAAAAGGGATTTATTTGACAGTTGCCAGGTGCTGATCCTCTAGTTAAATCTGAACACTGTCACTAACAAAACCAAATCACTGCAACATACAGAGGCGATAGTGTTTGATTGCCTCCTGAGCAAAAAGCAAAAGGGTACAACTGGTGAGTTATCAGCTCATTGTGGCAATTTATTGCCCTGAAACTACAGCACACTGATCCATTTCAGTAAGTTTTAGTGGGACAAATGGGATATGGAAAGTTACCCACTTAATATAATCCTTAATCAGGGTACTGCCGCAGAGCTCGGAGACTATAAAGGATCAGAGAGATATATAACTGAGGTTAATGCAAGAAATTGTTGGAACCAAATATTTCCTATGACCATTTTCAGCAAAATTCTGATGATCCTTTAGACTGATCTTTTCTTGTTTTTGCATTTAGGAGTGGTACTGCCGGTGTGGAACCCACAGAACCCCTCTGTGGGTGACAAAGTGGCGCGGGCCATCGTTTACTTCGTAGCTCTCATCTATATGTTCCTGGGCATGAGCATTATCGCCGACCGGTTCATGTCTTCTATAGAGGTAGGCAAGGTTCAATTATGAGTTTTCTCCTCCTTATAACACAAACACAGTACTTATGTCAGTTACCACCAGTCATCATCAGTTGGATCTTATGTAATATGACCCAGTTCTGTGGTATCATTTAAAAAATTCATCGACAAATTAACAAGACACAACGCACACAGAAAAACGGTATAATTTTCCTCACCATTTTGTTTCTTCTCTTTTTCTTTCCTTCACTTGTATTTTCCTTATTTTTGGTGCCTCATCATGTGCCCTTTGCCTTTTGGTGCCTCTTCGACTCCTCTCCTAACTTCACCTATCTGACCTTTTCTTTTTTCCCTACTTTTCCTTTCTTCATCCCTTTTGTACCTCTTCATCTCCTTGCATCTCCTTTTCTGTTCCTTCGTTTTGTTTTGCTTTTCTCTTGCGTTATCAATTGTTTTGGTTTTTTTTGTTGCTCTTGCCCTTTCTTGCCTCCTTTTCTTTTCCTTTTCCCCCTCCTCTCTCAGGTCATAACCTCCCAGGAGAAGGAAATAACTATAAAGAGGCCGAACGGTGAGACGACCACAGCCACGGTCAGAATCTGGAATGAGACAGTTTCCAATCTCACTCTAATGGCCTTGGGTTCTAGTGCCCCTGAGATACTGCTGTCTGTTATTGAGGTGAGTACAATATGAGCCCTGTGGCAACACATTAGATTAGCTGACACAGAATGTAATGGGAACACTGTAATCTGATTTTTTTTCCCCCCACCTTTAGGTTTGTGGTCATGGTTTCGAGGCTGGCTCACTGGGTCCCAGCACGATAGTGGGCAGTGCCGCCTTCAACATGTTCATCATCATCGCCCTGTGTGTGTATGTGGTTCCTGATGGTGAGACGCGAAAAATCAAGCACCTCAGGGTGTTTTTCGTCACGGCGGCCTGGAGTGTCTTCGCCTACATCTGGCTTTACCTGATTTTGAGTGTGTTTTCCCCTGGAGAGGTGGAGGTGAGTATAGTCAGAAATGTTGCTCTTCAGCTTGGAAAAAAAGGAAAGGTTATATAGGAAGGAAGTGAAGGAAAGGAAGAAAAATAAGCTGCTAACTCTGTCTCCTCTCTCTTCCAGGTGTGGGAGGCGGTGTTGACCTTCCTGTTCTTCCCCCTCTGCGTGGTCCAGGCCTGGGTGGCCGACCGTCGCCTCCTCTTTTACAAATATGTCCGCAAACGCTACCGAGCTGACAAGAACCGTGGCATCATCATTGAAACCGAAGGAGCGGATGGAGGTTTAGGAGGCATGGATGGAGGAGGAGGGGCTCTGGGTCCTGGGGGGTTCACAAAGATGGACATGCTGGAGCTGGATGGACAGATGGCGTTGAACTGTCACAGTGGGATGGATGGAGGGATGATGGAAGATGGAGGAGCAAAGGACGAAGAGGACGAGGCCAGAAGGGACATGGCAAGGACGCTGAAAGAGCTAAAGCAAAGGCATCCAGACAAGGACATGGAGCAGCTGATCGAGATGGCTAATTATCAGGTAAGGACAGTGTTCGTTTGTGTCCACTCGCAAACAAATTAGCTATTTTAGGTCATTAAGTTTAAGTTCCTCAATACTTGGTCTGTATTTTTGAAGAAATAGTTTGTCATCTTTTGGAAATATGCTATTTTCAGTTAAGAATATTGAAAACACTCTCATGTCTGTGAGTTTAAGATGGAGGTAGCCCTGTTATTAGCTTAGCTTAGCATAAAGACTGAAATCAGAGGGAAACTGCAAGCATTGTTCTGTCCAAAGTTTACATATTAATCCGTCTATATGCAAACAGAAATGTTTTTCTTGAAAGTTTAAATGAAGTTGTGTTTATACTGTATCTCTTTATTAGCACACAGTATCCAGATGTAGTTTATGTTTACTGCTCTTTCTGAAAAAATACCTGTATTTGTAATAAAATAAATTCAAATAATCCCCTCTAAAGTCATAAAAATATTCCTTTTTTCTGTTTTAGGAGAGATTATACAACTGATAATTTTGTAGCATTACACCTGCTTTAAGTCTTTAAAGAGAGCCAAGCTAGCTGTTTCTCCCCACTTTATGCTAGGCTAAGCTAATAACCTGCAGATAGCACACAGGTTAAAAACAACTATGCTTTTCACCCAGAATATCAAGCTTCTTTTTTAGCAAAGACATACATGTACATTACATTTTAGCCAGAGATAAAAAATTTTGTATTAAAATGTTTTAATGGTGTGTACATCTGTTGGATTTCACTAGTCAGCTTCACTCCTTCAATTCTACATTTCTGCCATTAATTTTTTGTGTTTTCTCCATTTCTGAGCTAAAGTGTTTTTATCCAAACAGTTTCAACAAAATGAAACTGCAGAAAATATAACATCATCCATCACATTTAGTATGTAACTCCTCTGAGGGTGACTTTGTAGTAAAGATGCAGCTGGGACACAATCAGGTGTGAGCAGGTGTCTCAGGTGATAGCAGGTAGGACAGCACACAGCTGTTATACAGAGGATGTTTTAAAAATATCTCTGAGTAAGTGTTCTGAGCTGTTTGACAAATTCATTTGCATTTCTTTTACTATTCATGACATAATTGCCTTTGTAAGTTCCTTTAACATTTCTGTTCATCACAACTAATGCACATTTACTTCCAGAAAAAAAAGGAAAACCTGACTGTACACACACAGTAAATATAAACAAAGCTATAAGGAAGTTAATTAAAGTGTTGGCCGGCTGTCAGAGAGCTTTGCAGTCCCTATTAATCTCTCTCACACACATAAACAGACACACAGAGTAAAATAGAGTTTTTCAGAACACTTTTTTTTGTACAGTAATGTTATGTGCTGATAAAGGCTGCCAAGAGAAAGGTGTTTTAATTGAAACACTGTAACATGCACCCCCTGCGCCATCCAGGTGATATTGTGCCCGGTAAGTTATATGAACTTAAGATATGTGAGCGTAACAGTTCAGTCTTGACCGTGGAGGCTGTAGTCTGACAAAAAATTTGTAACTCGAGGTCCATGTGTTACCTTTTTTCTGAACTTTCAGCTGCATCTCCCACAGTGACTTTAAGCTTTAAGGAACACTGTGAGATGTGATGAAAAGCTTTGCTATGAACCTCGAGTTAAGATTTTTTGGGGGAATTTTAGATTTGTGAATTGTTAATTGATATTCATAAGTGATCACAACTTAATGCTTCGTTCTAAATTTAACTTTTGGTTAAATTTGGCTTTAATTAATGTAGTTTCTGTTGCCAATTTGTCACAAAAGAGATTAATCGATCAGTTGGTTAATCTGCATCCCTGGTTTAAAGAAAGGACTGAATGGCTGTAACACGCACACACCCACACACACACACACACACACACACACACACACACTCCTTGTTGAAAGATTTATTCACACTTAAATTTTAAAACATGTTTATTTTATGACTTTTAGTCATCAACCTGGCACATTAATGATTCCTCTCTTTTATCCTCTGCACACATTTTATCCTCTAATGCTGAATAGTAGATGCTGTCCAAGTCTTTCCCCTCTTCCATCCCTCGCTTTCTCTCTAAAGTCATTTTTTGGTCTTGGATTTTTGTTTTTGATGTGAGGGAGGGGAGGAAAGGAGGTTGGCGGGCTTCCTAAAGTGCATTGGGTGACTCCCAGATGTTTGTTTGTATTCAAGCCTCCCTCCCTCCCTCCCTCCCTCCTGCCCTCCCCCCTTGCAGCTTCCCCCAGAGCCTGGCTCTGTAAATAAGAATGACAGCTGCCCTGGAGATTAAACTCCACTGGATAAATTGAGGTTCTTGTGGTCATAATGAATCTTTAAATTAAAACAGAAATAGCAGTCCCCCCGTGGTACCCTTGGACTTGGGCTTTCATTAAATTAGGCTAACTTGCTCAGCCAAAACATATCAAGTTCTTAACTAAAGTAACCATAACTTATTCCATCTCTCAAAAGAGATGCAGATTTTATGAGGATTCAGGGGTGAAATTGCCAGCTTGCTTCACTTAAATTTAAATAAATCACAGTGTTCCCAGCTCTGAGGCCATATTTAATCTAATTATCTCCACAACTATATTGGCCAATTTATACATTTTCTATTTGTTGGGCCTTTAGGATATTACATTTTTTTTTAATTCAGCCATACATTTTCATCAATATCTTTACTTTAACACTGATAAGGCTCATAGATCTCAAGTTTGCAGCAAAGAGAGCTATCTACAGTCTTTTGCATTATGAAAAAGCACATGAAGTAAATGGCTCTACCATCAAATCATTCTTTTTCATTGTAATTCCACTTCTTTGCTTTATTTTTTCTGCCATAACTTGCTTTCACAGTTAGTTCCAGCTGTCTAAAGAATAAATTATGCCCAGAGAAACAGATATCTCCTCATCTTGAAGTGCAGGATCTTGGTTTGGACAGACTTCAAACATGCACCCATCCTAACCCAACAGCTTAGTGAATATTTAGCTGACTTTTGACCTCTGACCTCCCTGTGGACATGTAAGAAGAATTTCCCAAGGGAGCTTCACTGCAAAACCCTTAAATTTCAGCTGTCTCTTTGAAAGTGCAAGCATTCAAAAAAGAAAGCCAAGTCTGGAAAAACAAATTGAGTTATAGATTAACATAATGAAAACAATAAATCACCTTGTTAATTGATTGGTTTTCTCAATCAGGTCCTGATGCAGCAGCAGAAGAGCAGAGCATTTTACCGTATCCAGGCAACCAGGATGATGATTGGAGCTGGCAACATCCTCAAGAAGCACGCTGCCGACCAGGCCCGCAAGGTGAGACACAAACAATCCCCCTTCAATAACGCTGGACCTCTTATTCACAGCTCAAAAACACACCTGACTCTGGCCTCATGTATCTGCTCTCTTCTTCTCTGTTTTTCCAGGTGGTGAGCAGCCATGAGACCCAGGCCCAGGAGGATGACCCTCACACCGTCAGGATGGAGTTTGAACCCTCCTTGTACCAGTGCTTTGAAAACTGTGGTTCCCTGAAGCTGACCGTTGCCAGGCATGGAGGAGATCCTGGAGTTACTGTTAAGGTGTGTGTGTGTGATTGTTCAGACGGACAGTGTGTATACAAAAGTGTCTGTGTGTGAGGGACTCGAGCCAAAACAGACAGAAAACAAATATCTACTCTGAGCTGAGTTTACTCAGTTTACTCATCTTTGGCAGTATTCCTAGTCTTAGTCATAACATCTTCTCACTCTGAAGGCTTTCTGCATCTTTGTTCTCTCCTTTGGTCGAATGCAGGTAAAAGGATAGAGGTGGATGAGAGAGGAGTGTGAGGGAGAACTGGGGGGTGCAATACAAAACACCTTCCTTTCTAGATTTTAACCTTTCAGCTCAGGTTGTAACTCAAAGAAAACACATTGCTGCTGCAAAAGGCCCATTGATCTAAGCTTATCGCCGGCCTGATACTGTGAATAAGAGATTTACTTTCAAGTCTCCCACAGAGAGTCTCTGTCAGTGGAGTGATATCTGATCTTCTCACAGGGGCTTTGCAACACTGCGTCTGCTCGATTCTCCCTCTTGTATACAAATGAAACTCTGATGCAACATCAGTGCTGTGGAGGAATGCTGACAGCATGGCCTCAGTCTGCCGTCTACTGAAGGCTGATTTTGTTAAGTGAAGTGGCCTGTTTAGCCCACACACAGACTCTTGAGGCATGGCAGCACTTTGGAGAGTTATTATTCTCATGAAAACAGAGGGTTTTCAATGAGGCTACTTGTACTGGATGGCACACTCGAGTTGGTCAGATGTTCCAAGGATCTCTTCACATTCACAGACTGAAATCTGAGCCTTTTTAAAAATACAAAAAGAAGTTCAAAGGAAACTGTTCAGCACTTTAATCTCTTCAAGGATTTAATTTAGAGCAAGGTAGTCATTCTAAAAAAGTAACATTTTGACAAGTAAAACATTTTTATTATATCATGGAAAGGCCAGCTAAACTACAAACAAAGACGTGCATTGAGAGATATTTTTTGCAACTTGAGAGCAGCAGAAACAAGCTGTAAGCATGCTGACATAATACCAGCTCTGGCTGCTAAGGAGACAATTTAGCTTTAATCTGTTTTATAGAGTTGAAGCAAAATATAGACTTTCTTGTAAATACATTGAAAAATTCAGTTTGACCAAAAAATGTCACATTTACATTGTTTTTGAGCAATGAAAATGAAAATGAAACTATAAAAATATCACATATAGCAGCTTTGAGTTCACTAAAATCGTTAATCTTATTTGGGTAAACAATCCTGCTTTACCATCTATAATATACCAGAATAAACCTTGTTTCTTACAGATGTTTTTTGGTGTCATATTAAAAGTATCTACCCTACAGTTCTTTGCAATTAATATGTTTGTGCTTTTATAATCATATCAAGATATAATTTTTCACATTTAAATCTTGGGTCTATATAAACACAAGCAGCATTGAAACATTTCAAATACTAATAAGCCTCAGTTAACAGTACTACAAGCAATATACTGTGTAATGGATTAATTCAAAAGTTAAGTTTCGAGCTGTGTCACGTTTCATAAAGCCAGAGCCGAGCCAAGAGAATGACTCCAACAGCACCACCAACACTGTGACATTCGTTCAGCTTTGCCCACAAATTATTTTGAAGCGATCCAGTTTTACATAACAGAAGAGACAGAATCTGCTCGCTGTTATCTGAGAAAAAGCAATGTAGGTAAGTTTCTAATCCCCTGCAGAGGATGAATAGGGTTAATAAACAGGGCGTATGGAGAGAGGATGCAGAGAAAGAAGAGGTTACAGGGAAAGTTTTGTTGTACTATCTTCAAAGTCTTTATTATCAGACTGTATCTGACCCGAGGGCTCAGTTTAATGAAGCACTTTTTCTTGTTTTCTCTCACCCTTTGTTCACATCTCCCAAAATGCCTCCCCTCTTTTTTTTCATTGCTGTTCTTCCCTCTCTCTCTCTCTCTCCATCTCTGTTCTTTTCTGCACTCTATGCTCACCCTCTTCCTTTGTGTTTATCTGCCCTTTTCATATCTGCTCACTTTTGTTTCATCTTTTACGGCTCTTTTGGCTCTCTCGTTCCCCCTCGTCTCACCCGGCTTCCCATACTCTCTGTGTTCCCGTCTCCCTCAGGTGGATTATCGCACAGAAGACGGCACCGCAAATGCAGGTTCAGATTATGAATTTGCCGAGGGAACACTGCTGTTTAAGCCCGGAGAGACCCTCAAAGGTAAAAAATACCAGTGACGGCAATTAAGCATATTTTCATAAAACATATCAAGACTTTTCCACTGGCTTCAAGAAAAACAGCATTGTAGGTTTAATTTTGAAATTATCTTGCAGTAAGAGTGGTGCCTCCAACTATTAATCACCATCCCAAAATGGTAATTTTTTGAACAGAGATCACAGTTGGAGTCATCGATGATGACATCTTTGAGGAGGACGAGTACTTCTATGTTCACCTCAGTAACCCTCGAGTGGTTGGTTATCCTGAGATCGGCACCGCCCCCCTGGATGCCAGTGTCACCCCCAAAGCTGTGCTGGGTGACAACCACACAGCCACAGTGACCATCTACGACGACGATCACGCAGGTACAAGGACACCCTGACATTCTGCAGATATGATGCAGATAGATGTTTGATTTTAACAAAATTATGAAGTTTATTTGATAATTAGCATGTAAGGCATAAATCATGTCCTTGTTATTGCCATTCCAAACAGGCTTATCATAAGGGAGGAGAAAAACAAACATTTTGTAGTCATGTTTGAACTGCTGTAGTTTAAGTTGTGTTAGAACTGCATGCTCACCAAACACATTTTCAAAAACTTTTTTACTTTTCATAAATCCTCATGTGTGCATTTAGTTCAAATATCCAGGTTATCCACAAAAAAGGTTTGAAAGAAAATTAACTAATTTCTAGTCCTCCCATGTCAGAAAATTTCTCTGTGAAAGAAGTTTGACAGCATCTAAAGGGATTCAAAAAGAGAGAGGATGGGTGGAAAGTGGGCGTTTACCTAATGCTCATTATCTTTTATCCGGAGAGAGTGGGTGGGAATATTATCCCTTTCACTATATATAGGACTCACCTCAGAGAGCAAGCTAGTGAGTGAGAGCGTAGGTGTTTACAAAGAAGTGCTGTATTTCCTTTCTTCTTTTCTCTTTTTCTCTCAGGTATCTTTACCTTTGAGAGTGCCAGTCAGAGGGTGAGCGAGAGTGTGGGTGTGATGGAGGTGAAGGTGCTCAGGACTTCGGGGGCTCGAGGCCTGGTAGCCGTCCCTTACCGAACCGTGGACGGTACTGCTAAAGGAGGGGAAGACTACGAACTGGCCTCCGGCAAGCTGGAGTTTCAGAATGATGAAACCATGTAAGTACAGACATGTTGATGCTGTACATCTGACAAGATCCAAAGTCCCTTTGATTTTTTTGTGCTTTTATGCATTGTTTTCAAAGATTGGGCTTTTAAATAGTTTTGAAGTCAGTATGGTGACTTAGCCTTCACAGGTTTATAAGCAGATACATGCTGAAGTTCTTTTTGCTTTCTCTGCAAGACGGATGATTCAAAATCATGCTGTTTCCCTGCGTTGTAATGCAATCGATGCTAGTTATGTTTTGTGCAAAACAAAAACAAATGAATCTCTCCTCGGTCCACTAACTCTATCAACTTAAATAATCTCCTTGCTTTTTTCACGGATGTCAAACTCTGCGCGTCGCATAACTATTTCAAACGGAATGACAAGAAATCAGCTTACAGCAAACTCGTCTCCCCACTCAAAGTATGACGGATGCAAGTAAAAATCTTGGCATAATATTTGATGTAGATTTTTGTTTTGATGCTCAAGTTACAACTGATGTTCAGTCTTGCTTCTCTTAGCTTAAAAAATGTTAAAATCAGATATCACAGAAAATCTATAATCATTATATCGTACTTACTTAAATTTTAAAATATAAAGAGAAACTCAGCATGTTCCTTTATTTGATTTAAAAGATGTTTTTGAAGCCCCAGTGACATGTTTCCTCTGTTTCTGCTTCCTCTCTGTGTGACTGACTCCCATTCAGAAATTGCTGTTTAGTTTAATTAAGTGTTTAACATGCATTCACAATTTAAATAGCTTCACTAGGCAGATAACAGTGTAATAATGTCACTCTTCAAGGTAGGCTACTCTGCATTAAAATGTTTGCACGCACACACACGCACACACACACACACACACAAAGACTAACACACACAGCACTGCTGTTGCGTCCTTGAGCACATGCATTTTTAATATGCTGATGTTAGCTGTGTTAAATTGACCAATACATAAAGCGGTTGGGAATGCAGTTTCCTCAGCGCCCCCTGGGGCCTATAAAGCAAGGTCCCTGTGTTTGTGTGTGCCTAAGACTATGTGTGGTGTGTGATGTACTTGTATCTGTAAGAGGTCCAATTTGAAAGTAAGGGCGTCGGTGCCATGTGAGGACATTTCTGCCGGTGCCTGCTTCATTATGGTGTTGTTTGATTGACAAGTTCAGAAATAGCGGTAGGCTTAGACCAAATAAGCACATAAGGGTGTGTGTGTGTGTGTGTGTGTATGTGTGTGTGGCAGAGGCCAAATGTTGACAAGGCCATTGAAAGCTGTTCGTCTTTGGTTCGCCCTCAAATAAAAGACTCAGTAGATGGAGCTGGCCACCTGTGTGGGTGGTGTGCTCTTGTACTTCTGTTCTTGTAAGAGCAGTTTTAGTTGTAGACCTTGAGAGTGAGGACATTTTTCGTGAAAGTGCTGGTCAAAGAGCCGTTGGAGTTTTAAGACTTTGGCACCGGTGTAAGATTAGAATTACATGTAAGTTGAGGTTGAAGGCTGAGGTTAGGTCTGCACTTCAGTTGTGATCAAGACTTCGGGGACATGGCTCTCAGGCTTCAGTCCAATTTCAGACCAAAATTCAAATCAAGGTCTTTGTACTCCCTCGTGGCAGGTTTGTTAAACTTTGCCCGTTCTGATCGGCTTACTGGCCACCTCAGCGTGACATTGGGTTTCATTTCTCCAAAAAGTTTAACTCAGTTTTAATTTTTTTTTTTTCGTGCAGGGCCTCTGCATTTTTTTTTTTTAGCATCCCTGCAGTCTGCACTGCTGCAGCCTAAATGCACCAACAACATTTTAAATAAGTGGCAGGACTAGCATTTTCACAGAGGATCCTCACAAGTATAGGTGTACAAACATGTTTGTGTGTGTGTGTGTGTTGTGTGTGTGTGTGTGCACCAGACCAGAATTCTCAAATGAACAAGAGGCCTGCCAACTGATCTCAGCTGGACTCTAGGCATGAGGGTCATTACAAGGGCAGAGTCTTTTTGTGTGTTTGTGTACTGGCTCAAGTGAATTTTAAGTTTGAATAAGGATGCATCCAATCAGATAAAAAAGTAGTGATTTCTTGGAGCAAACATGCTTAGAAATCTTTTAAACTTTTCAGCATGATTGTGTCTTAATGTCAGAGTCATTTTGCTGCTGTTGCTGCATCAGTGTGTTGCTGTTTTGGGCTTTTTTGAGAAAAAGGACAAACTAGAACAACAAAAAAGAGAGAATTTATGCAAACAGGATGTGTTTCTTTTTTATATCCCTCCCCCTTTTTATTTTTTCATGCCTACCTCTCTTGTGTTTTCTCTCCTCTTTTCATCATTGCACCTTTGAGGCCCTTGTCAAAAAATTCCCTCCTCTACACTAATATAAACCTGCTTTTATCCACTGAGCTCATTTGTCTTTTTTATCTCCATCCCCCGTTACTGACTTTTTCAGTCTTCCCCTCATTAAATTTATACTTTTTATTTACCTTGGATTTGTCCCATATAGTCGTTTTCTTACTTTCTTTTTTGTTTTCGTCTCTGTCAGGCTTTCTTTAACATCTCTTCCTCTTTCTTCCTATTTCCAATATTCCTCTGTGGTATATTTTTAGATTTTCTTCCGTGCAGTGTGAGTTTTGTCACCCCTCCTCCTCCTCCTCCTCCTCCTCCCTCGTTCCCTCCCTTCCTCACCTTTTCCTCTACCCTCACCTCGCTGTCATCTCATGTGTCTCCTCCCCCCCTTCTAACCTGCTCCTGTGCACTCTTGGCTCCTCTTCATTTGCATCCTCCTCCCCTCTGCCTTTCACCTTTACTTATTTACACTTTCAGATTTTTCATCTTCTTTTTGCTCCCTCCACCTGACACCTTTATCTTCCTCTCTTCTTTACTTTCTCCCTTCTTTTACACCTCCCTTCTCCCTCACTTTATCCCCCTCATCATCTTCTCCATCCATCTATCTCTGTCTAACCCTTTACTCAGAGAAAAAGGACTCACTGCCAAGGCAATTTAACTGGATCACAACCCCAACATAACTCACCATCCAGACCTCCCTCCATTCTTCCTTGTCCTCCCAACAATATGTCTTCCACCAACCTGCATTATAGTTTTGTTTACCTCTTTTTTTGCTTTTGCTGCATTTAAGCAACCCTGCATTCATCTGTCATACCACTTATTTATCCTGTCTGCTGGAATAAGCTTTCTCATAAGCTGGAAAAGATTGAAGTGGTAAAAGTAGGAGGATGGACTGAAAAAAGTGGGGGAAGGGTAGGGAAGGGGTGAGCCAGGTGCTACTTAAAATTCTCCGGGAAATTCCACAAGGCATATGACAAAAGGAGAGGAAAAAGAAGTGAAGGAGGATTTCACAAGCTCTAGTGTATAAAATAATAATGTGATATTAAAGTGATTCCTCAAAGAATATTCCCTTGTCTCTCGCTCCCTTTCATGAGAGTCAGAGGTCAGTTTTTAGCTGAGAGCTCTCTGGAGCTGTTCAGGATTCAGACTCTTGCTCATTTACACTTCAGAGAAGTAGATGTTTGCTGAAATGTTTGTTTCAGCAGCAAACCATCAGATTTACACGCAAGTGCACTCAGTTTACTTGTTGTGATAAGTACTACTTAGTCTGTGTGAAGGGCCTGCTTTATAACCGGGGCATGTTGTTTGTGAGATGTGGGCATTGACCCGACGGGGGGTGAAGACAAGAAAAAGCTTTTCTGTTAAATAATGGGAAAAGTAGGATTCAGCTTGACCCATAATAGCAACTAAAAGTCAGGATATCTCACTCTTCCGCTTTGATTTGGATGATTCCTTTTTAAATCTGACTCTTGTGAGTTCTTTTCAGTTATAGAAGTGTACCATTGCATTGCTGGAATACACTTTAAAACTTGGGTCCTGCCATTTCATTTAGTTATTTTCCAGAGGCCACCCTGCCATCTAAATCATAGCAAAAAAAAATGTAGCAACAGTAAAACTGTTTAAAGAAACTTTGATGTGCAAATGTCTTGAAGCACATAGGAATAGCAATTCAGTCCCACAGAGGAAATGTGTTTTCGTTTGCAGTCAAAAGCTGCGTGTGGAGAGAAAAGGGCAGGTAGTCGGGAGTGCAGAGCTGAAGAGCGAGAGATGGATTGAGGAGAAGACGAGGAAGGATGTCTTTGTTTCATGACTTAATAATGAAGTGAGGACAGAAGTGATGGAGAACGTGCGTGAGAGAATAATGTGGATCTCTAAGTAAGTTAAGATCACTTGGAATTTATTCAGTGTCTTTCTGTGAGAAATCACGCACAGTTGCAGCACAGTGGATCTTCATTTATTCACTGTTTTGACCCCCATCCTACACTGAGGGAGGAAATTAATTCTCTCTCTGTTCAGCTGATGGATTCCTCTTTTATTTATCCTCCTCTTTTTCACAAACAGAGCTGAAGAGTTTCTCCTGGATTTGTCTCACTTTCTCTCTCCTTCTTGGTCTCTTTGTTAATCAGAGGGCATGTGTGTGCAGAAGTCAAAGTAAACAGTGTGTGTGTGTGTGTGTGTGTGTGTGTGTTAAGGAGAGAGGGCGGCTCAGCAGGACCAGTTTATTCTTAGCATTCCTCTGACCTGCAACTCAGCACAGAGTCACAGCCGAGACACAGACACCTGTGTGTTCATGGCTGTGTGTGTGGTCCTCTCCTCTGGCTGCTCATTAGAAATTTCTAACAGGTGTCGCCACCAAACTGTGCCGACGCCTGTGCAATTACTTCCTTGCCCTGTGTGTGTGTGTGTGTGTGTGTGTGTGTGTGTTTATGTGTGTGAATGCACTCACTTTGTATAGCAAACCACCTTCAGCTACTCAATATTATTTCTAAATAGAACTAAAACTTCTTTATATGTCACCTTGCAAAAGAAGTTGTATTTAATCATCATTGTAATTCAGTAGATAGCACTTTTCATCACTTCATACAATAATAATGCAGCTGTTGAACCCAAGCCCCTTTAATTACATTTAGTTTGCCTGCTAATTTTACCTCTTGTAAAAGCTGTGAGCCTAAGCTTCGACTTTAAATGATAAGCAGCAGAATAAACCCTTAAGGCTTAATAGAAATTTTACAAGCAATTTGTTGCTTAATTTGAGACAAAGACAAACAAAAGCAGGTTTCATATTTCTAGCAAGCAGATTTGAACAAATAAAGCTACCTAGCTAATTAAGGTAACATTAGCTCAAGGAAATTTGTGTTAACACTTCAAATCCAAAAAAGAAAGTTTGAGGCAAAAGCTACATGATGTATTTATGTTCAAACACTTTTTTCTTTTAACATTTCACAAGTCAAGTCTTTCTAAGACAAGATATAACCAGAGGGATGGGCATAATTGAGCATAATTGCTGGAGTTGCTGGACGATTACTTCCTTAAATTTAATAAAGAACAGAAGGGAACTGCTGACAGCTGTGATGGTCTTCAGGACCAGCTTTCACACAGCTGAGAAATACAGCTGTGAGGGACTTTTATTCTGATGTTACCTGTAACCATCTAAACCGATGGTTAGAGATGACACATGGTCACCGATGTGGGTTGTAAGTTAGTTTTCTTTACATTCAAGCTGCGATTAAACAGAAAATACACTCTTTAATCCATTCATGTTGGTTCTTGTGATTCTAAAACAGTAACCACTCCTTTAACTCCTTTAACTCTTTAATGAAGATGTTCCTCTTTTCAGCTGCCTTAAACGCTAAGTTATGATTGGACAATCACCGTTTAATAGAGGCGTTCAGTGTATAATAAGTTTCAAGAAATGTCATCATGCATCCCAAATAAGTAAACATTTTTACCGACAACCTTCATCTCAGCACTTCAAGGAAACAGAGGCTGTTCTTTTGTATTCCAACGAGATCTCAGAGATCACTGAAACACCCCCTGAAGCACAGTAGCCGAATTACCACTTCACAATATTAAGTCTTACTGTAATCCAAGCATCCTGCTATGTTGTGTTATGTGCTAATGAAGCCCAAACACGGCATCTTAGTGTTTTTGACGAAGCTGTCAGAGGAGCTGTGATCATACATTAGCTGCTGCTGAGGGAGAAGTCAGCTTGTAAGTTTAAAACAACACATTCTCCCTTCGGCAAAGTGTTTCTTGGAATTTCGAGAAAGAGAGACGGAGGAAATATGAAGAAAGTGAGAGCGTGAGCTTGTGTGTGAGTGTGAGTGCGTGTTTGTGTGTGTGTGTGTGTGTGTGTAAGTGGGTGTGTGTTGGCGTGTGTCACCGTGCTTGTAAAGTGTTTGATATTTGCAACCTGTTTCTCCGTCTGTCACCAAAGTGCGGTGACTAACCCGAAGCTGTTCCCAAAATAAAACATCCTTTGAACTCCAAATCCCCAAGAGCTGTGCGCTGTATGTGTGTGTGTCGTGCATTAGGTTGTGTGCGCATTCAGGTGTGTGTCTTCATGTGCACAAACATCCAGACTCATTCATGTCTGTGTGAGAGTTTGAACTCGCTTGATGCTGCAGGTGTGTGTGTGTGTGTGTGTGTGTGTGTGTGTGTGTTAACAGTTTGCTTGAGTTCCTCACACTCATGTTTGTTGCTCATTTAGCAAGTGTCATGTCATCTCTTCTTCTTACTGCAGCACAGATACGCACACACACACACACACATCCAACAGACACACACACACATAAGCATCCTCCAAACAATCAGCATGTGTGCTCATTGTGTCCTTCCTGCTTATCAGCACACTGCTTAATAAACTGTTTATCATCATATTAAGATAAACTGTGGCTTCAAATAACAGCTTGGTTTTATTCATCAGTGTGTTCAGAGTGTGAGCATGTGTTGTTTGCTTGATGTGACTGAGGAGACGCCAGAAAAAGCAGCGAAAAATGGATGATGGTACAAATTACCGATCACACAGCAGAAACACATGCAGTGCAACACCGGGAATATAATAAGGATGCTTTTATGCTGCTTTGCATGAATCAAACAGTGCGTTGTTAAAAGTGCAGCAGACATTCCTGTTGGTTGGTCTGCATACCTTAAAAGTTTTTTAAAAATTTCAGAGGAAAAAAAATCAAGGCCCTTAAAGTAAAAACCATTTGAATTGATTCATTCTATGTGAGAATAAAAGGTCTGCATTTGTGTCTTCTGCAGTTCCTTCGTTGTTTGAAGTGCATATTGTTTTGTGTGTTGTGTTAAGAGAAGGCAAGACACCACATGGTCCGCCATAATTTCAACACAGCACGACTGAGAAGTTTTCACACCTTCATGCCTCTGACTCTCTAACTGGAAAGCCTGATAGTTCTCATTATAAGAATTCTCAGTATTGGTAAAGTAATTGACCTTGATCCGTGTTTCAAACTACTCTGTGTTTGATCCTGAAATTTGGATGCTAATGAGACTGAAAAGTCCTTGAAATCTCATTAATTCTGATGTTTTGAAAAAGAAACCCTCACGTTGCTTCCTGCTGGGCATTTTTAACACATAAAAAGAAACTGATGAAGCAGTGATGTAGCTCTTTATTTGCTTTTTTGTTTTTTATCGGGTATTATTGATCCATCTAAATTGTCTGTTGTAGCGTTTTTTATGGCGACAGTTACACCAGTTTTTATCATGCATTTTACAGTCTGATCCAGAGTCAGTGTAGTGAGTACAGTATGGTACAAAAGGCCCTTAAAGCTTTTATATAAGGTTGGACAGTAGCCACATATTTATTGTACATTTAAAGACAGTTTTTACCTCCAGCAGCTGCATCGCGGTCTATGATGTCTCCTCCTCTACACATCCCACATCCCTTCAGGTTCAAATAGCAGCCTGCTAATGGGAAGATAAACACTTTCACCCCCCCACCCCACCCCACCCCTCTGTTTCACTGCCCCACCACCCCCCCCCGCCTTTTTACTTTACATTCTATTGAAGAACGTCAGAACATCTTCAGGAGTGTGACAGGACTTTTTTTTCCCCCTGTTTGTTGCCTTAGCAACTTTTGATCCCTCCTCCCGTAAGCACAACAAAGAGGAGACAGCAGAAAAATGCAAGAAAAAGAAAGCGAAAGAAAGATTAAGAATAAAAGAGAGAAATTATGGAAAATGGAGCTTTGTTGTTTTTTTAAATGGTGTTTTTTTTACCGAAGGATTTGTTTTTTTCCTGTCATGGATCTTTGCTGGGAGTTGAAATACTAAGAACCGCATGATTACACTCTCCGTTATTTCTCTCCTTATCATCTTTTCTCTCATGCATTTCATCTCTTCTTCCACATATGTGTGTGTGTGTGTGTGTGTGTGTTTTCATGTGTGAGGTCCACGTCCATTGTTTGCTCTTTAATTAGGAGGAAGAAAACATTCTTTGGCCGAATGGATTAAACAGATTAAAGAGTCAAATCACATTTTGTTATAGTCATGGTCTGCCTGACAGAGAGAAAGACTGAGGGCAGAAAGAGATAAAGAAGAGCTGAATGACAGAGTCAGAGAGTGAAAAATATAGAGAAGAAGGAAGAAGAAAGAAAGATTGAGAGGAAAATATAGCAACAATATAACACACACATGCTTTTATCCTTCCCTTTCTCCTCCTTCTCCTTCCAGCCTCTAATTGTTTCTCTTCCCTCTTCATGCTTCTTGTTGCTCTTATTTTCTCTCTTTTCTCCCCCCCTCCTCTTCCTCTTCATCTTCTCTAATGTCAGAGCAGTCAAAGTTAAGTAGCTTAAGTCAACATCTATAACAACTCTAGAAGCTTTCTCCGTGTGTGCGTGTGCATCCCTTTCTCATCACGTGCACGAGCCTGTGTGTGTTTTATGCTTCAGCTGTGTATTGAAATCGATGTGGCAGCCGCCGTCTGTTGTTTGCCTATTGACATTTTCCACGGCACTACAGTAATTCGACTGGCAGAGTCTCCCACACACCAACTCATACACACAACCACAGAGCACCTCTGGCTTCCTCTTAACTCAATTTTAACCCGTTTTGAATCCCGGCCTCTAGCTCCTCTCTGTGCGTCTCTGTCTGGCAGAGCTGCTGTTTAACAGGAGCGAAGTCTATTGATTTGAGGGTCTAAGACGAAGCCAACAACCTGACAGTTAAAGTTGCAGTTGAGGATGTTGCAGGAGCGGTGTAGACAGGTATTCTTGAAAGTGAAATGTCGCGATGCTAAAATACAAAACAACTTCCAGTCGAGACAGCTTTGACTTTGAAATGCTAACCCCGCTGCCTCTGACTGTCTGGCTGTCTGTTGTTTCAGCCCTTGTAGCTCTTCCCCCCCTCCCTGCCTCTGACTCTTTGTTATACAATTCTACCATTAAGCATCTCTTTCAATCCCTGTTCCAGTTCCTCTCTCTATGCCTCTTATTTTGTTCTTCATAGATCAGCATCTTCCCCTCCAGCATTTAGTTTTGAGGTTGTCTGTCTGTACTTCAGTCCCATTCTTGTGAAAGTGAGATCTCAGGAGAGCCCGGGGGGAATTTTTTCAAGTTTTAAATAAATGTCCACTCGAGCTCAATCATGAACACATTAAAGTTATGTGATCGAGGGTCACTGTTATGTCATAAAAAAAGGATCTGAGCCATAACTTATTGGAATTGCTATGCTAATTATGACCAATTCTTACCAAATTGTCTGATAGGATAAAATAATGAAGTCATGACATTTTATGTCCAAAAAGTCAAAGGTCAGCTTCACTGTGACTTCATAATGTTCTGCAGAAACACCTTTCTGGCCATTATTTAGCACCATCACTCATAGTAGGAACAGAAGAGGAGCCTTTTTCCCATTTTTCATGTTTAGCTAGATCCTGAACTGATGACACAAATTTAGTTTGTCTTCCTTGAAGCTTTGCTGATTGTATGGATCTTCTTTGATGCCAGTTTGAAGATGTGTGTGAAGCATCCTTGCAGTAACATCTGTATTTGAAGCATCTTCTGCTGTCATGGCTAAAACTTGTCGTACTATTAAAATCAGCTTTGAATACCAAGCAATAACATGGAGCTAGACTCTGTTTTGTATTTCTCCCCATGAATTCACACAAACAGACGTACAACTAGGTCACTGGTTTTGCTGGTGTTGAGATTTTGGTGATTGTGGTTGCTGCATGTGAGAAAACTCTCTATTGATCCTTTTTACTCCTAAAAAAGTCTCAAAGTGAAAACAGCATGTATCATGTCACTGTAGTGATAACTTACATTTTCGACAAAAATACACTGGACACCTTTAATTTAATTCCTCCAACATCTTCACTTTACGTTTAATTTTTGGAGAGAAGTTTGACTTGGCTGGAGGAGGCATGCAAACATGAAGCACTTGTTCTGCTTTTAGCTCTGCAATCCCAGCAATTTTCTTTGCTCAGCATACACACACACACCCTATGGTCAGAGTCTTGCGCCCACACACACACACATGAACACTTGACTTTTCCCGGCTCGTCCCTATGATCAGCCCTCAGAGGACTGCAACACACCCTGTAATCATGGCTTAGAGACCCACCGTGTGCTGTGGCGACAGGCTGCCCCTGCACTTCCATGCCCATGATTAGAGCCTATACAGGGGACGGATACAGCCACTATAACCCCCGCTACTCCCTGCCCAACATCTGCCCCAGGCCTCCCTGCTATGTTGGCCTCCACACTGCCACGCCAAGACCACACTAAAGGCCAAAGCACTGGGTTCACTGACCAACAAGGCTGGGGCAGAAGCTCCAGGCGGGGGGGTCAGCTGGGGTGCCACTTTCCATGTATTCAGTTTGCCTGAAAGGATGCTGACAGTTTTTGAACACTTTCTCTGAATTAACCACTTCATACACGCTGTGGGACGGCCTTGAAACATGGCAGGTTTCTTATAAATCAATCAAAAAAATGAAAGGCCAGCAGTGCAGGGATTATATTTCTGTCAATAAACAAGATTCTCTATGACTGGTATCCTCTGTTTGTTTGTTAAGGAGAGAGGGTTTCCCACAACCCCTGGCACCCCCCATGTATGTTATTCTTTTTTTGAACATCAGAAAGGCTAAACATGTGGTAACCAGCTTTTTAGAGGAGTTCTTCACTCCGTACATCGTCTTTTACTGAAAGACACTGAAAGCTGAAGCTCAGTTTGTGATGCAGAATGGCGACCTCTATCTTGTTTGGGTCACACAGCAATCCAAGGTTACTACTTGAAGGTAAAACACTTAGAATTTAAATGATCAAATCATACTGCTTACTTAAATTTCTGCACTTTGAATTTCTGTGACCCATCTGAGCCTCTCCTCCTGGGTCACATGACTGACAGAATGTAAGCAGATAGGACAGATGTTTGATTAGTGGCTTAACTGCTTTTGCAATTTCTTTGTGTCTGAATTTTATCAATCCTCTTCCAACAACAAGACATAAACCAAAAACTGAAACATTTTCCAAATTATTCAATAGATATAGTGAGGTTTGTCTTTTAATATTGATTAGTGAGTTATTATTTGGAATCAAACTAACAAATTATTTTTATTACTGACTGAGCCACTTGACATTTAATCAGGTAATTATTTATGTCTTTGTAAAATGTCAGAAAAATTGTAAAAAACAGTGAACAAAACTTTGTAAAAACCATTTTTTGTCACAAATAGTAAAGAAAAACAACAAATCTCTATATTGAGAAGCTAAAGCAGATTATGTTGAATCAAACGAATCAAACAATTAATCAGAAATAGCTTCCAGTTAATCTTCCACTGGTTGAATAATGAGTTCATGAGTTGCTTATAAGATTAAAATCCTTACAGCCTTTTGTCATCAACCTAATTTTTTTTCTCCTCTTGCTTCTTCTGTTAGTTCTGGACTTTCAAACTCTTTTCTTTTTCTGTCCATTTATATCATGCGGTCGTCCTGGCGTGTGCGGTCTGTCTGTTTGCCATCTCTTGTTCCTTTTTGCTTTAACCATCCATGCTGACATACTGTATGCATGGACTCATATTGCCCAACAATTTACCCTCTTATTGGTCAGAGGGCATTGTTAAATTTAATTAGAGCGATGACCTCTGTTTGTGCATGATGGCATATTGCTCTTATGGCAGTATCAATCTAATGAAGTGAAGTGAGGAACGATAAAACAGCCTCAGACTGTCTGGTGTTGTCCAGTGGCAGGGATTATAAAACTCTTGTCCAGCACACATGACAAATTGCCCACTCGTCAGATGTGTTACCGGACAAAATAAATATTCTGATTGCAAAAAGTGGAGGATGTTGTGGGTGAAGCAATCAGGTGCAATCAGATGATAACTGCTCGGATAACAGCTTTTATGAATTTAATATGAAGAGAAAAGGGGGATTTATAGTAGCTGGTCAGATTTAAATGAGATCATTTGTGACATTTTGATGATTGTGATGATGATGATGATTGGATTCAATTAGTGGTCTTTCATTCACAGCTCTCTGATTCCACAGCTTTGTTTATGCTGTAAAATAACTGAAATAACTATCATGTTACGGTGGATTTCGTCGCGGAGCAGAATTTCGAGCAGTAATCAGTCATTCACGGTGGATTGCATTTTGTTTTACTTCTCTAATTCATCCTTGAGGCCTGGTGGTAAAGCAAAAAATGAGTCGGTGACTCTTCATAAACCTTTTGGTTCTGGAGGCTTTGTGATGAAATGATTACTGGCAGGTCTAGTTGGGGAAGGGTTAACATGTTAACCAAGGAAGACATGCTAAAGCCATAATACCAGCATCTTTTGTATTACATCAGTTCATTAGTTTATTGAACGGCTAATACCAGAGGATATGGATCAGTAACCGATTACATCAGTGAGAACCTGCAACCTGCTCTGAGTCTCAGACCAGAGATTTAAAGAACTTGACTCTGACATGATGAATGCACGCTGCTCTGAACCAGCGATGATCTTGTTCCTGACTGCACTAGCTCAGGGTAATCTGGTATGATACACACACACACACACACACACACATACACACACACACACACAGAGACTCTCAGTGATGTCAGAGTGATTAAATCACTAATAGCTTGCGGAGGAGACAATGTGACTCACACAAGCTCTCCATCTCAACTCACATCTCTCACCCTCCCTCTCAGTCCTCTTTCCAATACAGTTCCTCTTCTCTCCATCGGACTCCTTTTAACCCGTTGTTTCTTTCATCTCTCCGTCCCCTATTTCTCCTTATACCCTTTCTTTTTCATCCTTGCTTCTTCCCTTATCTTCTTCCAACTTTCCTCTTCTCCATCCTATTATTCTGCCCCGATCTTCCTCTCTTTTCTCAAAATTTGTCTCTCACTCCTCCTCTTTCTCCCTTATTAATCTCTTTTTGCCCTCCACCTCAGCTCCATCCATCTTCCTGCCCTGTCGTCTCTTCACTTTTATTCTTCCCATCACAGATATCTTCTCTGTCTCCCTCTTCATTTTACAGGATGATATATCATCCCTCGCCGTCTTATCGTTCAGCCATCCGTTCCTTCTCACCTCCATTGCTCTCTCTTTTGCTGCATCGCTTCTTCTTACCGCTTCATCGTTTGCCCTCCATCTTTATCACTGTTCACTTTATCATCCTGTTCTTGCCTCCGTCTTTTCTTCAAATTCTCTCAGTTTCCTCTTATTTCCCGTGTGTTTTTCTGTGTAAATGTAAGCAGAAGGTGTGTGCTTGTAGGAGAAAAATAGGACTGAAAAGTTTGGCTCGTGCTTTTGAAAAAGTCAGCACAGGCCTGACTGTAAACCAACACACACACACACACACACACACACACACACGTACCTGCTGTAGGAGAACACACCCCTGCTTTATTAGAAACAATTATGAGTTTATCACCTTTCCTGTGATCATCAATGTGCCATAAACAGTCTGTGCACACAGAATAAGAAGAATTTAAATGGGAACTCGGTTATTCTTGTTCTCATTGACTCTCTTTCTTTTCTTGCTCTAACGTCCCCTGATGGTCACTGATAGAAACCTTTCATGACCTCCAGGTTATGAACACACTTGAGCATATACAGTGAGTGATGGATAGACAGATGGAGGGGATACAGGTGGAGAGTGAAGGTGTCGGAGAATGATGAATTGGTTTGGGGACGGGCGGTAAATGAGAACACAGGTGAGAGAGAGAGAGAGAGAGAAGGAGGAGGAGAGACGAATGGGCCAAAGAGGGGGCGAGACGGAAAGACAGACAGAGATGGAGTCTGGGAGGGGGAGGAGAGACGGATGAATTGCTGGGAGAAAAGAAAAGAGGGAGAGGAGAGGGCAGGTGGAGGTGGAAAGAGGGAGAATGAGAACAAATGATGGCTAGAGGGAGAGAGGTAAAACAAATAGGACGAGAAGAGGAGAGAGAGAGAGGCATTGGGTGAGGAGAATGGCTTGCATTTGGTGAGGCCAACTGTTGGCACCCTGGGTGGGGGAGAGGGGGATGAGATAAGGGAAGGAAGAAGAATAAGTGAGAGGAGATTGAGAGGAGGGAAAGAGAAGTGGTAATTTTTCTTGTGCCAGGGGCAGGGAGAGAATTAAGAGCGTGTGTGTGTGTGCGTGCGTATCTGTGTGTGTGTGTGAGCCTTTGGCAAGCAGCAGTCTTGCAAGCATGGCAGCAGTTGGCATGGCGATATATAAGTACATATCCCATTGGCTAAAGACTCTCACCTTGAGCCGCCAATGCCAGTCAATCAAACAAAGATGTCATTACACACATAATGTGATTGTCCGTATGTGTGAGAACCACCGCTGACTGCTTCCATTTGTTGGAATGGCTTTGGCTCCGGAGGTAAAGTGGGTCGTCCTCTTAACAGAAGGTCTATGGTTTGATTTCTGCATGTTGAAGTGTCCTTAGGGCAAAACATTATACTCCTAAAGTGCTTCTGATGGTTTTTTATTGGTGTTTTGGTTTGTGTGTGTTTGTTCCCGATGAGCAGGTTGTAACTTTTTACAGAAGCCTTTGACATCAGTGTGTGTGAACGGACAAATTCCTTCTCATCTCAGCATTAGTTAATCTAGATGTCCAGATTCCTGCAAATATAAATCACTTTTACAATTTAATGAGTGTAATTCTCACTGAAGGACTGTTCATCTATTCTTTTTATTGGTTTAATAAATAACTCTAGCTCCAAGCTCCTTACTAAATCCTCTTTGTTGCTGTCTTAATCTAGAGTTTAATTCAGACTGATCCACATGGAAAGCAAGAAAACACCACCCTCATCATGAAGGACTGCTTAAACTACCCATAAAGCAAAGTTTTACATCAAGATGGGTCTTCTTTAAGTATATATTCTGAAGGTCTTGAGGAAGTTCCCTGTATCATTCTGATGCAATAAGTATCTTGCTTATTTTAAAGTATCCCTCCATTACTTTGTTTATTCACATCACTACATAGTAAATCTCGGGTCTGGTAGTTTTGCAGCATTTAAATTTTTTTTCTCTAAGGTACCGATAAAATTTATATGAAATGCAGTCATGAAAATAATGGATTCTTTGGTTTGCATATTTGACTCAAGCTGATGGAGAATATGTACGAGACTCAACCAAATGTGCTTCAAAACAACATGCAGGCAAGTGAAACAGATTTTTTGCCGTGTGCGATGACATTCTTCAAACAGCCTGCTTCTCCATGGCAGTCCTCTGTTTGACCAAAACATAAATATATGATGAGAGTCGCTGAAACATACATGAGAACAGACGAGATGAGAGAGAAGAAGAGAAAGAGAGAGAGAGAGAGAGAGGAAGGGGGATGAAAGAACAAGGGATGACAGCAGAAGAGGAGGAAAGACAAGTGTCTGTCATTCATTTCACTTTCTTTGTCTGTTCATCTTCACTGCCTCTTGTGTTTTTTTATTCTTTTTCCACCCATGATAAAAATAGATACTAGATAAAGAGTGGTTTAGATTAAGTAATGTCATCCTGTCCCGTGCTATATCTGTTTTTGTCTGTCTCTCTTTTTTACTCGTTCTATACTGATCTTTTTTTCTAGTCTTTCTTTGAAATGAGCTTTTCTCTCTTTGCGTTTTACTTGCTTCGTCTTTGTGTTTTTAGCTTTAATCTCTCCATCTTCAGATCCCTCATGACTAATCCATCCTTCATTCTTTCATTCATTAGCTTGTTTTGGTTATTTTTATACCGTCCTATTCTTGTTTTTCAGTTTTCCCTTTATGTTATTCTCCTCAACCATTCTTTTACTTCTCATCATCCTCATTTCTCTCCATCCCTGCGTTCATGTCTGCGCTGTAGAAAACTGATAGTAATGTATAATTGAAAGCTGCTAAAAGGGTTTGCAACATTGTTGGGAGAGCTGGGTGGCCATTATCTTCGTCATCACCACGGCAACCACCTAATGACAGCTCCAAACTGTAACACTATCAACATCAAGTACAGTAAACTGTTGTGTGCAAGAGAAATATAGTCATATATTTGAAAAAAAAAATAGACAAAAAGTTTTAAGATTGCATCAAAATAATCCAAACTCGCTGTTTTAAAGCATTTGCCATGTTTTCTTTTTCGTGAGAAATGCAAGTGAACTGCAGCGGCAAAGCCAATTAGCATTTGTTTTTTTTTAAGCACAGGTGACACAGTAGCTGTTGAAAAAAGTGTCTTTGTTTTTAGCTCATTCTTCACACAGTAACAGCTGCCTGTTTTTCATGCCCGACAGGAGAAGTCAATGAATAATAATCATTTCTAAAATGCAAGTTGCTGCTGTTCAGGAGACGTTTCCTTGTCTCTTTCTCACATCTTCCCATCTCCCAGGACTGAACTGTTCACAGCCCTTTTCTTGGGAGGAGGCAAAATGGCTGACAACACAAGCAGTTACGTAAACTCTTACATAAAGTCAAAGTGTTTGGTGGAGCCCCTGACCCATGATGAACGAGCCGCATCAAAATAAAACATCTCAGCTGACTCACAGATTCATACGCTCTCATGAAGTCGGGCGATTCCCTTTGGAAGCAAACTGCGCGCTGTGATTCCTCTGTACCCAAAACCCTTTTCATACTGTCAGGCTTCTTTTTTTTCACTTTTTAAATGTGCACAAATTGCATTCGGAAGGCGAACTGCCATGCAAAAAATAACTGAGAGAGTCTGGATTGATGGCGTGGCTGCCTGTCTGTCTCAGAGGATTCAAGTCATGAGCCTCAGATCTTCAGCTGAGCCTTCAATCAACTTCTCATACTTCCAATCTGAATCAAATCCTGTGTATTAAGTATGCAAAATAGGAAAAGGTGTTAATGAAATGTGCCTTGCTGTGAATGTGTTTATGTTATTTATGCATTTAATTCACACTTTTTGTGAAATGTGGAGTCTGTTTGGTAAATATAATTTCACTTCAATTACCTCGTTTTTACATATTTCCTTTAATTTTTAATGCCCTAACACTCTCTGCCTTTTTCTTCTCAGTTTCATTTTTTTTCTTTTGCTCCCTGCTGCAAACTGTTAAGTGCAGTCTTGTCCTCATGAGATCTTCTCCAACTAACACATCACACACATGGCTGAGAGAGAAGGAGAGGTGCACAGATGCATACGTTGTCAATTAAAGCTGCAAAGACAAGAACAACTTTCTGCTCTGCTGCTCAGAAAGTTGACATATCAAAGGACGACATTTCTTAAAATATAGCACCAGAAATAACACAAATATCTGTAGATTTCAATTGTGTCTCATTTCCTTTTGATTCTCCGTCCCTGAAAGCATCATTAACACACTAATGACAGTTCATATGCATGTTATTTCTAACACAGAGGGATTATCATGTGCTCTTTAAACCACCAGGGGACATCTGTTTGCAAGTTTGGGCCCATGACAGTGCAACAAAACCATGTCAGAAACCTGAATTATAACTTATATACTGAGATACACACAAACTTTGAGACTGTTTGGGTGGCTCATGCTGTTTGTATATGGTCCCTGTTCTGCTACATGCATCATTCATACATATAAAACATCACCTCCTTGTGTGTGTGTGTGTGTACATGCGTGTGTCAGCTCCTGTCTGCTCTACTCCAGTTTAAACCCAGTTGGGAGAAGTAGTAGTAGTGCTTACATGCTCTCTCAGCTTATTACAACCTCTATGTGGGCGATGAGATCAAATCTTTCCAGTGCTCCTGTTTCTGGCTAAAATCACATCAGTGTCCCTTGTGTTTCTTCTCCTCATCGTTCCCTTCATTACCTTTTCTGTGCCTCCCTTTATTTTCTCCTCTCTCCTCTCCTTCTTCTCCCTCCTCTGTCTTTCTGCCTCTGCCTTTCATGCCATTTTTCTCTCCTCTTTTTCTGTCTTCTTTTTTCTTTTTGTATTTGAGCATATCTACTGTCATTTCTACTTCATGTCACTTTTCTCCATTCTTTCCTCCTTTGTTTTTCACTTGAATATTTTTTCTCATCTTCTTCCACCCTCTCCTCCTCCTCCATCTCTTATATTCCCAGCGTATTACAGCACAGTGGCTCCTCTGGATTACAGCACATCCTGCAGATTTGTGTGTGTGTGTGTGTGTGTGTGTGTGTGGGTATATGTGTGAGTGCATGTGTGGTTATGTATGCATGATGTGATTTGTGACATGGCTTAATCCTGCACAACCAAATGCATATAAGAAGGCATTAGCATGCGTGTATGAGACTGATCTAAAGACATATGTAAGCATGTACAATGTATGAGGTGTATAAGCGACTGTGTCTACACTGTTTGTGTGTTTGTGTGTGTGTGTGTGTGTGTGTGTGGATGATCATATTCCACATCATATTTTCCTGTCATCAGGGTTTCCATGCCAACCATACATCCTACATACTGCCTGTAAGTGTTTCAGATTCTAACACCCTTCCTCCCCTCCATCCTCCCTTATCTCTCGTTCTTCTAACTCTTCTTCTTCTTCTCCCTCTTGGATGTCAGCAGAGGCTGTTCGTGCAGTCGTAGGCCTGCAGGTCGGACTGATAAAATGGAGGCTTTCTCAAGTGTCATTCACAGCTGGATTTATGTTTCTCCATCAAGGTGTTCTGGCCGCTCCACCATAAAATAGAAGCCTCTTATATAGCTAATGAATTATAGTTCAATTTCCAGTCATGCATTGATTGTCCCAGCACCATTACATCGCTATGTATGAGTAAATGGATGTGTCATGTTGTTCATTCGTCAAGCTAATAAGAAAGTCATCTAAAAAAAGAACCAGAAAAATGTCAGCATCACTAGTGTTTACTCAAAATAAGCAATTATAGAGAGACTAATATTCTAATGTGTAATGTGCTGGAAATGTTCTAATGTATTTTTAGACATTTTCAATCAGGCAATTTTTCACTTTTTTATTATTGACGACAAAAGAAAAGTAGTAAGAAATGACTGTGATATGTTCCTTTATCATGCCAGTTTAAAGTCACAAAACTCTGTTAGAAAAAGGGGCAGGTTTCATTTATAGATTTCTGGAAACAGACATATATCTTTGAAGAATGTGTCTATAATCAGAGCTGGACTGTAAGTGTCACCTTGCAAATTCTGGTTTTGAAGTCGTGCATCAAGTTTGAGTTATTTCTCACAATATCCATGTGCATCAAGCATGACCACCTGCAGGTTCCTGCCTTCCTGGCCTTAATGATCCCCGGCAGGCTCTGTCATGCTGCAGCGGCATCCTACCTCCTAATTATGATTGTCTGTGTACATCAATCAACATTCTTAACCTAAGTGTGCCCAAAAAGTAGCATCTGTAGCAGCCACTCCATGTAAACAAACACCAGCTGTGCCAACAGCTTCGGCAGATTAGCCCTGAAAGTATCCTGAACACATCGTGATGAGGAGTAAGTTTTTGATGCAATTTGAAATTTTTCATGAAAACATGAAAATTCCATTTTCATTCAGAGTATAGAGGATTTCTAAGAGGTGAGAATCTAGCAGAGAGCTCATGAGACCCTGGAAATAAAACCTCTTCCTTAGAAACCCTTTAAGTGAAGAATAGGACAAGACAGCGTCTTCCCTGTGTCACTGTAAGTGTCGAAGTGTCTCTAATTCTTTGACTTTATTGAATTTCCTGTGTCAGAGGCAGAGGAATCCTCTATCTTTCATTTTTCTACAGTTTCTTTTTTTTTCCTCTAACTACCCACAGTTGGTCTGACCTCCTTCCTCATCTACCACATCCTTTCATCCTCCTTCACCCCCTTTTCTCTATCACCTTTTCTTTCTTCCTCCCCTTCCATCCCTCCTTCTGTCCCTTTTCTCAAACCTAAAATCATATCATGCATCTATCCATCTCTGTCATCCCACACACACCAGGGATGCAACTTTATTACTCACCACAGCTGGAGACCACTTAACACGGGTGTGTATGTGAGAGAGAAAGAGTGTGTGTTTTGTGCTCTTTCTCATTAGGCTTTCCATGATATCGTTAGGAGGGGTAATATCTCTCCCCTCAGGAGCTCTTCATCTCCCTGGTTCTCTCTCTGCTTGCTTTCCTTTGTCGGTGTTGCCTTCACTCAGATGAAGAGCTGAACAGAGGTTTTCTCTCAGCCTACCTGCTCCTGAAGAAGTGTGTGGGAGTGTGTGTGTGTGTGTGACACAGTAAAAGATTCAGACCAATTCATATCATTTGTTCGCAAAGAGCTCTGCTACAAGTTTCTGCCCTTTCTCCACTTTCTGCTATCTGCAAACACTCAAAAGCCGCCGTCACTCAGAAGTCTAATGTTAGCAGCTCTAACTTTTGCAGCGTGTCTTAACTGTGTGACGGTAGATTGTGTAGAGCTGCATTCACATTATTGGCATTTTGGTAAAAAGAGGCCTCAGCTATTGGATTATTAACATTAGAGTTAAATTTTAAATAGGACTTTAACCTTTTCAGCCTTCAGTTTGCAACAGATTAATGTGACAGTATGCCAGTATCTTCATTATAGTATAACACATATTCAAACAAAATTACCTGGAGTCTGGTGTAAAGGAATATTTCCTTTAGGTTCTTTAAGGTAAATGTAACATATGCAGGGGTCATCGTCTGTATCTGATGCCAAGAGAGAAGAAAAATGGCATCTGTTTTACCATGTTCAAAATAATCATGCCATAGAAATGTGAAACTATCGAAACAAACAGAATGTAAAACTGGCAGTAATAACTAGAAACTGAGCCAAACAGAAGTCCGACACTCTTCTGTGCCAACAGGGACCAGCAACCAGACAGCTAAAGAAAAAAGAGAGAGAAAGAGCTATGTGTTAGCTTTTGAGATGGCTGGCCGAGCTTAAATGTAGCAGACTTTTCTCGCTGTCTCATACATTTGAATAATTTTAATAATCATCATAATTCAGGTTGTTACACTACATACAGTTAGCAGCACATCTGATCATGATGACTTAAAAGCTAACACCAGAGAAACTAGTCTTAGCAGTAGTAAAGGTACCTGGTCACAACTGCAGCTTCATATCAATGCTGTTGTTTCTTTGTGTCTGTTAGATGGCAACTCTTTGTTAAAATATCTAACTTATGTTATGCTTTGCCATTTTTTATGATAATAATATGTCTGTGTTGTGGTTGCAGCTCTTTCTGCTGCTCTTTAACTGACCATAATCAGTTTTTTCAGGTTAATACAAACAAGTTCAACGAAGAAATTAAACTTGCAGCCTGCAGACTGAAGTGCAGTGACTCCATATGCAGAGAGGGTCGTTTATTATTTAAAGGCGAATATAGGTTAAGTGTAATATGATGTAATGTGATTATAATCTCATTAGCTGCAGGTCGTTTCTTCTTCAAACCTGTGTCTAAGTATCCATATAAACTATCTGCCTTTTTCTCTGTTGCTGTGCCAGACTGCAGTTCTCCTTTTGAGACTATAATCCAATTACTGTAATCCTGTTTTTGTTCTTGTTTTTTTTTCCTCAACTATCACAATACTCGGTTAGGTGAAGGTCTTTTAAACATTCATGTCCTTCTCCTCATCTCCCCTCCATCTTTTTCACTTTCTTTCCAGGAAGAGTCAAGCAATGGCCTCATGGCATTGTTGTTCAAGTTTCACACTTTCAACTATAAACTTTTATATGATCTCACTTTTACTCCATGTGTGTGTTTGTGTGTGTGTGTGTGTGTGATAGAGGTAGAGAGGTAGAGAGATTTAGAGGTTATGCCAGAAGCAGAACCGGTAAATCTGAAGTCTATATAAATCAGCTTCACTCAAGAAAATGAGATGTTTGCTGCTGTGGTCCAATAAGATGCTCTTGTTCACACACACACACACACACACACACACACACAGGCTCACAGCATCTAAAACTAATGCCTGAAAACACACGTATGCTCGCACACACTCACATTTTCCAGTTGCTGTAAATCAAAAGTAGAATCGGAGCCAGAAGAAAATGGAAAGAGACGGAGACAGAGATCTAAAGAGAGGCCACATCCATTAAGTAATGTGATGAGGTCTCGGCTAATCAAATCAAAAATGTCACTCAATCATTCACTTCTTTAAAAACTTTAGAGTCTGATGCAAACTCACACACACTCTGCTGCAGAAACTTATCCATTAAACTGATTTATAACCCACTTGTTTCTTCCGGGACTTTTTCAATCAGTAATACCTTTTGTTGACCTTTTTCACTGCTCGCTTCTTTCGCTCCCTTTTTCAGTGTCTATTTTTGGCAGGGCAAGTCCTTTGCTCAGTGAACTTGGTATGTGTATGTGTGTGTTTCGTGTCAGTGTGTTGACATACCGTGGCTTTGAGGCTGCTGTCTGACAGAGGAACAGTCTGGGAGCAGGTGTCAAAAAGTAACAAGGTGGGAATATAAAAAGAAGGTCAAAAAAGAGAGAGAGAGGGAGGGAAAAATCAAGTGATGTATTGCATTTAAGATTGTATCTGTCAAGTGGACAGCATGACTTCAATAGAAAACAAGTTTAAAATCTACATTTTTACTTTATTATTTATATTTGTTAATAGTTTTTGCATTAAATGCTGAAGCAGTTTAATCTTAAGTAGATTTCATGAACTCATGGAAGGCAGAAGTAAATTTTTGTCTGCACTCTTCATGTCATTGTGTTTAACTGGGAACTTGTTTGGAATAAAAGTATCAGTGTGGTTATAAAGGGAGGTTAATGCTGTAGATTTGCAATGAGATTGTAGCATCCCAGGGTAACAAGATTTCTCTTCCTAGGAAAAACACTCAAAAGCAAATGGCTGATCTCTCAGTACAAGTCAGTCAGGGTGATGTTGAGTTTGAACTCAAGAGAACAAGCATGTCAAGCAGAAATGCCTGCAGCTCTGGTGATTACACTTGAACATTAGAGCTGTACTACTAGAGCTCAGCGCAGCTAAGAAAAACAGATGCTTCATGTATCTAAAAGTCTTTACTGGGTTGGGGTAACTCATGCCTACCAGGCAAGATACCCACCGATGGTGCCACTGGTGACTTTGAAAGAGTTTCCTTTGCAAAATTAAACAAAACCAAGTGTCTATAGTCACGCTGTGAGCTCTGTGAGGCTGTACTGAGGAACAGCAGTGCTTTAGTTTTATTCCAACATTAGCATGCTAAAATGCTTACAATGTTCACGTTAACATTCTGGTGGTATAATGTTAACATCTTCACCGTTGTATGCTACAATTTTCTAATTAGCTCTAACTACGAAGTACAGCTGAGGCCAGTAGACAGTCAGACTATGGACTGCTAACACCAAGAAAGTGGAGCACATAAAACCTCTGCCAAAATCACTGCACTGGCTTCCTTTGAGCCAAAGGATAGATTTTAAAGTCATTTTACGTGTCTATAAAGCACTAAATGATCTCGGGCCTGAATACATCAATGATTGACTTTTATGTCACGAAGCATCCAGACCCCCTCAGGTCATATCGGACAGGGTTACTGAGTGTTCCCAGGATCAAAACCAAGCAAGGTGAAGCAGCTTTTGATTTTCAAGCTTCCCAAATGTGAAACAAGTTTACTTGAAGTCTGCTCCAACTGTCAGCTCACTTAAATCAGGGCTTAAAACATTCATTTTTGGATTGAATTTAGATGTATAAGTTCCTCTGTTTTTATTGTCTTCTACATGTACTTTAATGTTTTCATAGTAAATGAATTATGAGTAGGTTCACATGTACGATTGAAGTCTGATGCTTTGATGGCCTGTAACCAGAAGATGAATTGAGTTTATGTGATAATAGTCAGAAAAAAAGTCAGTGAGAGATGGAAAGATGGAGGCTGAGATGGAGATGGAGAGAGGAGGGCACAGATGGGAGTGCTGCTACAACTATAAATAATGAAAACATTACAGTCAGCCTGTGTGTGCATGTGTGTGTGTGTGTGTGTTGTCAGCAGGTGCAAATGGGCCAGATTAATGCATATTGTTGTGAATCCCCCCTATGTGTTTACCAGGGGCATGTTTTCATGCATATTATGTTTGTGTACGTTGAACTAATTTGTTTTTGTTTGTGTGTTTGTGTGGCCTTCTGAGTTACTAGTGAAAGATGAATGCGTGCAGAGGTGGCCGGCTGTCTGTTCGTACAAAACACATTCTGTGTAATGTGTATGATGGGACACATGACACGCTCTGAGGGTGCACTAATCCAATATGTATGTGCATGTTGCTTATCACTGTGGATTATTTTATTTGTCTATGTTTGTATATGCAAGGTAAGTTAGGATCCGTCAGTGTTTGCGTGTGTGCATGTGTGTGTGTGTGTGTGTGTGTGCACATGTACTCCTGTCCCCATGAGTGAACTCAGTGTGTACTGAGTCGTAACCCTTTACATCTCAGTGGAGCCCATGCATTACTCATACTCCTCTATCAACCTCCCTCTGTCTCCCTCACTTCTTTCCTCTTTTTTTCCTCCTACTTGTCCATGTACATCTTTCTTCATTTCTTCCAAACTCTCACACTTCGCAGTCTCTCTCATCTCTCTTCATCTCTTATCTCTGTTTACCTTTCTCAGACAATCTATCTAACTCTCAGTCTTTCCATTCTAGCACAGTGATTACAGTGGCAGTCTCACCACGGCAATTTTTTTTAACAGTAGGTCGCTACACAGGCATCTTATTTAACAGTTGAAATCACAGAATTTATTAGCTGCAGCTAGGTAGCTAATTTCGCTAACATTAGCTCAAAGTGTTGGGTGAAAGCACAATCAACAAACACATTTTTCAAAGTATTAAAAAAAAAAACTCCAGAAAACAGATTGTGCACAGTACGTGAAACAAATTGTTTTACTGCATTGTGCAGAAAATTAGATGTAGTGTTATTAGTACGATAATGTTGATTGCAACTCAGCTTTTAATATAATCTCCTCCATAAAACTGATTAGAAAAGTTACCACTCTGAGCTCGAGAGTGACACTCAGCAATTGGATATTTGAAACTCTCACAAACAGACCCCAAACAGTTTGGATTGGTGGCAGCAACTCCTTCTCTCTAGTGCTCAACATCAGTCAACAACAGTCCCCCAGGGCTGCGTGCTCAGCCCCCTCCTGTTCACTGTGTACATCTATGACTGCAACCCCCTGCAGTGTAGGGAACTCCACTACAAGAAACCTTGTAAATCACAGAGAGCGGAGGCAGAGCAGCTGGAGAACATCAGAGGCAAAACCACCAAGTATTTTCTCAACAAAATATGATCCAGTTTAACCAAAAGCAGTAACAATTTTCAATGTATGAGACAGAGCGCTGAAAAAGCAAGTGAAACATACCTTAGAAATGATTTTAAAGCTGTTAATTTCAGCAGTTGAACAATCATGCCCACAGTCATTAAGGTTAGGTGACTTGAAACTATTGGAGAAAAGAAACAAGGTCTAAGATGTAAAATACAACAGATAATTGTTTTTTCTCCACCCACTCGTGCTCTGCTGAAAAGATAATTAGGCCTATGTAATTGTTGAGGTTTTTTTCCCTCTTGTTTCACATTTGGATAACAATATTTTCATATCTTTTGAAACACTGTTGAGAGTTGGCTGCTCAACCTGATGTGATGCTGGAAATAGCAAATCCAGCCAGTTTAATCCACTGTTGCTGTGAGAGCTCACCAATGAAAACAACGCACTTCCACTTCTCCGCAGCCACATCACTCTTTCACAATCCTCTCCTCCCTCCTGTTTTTCTCTGTTGAACCGAAGCCTATTTGCGGTGTCAGAGTCAACACGGCTGACAGTGAAGCATATGATGACACAGCCAGGTGGAAATGAGCACTCTCTCTTTCTTCCTCTCTGCCTGTCAAACACAGATGGAGTGATGAGACGAGGATTATGTACTCTGGGTGAAAGAGACCAAAAAGAGGCCAAACTGATGTGACATGAACATTTTGCAGCCTTTAACATTTGAAAATTAAGACAATTCAAAACAGATTTAAAACTAGGGGGGTTACAAAATTAGTATGGATTGCCTGATTTGAAGGTTTCATTTATTCATGCAGACATTGTCGGCCAATGCAAATTCAAAGTTGCATTAGTGAAATAAATCACTACCCTGCCTCCCTTATTACAGTCAGCCTGTGTGAATTAATTGATGCCAGGATTATATTCACAGTGCAGATTATTATGACAAAGGCAACATTGTTCAGAATGAATAAAGTGGTATGTGTTTCTACCACTAGTTGAAAGGAGGTTCAAGTTCAAAACTTTGACACTGAAAAACCTGTTTACATCCTTATATATGTCGATATATGCAGATATTGTACTGAAAGAGGACATTTTTTTAGGGCAAACAAATTAAATACATTGCATGTGACAATTTTACAAATACTGTTGTGGATAAAATATGTGCAACTTGCCAGATCTGTTTATGAAATATTCGTTTGCAGATCACGTTTCCCCTCACGCACAACATCCCTTTGTCAAAAAGTGGAATCATAAATAATTAATTTCTAGAGACCAAATTACACACTTTGAATATAAAAATGCTAAAGTACATGTGTTAACTACTTCTATGCAACACATAAAGTGGCTGCAAAGACGCTGTTAGTCTCAACACATTGGTTTTAAATGATGAGTGACTAAGTGTGCCACTTATCTTTCTTTCTACTTTTTGCAAATGGCCTTTTCTAGAAGTGAGATAATGCACCATGCTCAGCTATTTTTAAAAATCTCCGCCTGTCTTTTTTCAGTTTACTTGTTACAGTTTGGTTGCGGTACGTGTCTCTTCAAAACACTTTGCGCTGCACTTTACAGCATCCCCCCTGGGTGCCCCTAATTGAAAATATCTCAACTGTAGCTGTGCTCCTCATTGCATCACGGTTAGCTGTATAATATGTAGTAGCGCCTCATACGAGCAATGTCAGCTTCAACCTTCAGCCATGCAGAAGCACCTCAACATTTTCTGCAAGAGTAAACAGGGGAGTGTCGTGTTCGTTTTTATTAATGCATCCTATGTGTTGCATATAGGATAGTTTGATATTAATGAGGATCACCTAGCAGTCTTCACCCGTGTAGCTGTGCTTTGTGTCTAAGCAGCAGAAATGACCTCCTGTCCAATTACAGCGTGACGGGGTGAGACCCAGCTTTAATCTGCACTAAACAAACTCGCTATGAACTCTGTGTTATTATGAGGGAGAGCATTACGCTGGAAAGGTTAATTACCTGAAATACACTCACCCAGTCTCATCTATCTCTTTTTAACAGGAAGATCATCGAGGTGAAGATTATTGATGATGAAGAGTATGAGAAGAACAAGGCCTTCACCATCGAGCTGGGAGAGCCCGTTCTGTTGGAGATAGGCCAAAAACACGGTGGGTGTCTCTGCGTTTGTGTGGCTTTTCAAAGAGAAGCCATGAGAGGGGAAAGAAACAAGGGGAAGAGTGACGAACAGAATCTTTATTTAACTGCCACCAGACCCCCCGCATGCCTTTCTCTCTATAAACAGGGTGAGACCTGAATTGATTGTCTGAAACCTTCAATTTAAACTCAAATTAACTTGGGAAGCGTTTTACTTTGATCTAAGAACATGGCTTGGAAAGGTTTATAAAAAACGCTGGGCTTTAGAAGTGAGCTGCTTCCTTGTCGCATCATGTTAGATTGCAAAGCTAACAGGAATAATAACCATCACAACTAGTGGTTGGGCCATTTCATTATTGAATGCATATATAAGCTTATTATATAACCTACATACACAGTAAATGCCCATAAAGCTATCACTGTACTATGAAACTGTGGTTGTATGTGCAAGTATTTTGTAAACTAAGCAGCAAGAAAAGAGCAGATTGGACAAAATGTACAATTCATACCTCCCTAATGAGCTACCTTGATCAGAGGCAGCCCTGTGCTTTCATTTTCTTCTTTCTGAATCCACATAGTTACCTGAAAGCTCTGAGATCCATGAATCCAAAACATCTAAGCCCTTCAATTTTTTAAGAATGTAGGGAGCTTTAGTTGAAAAGGCTCACTGCAGCAGGAGGAGAGCTAATCTCAGATGGAGTATCAGGAGGGCTATAAGAACTGTAGCTGAAAGTCAATAAGTTGTTTCTGCAGCTTGTTCTGCTCTTACATTTCTGTTCAAATCAGTTTCTACCAGGTTAAAAGTTTACAAGACATCTGGATTAACTTTCTTTGCTTCATCCAACTGTAAGGAGACATTTTCTCTGTCTCATTTAACTCGATTTCATTAATTTTCTTTCTTTGCTTTCCTTATTCTTTCTTTCTTTTACCAATTAACTCTTGACTGCAGCACTGTTTACTTGCACTTCTTGTCATCTGCAGGATAACTTCTAATCTCTAAGACACTGGTTTTCAGATCGGGCATCAGAAGGGAAAACATTAACAGGAATGGGACCACAAAATTATCTGTATTTTTTAACAAAATGATTGCTAATATTTGCTTTTTCCCAGAAGAAATATTGCTTTTCCCCTTTTCAAGCTCTTAAAAAAATAAACTTGAACAAATGAAACCACTCTTTTGTTAAATTGGTGTCAACTGACAAATACACACTCCTTTATTTGTGACCAAGTACTTGTAAAACTAATGACTTTTCCATCAGCTTCCACCATATTTTGTGTTTGGTGCTAATTAGCACACATTAGCACAACAGCAGTTGTGTTTGATGGAGTGTACGGCTAAATTAGAAACAGCGCAGTGGAGGCTAACATGCTGCTCTGGCTACACCATCTGTGTAGACATGGTGACACACACTTCCTGGTGGAGTGAGGGTCTACACTCTAGATGTCAGTCATGAGGAGCCAACAGCCCGGGGCATGTTTCATTACATGGGGGATAAGATTGGTTTTTATAACACTGTCACATAGCAAGTGGACTGACATCTACACGAATAGACACACTCTGCCACACACACTCACTGTATCACATATTGTACCCAGCTTCTCAGTTACAGCGGAGCTACACGGATAACAGCTGACTCAATTAGTGAATGTCCCTATATGTGAGGAATAAATAATTAGACCCACTATATGGATCTATGGAGGAAAGCGCAGTGCAACATATGGTAGTAGAGAGATAGAAAATATGAAATTCCCATTCATGTTTGTAATGACATGGGAGGCTTGATAGCTCGGATTGCCCATGTGGAACATCAGTGTTTCAAAATTAGCATTTAAATTATTTTATGGACTTTCCTGACTTCCTGCACACATTCTCAAAATGATAACGTGGCAAAAATTGTTAAATCAATTCATGCTGCTCTTGCGTGAAAATGATAAATGGAAAAATTACACGATACATGATTTGAGTTCAAATCACATGCAAAAGCCGATTCATAAACATTGTAGAGGGCAAGGTTTAAAAAGCAAATCTGCAGTTTGTTGAGAAGGCAGGTGCTGCAGTTCACAGATGATGACTTGAGTACAAATGATGTGTGAGTGGGTGGAAAATATGTTAAAAAGGCTTAAATGTACTTATAAATGTTAATTCTACAACTATAAGGAACTATGAATAAACTGTAAATCTTGCACTAATTGCAAGATTTCAGAATGTTAAACTACTAATTAGCTTTTTTCGCATTCAAAATATTGACTCCCTCAGTGTGAAAGAGGTCTTAGGGTGACTTTGGAGTCAGTTAAAGAGACAGTAGTCTCCCTACTGGATTAATAGATTACAGAACATCTGACCTTTTTATTTTCTTTTATTAAATTGTCAGAAGCGTGAGGTAACGGCAACATGTGAAGGCTTGATTCAGGAATTCAGGAATGGTTAAAGGTCCAGTCTGTAGAATTTAGGGGGATCTATTAGTAGAATATTGCAAACACGGAATATAATATTTATATGTAAGTTACCATCAATGTATCAACTGAAAATAATTTAATTGTGTATTAACTAAATAAGCCATTTATATGTTAATTCTGCAACGTTGCACCAACTTGTTTTTATACCAACACAAACAAAATAATCACTTCACACAAGTGAAGCAAACCCGATGAGTGGAGGGTTTCCAGGGATTTTTTTCAGCCAAGGTTGTGTTTTTTTAGTTAAGTAGTAATTAGTTTCTGTGGTCTCCTAGGTGACTCCAATGAGAATAAGCCATTGGTGGGAGCAGAGGAGGAGGAGGTTGCCAAAATGGGCTGTCCCAGTCTGGGCGAACACACACAAGTAGAGGTGGTCATAGAAGAGTCCTACGAGTTTAAGGTGAGTGTGTTTGTGCATACATACATACTGCGTCTCCATTAACATGAATGTGTGTGCATATGTGCATATAAGTGCTCCTTTTAATTTAGTCTTCAAGAGGCCCTTTAAGATGAATCAGCAGCTAATCAGATGAATGTTAGGTTCCACTGAAGTCATGATAACCAGCAGTTTGGCAGCCATAAAGTCAGCTGCGTTAAATATCACCTTAAAAATAAACTGCCTTGAAACTGCCAGTTTTAGCTAAAATGATTTAAAGTGTGTGTCAGCTGCCCCGGTTTAGAGATTAAATTATTCATTTTGATAGCGCATAATGGAATCTCTAATGAGATGCTTGTCATTTTGATAGCAGACAACAAATAATTTATTTTGAGTGAGCTGTCATCTTGCTTCAGTTCAACACAGGCATCCATGGACTGAGAGTTGCTGGCATGACATTCATTTAGCAAATTAGAAAACATAAAAACACTGTATATTGGAATCAGTGTAGTGTGTGTTCAAGTCTGATCTGATCGTGTCTTTCAATTAATTTGTACACTTTCATGTCATGATTGTCATCTAATTCTTATTCTGCCATTTTCCACTGGATTTTGCCTCTATTATGTGATTTCCATTTTGTCTTGAAAAAGTCTCCAATCATTCTGTGTATTTTTTGTTGCACATTTCATCTGCTCACCGGTCCATTTGTGTCCTCTCATGTGTGTGTGTGTCTTCGTGTGCAGAGAGCAGTAAATGAGCTTATTTGGCGGGCTGACAAGGTTATCTATCTTTTTTCCACTCTTTACAGTTGCATGCAATGCTAGCTCTAAGCATCTACTTCTGTGCAATACTGAAATGTTATGGTGGAGTCTGGGCATCATGTTTTATAAATCCGTAAATCCTTAAACTCAACAGACACTGTCAATATTTTTTTTATAATTGGGTGTTTTTTAAGTTGTCTTTGACTTATTAGTGAAAAGCAGCTACTTTCCCTATTAGCAGCTCCCTCTTTCTTCAGGGGGTCATCATAGCAGATCATCTGCCCACTTGCAGACACCAAACCTCAAGATGGAGATCTGCATAAATTTGATTTGGCGTGGGATTTTTACGCTAGATGCCCTCCCTAAGGCAACCCTTCCCCAATTTCCCAAGGCTTGGGCAGCAATTAGGAATGGGCTAGCTTAATGGGGAGCTATGCAGGGTTTAGTGTTTTACCCCCAAGGACACCTCAACATGTGGACAGGAGGAGGGTGGATGATATAACCACTGACCCTCCAACAGACCTCCTCCAATGCCTCCCGAGGAAAATCCACCCCTATAAATAGTGAATAGTAAGACAATATAAACAGTAAATAATGCAGGATTTTGTGCTTGCAAATCCCTGTCAGCTGACTTGTGATAATGACTGCTGGTGCGATGCTCTAAAGATGCTGCAAGCCCTCTAGCATCAACATCTTTAATTGTTCCCTTTCTCACTGCTTTAAACAGAAGACTCATCCACTCTGCCCGCAGGTTTTTCTTAGATTTCACTGGTAGCATCATAGTCAAATTCAAAGCATGGTATTAATTAGCATTTCCAATACCTCAAATTCTCAATACTGATGTTTAAATGCATCTTTGTAATGTGGAAGCTGACTGAAAGATATGGAAAAACATTTTCCACTTTCAGTGTTGCTTTTGGTGAATTAACAACTTGAGGGTTGTGTCTTTCCTGTTCCACTTGGTCTGTGTGCACTTGCATGTTTGCTTTTGTGTGTGTGTGTGTGTGTGTGTGTGTGTGTGTGCGTTTGTTTGTGTAGAGTACAGTAGATAAGTTGATCAAGAAGACAAACCTGGCCTTGGTGGTGGGAAGCAGCAGCTGGAGGGAGCAGTTTGTCAATGCTGTTACTGTCAGTGCAGGTAATACACACATCCACAAACACTGGACAAAAGTCATCATTTTGATTTATGAGCCGTGGTTCCAGCTGACATTTTTCTTTTACTGCATTTATCCGAAAAAACCGACAGGTGATGAAAAGTACATTTCGTAAAAAGTTTGTCTTGTGTTTTATTTTGAACATTTTAGGTTTTTTTTAAAAAATTTATTTACAGTCTTCATGTTGTGCAGGTTCCATTGCTGTCACTAATTCTATATATTTACTTTTTTCCCCGGTAAACACTTCTCTTTAGTCCTGTTTTAAAGAGACGCAGTCAGTTGACATTCTGGGAAATATGCTAATTTGCTTTCTTGCTTAGAGTTGAAAGAAAAACTGAAAAGTTTAAAACAACTGTCTAGAACACGAAATATGAAAACTTTCACCAATTAACATAAAGACTGAAAACAGACAACCTCACATCTGTCTTTTTTGGTTTTCTTTCTTTTTTAACTCTTCACTACAATCCTGTTTTTCAATCTATATTCAGAAAGAAATGTAGAAATGACCATTTGTGGCAAAAAAGCGAGGTCAGACATTTACTTCCAGTCCTTATGTCAGTTAATCCTATAGTCATCACCACATGACTGTAGCTCTGTACTCAGCTGTAAAGAAGAATAAGAGTGGTCCATAAGTAATACATTTTGATTAAATGATTAAAAAAATGGCCATATTTCCCTTTGTTTTCCTCTCATCCTAGTATACTGTCTGGAGAACCGCTCACTGGTGTCCTCAGTTCACTGAAATACAACATTAAACATAGCTGGCAATTATCTGTGTTATTAGCGTTGTCTCCAGCAGTGGAGAGCAGCCTCTCTGTTAGCTCTGGGGAAATCAAAACACGCTTGCAACAGCTGCCCTCTGAGAAGATGAAAACGTTGAGTTAAAAGCTGTTAATGGTTTACATTTCGAAAAGCAGTTTTGGACATTTGCGAATCGATTCTGAACTGCAGAAGATAAGAATTTTGATTTTTCTATAAATCAGCAGACTTTTTTTTTTTTTTGTTACCCACAAGAGAATGATGTTAATGTTGTTATTGAAAGGCTGGGTTGTCCAACATAAACTGCAATCACTTGTGTGCACAGTTGTTCTAAATGGAAGGCGTGTTATTGTTCATACGTGGGAGTGAAGTCATAGACTTTTCAGTCTCTCCCGTTCGACCTTCATGGCGTTGTACATATGAAGAGGTTGGACGGTGTAAAGGGTGGGGTTGTTGGTCGCTGTCAGGAAGTTACAGAAATGGGTGGACACACCCCCTCTAGTTCTGACCTTTAAAGGAGATAAATGAGAGAGTCTCTGGAGGACTGAGACCATCTGACAAGCAATTCTGAAGAAATTTACTGGCTCTTCAACTCTCAGCAAGAATGTAAAAGACTTTTTTTCAAATTTTGAAGAAATAATTCAATCGGAAAGTTGTTATGTCGCTGCGTCCGTCTGTCTCACTCTGTCTCCTTCCTTGAACTCTGCATGGACACATTTTAAGTCCACAGACAGTTTAGTTTTCATCCACTCATCTTCTCTTTCTCCTTTCAATTATCCCTCAATTATTATCCCCTCCACTTTTGAATCACCCTCTGCACCCAAAGGGGATGATGACGAGGAGGAGAGTGGCGAGGAGCGGCTGCCGTCCTGTTTCGACTACATCATGCACTTCCTCACCGTCTTCTGGAAGGTTCTGTTCGCCTTCGTGCCGCCCACAGAGTACTGGAACGGCTGGGCCTGCTTCATCGTCTCCATATCTCTTATCGGCGTCCTGACGGCGGTCACCGGTGATCTGGCGTCGCACTTCGGCTGCACGATAGGACTGAAGGACTCTGTGACGGCTGTGGTGTTCGTGGCGCTGGGAACATCCGTGCCAGGTGAGTGGGAGGGGTTTTAATCTGTGTGCAGGTAATATAGGCAAACATTTCACTGTTGCTGCGTTCCTTTTTTTTTAGAAAACTCCTTTTATAAAATGAGATGAATCATCCTCAAATTTCAGACGTGACTGACAGAAAAACAAAAACAAGCAAACTCCATCTAATTTGAAAAAGGCAGCTGCACTCAGTAAGCAGGCCTGAAATCAAAATTAAATTATAAAACGCCGGCTCCATCACGGTGTTGAGCCTGAACTTGTCTCCGCCTGGAGGGGACGCATTGTCCCGGCACTTTAATTCAATTCCCTCCCTTGTTCCTCTCGTCAGCCGTTTTATTGTTGGCCCTCCATATGATTTATAGGAAGAGCTGCTTTGCTACTTTTCCAGGCGCTAACTTAAATGGCTTGCGGCGAGGTCTCTGGAAAGTACTGTTTGAATCAATTCCTTCAGCAGCCATATTACTGTAAGTTGTTTGTTGGATCTGGAAGCTGTAAACTCTGAATTGATATCCATTATCAGTGTGTGTTCCCTGTCAGGAGACGTAGATACTTATTTGTGAGCTTTTCTTGCCTTTTCTTTTCCTGTTTTCCTGCTTTGGATCTTGTTTATTCTTCAACTTTTTCTCTCACGTTCACTTTTTTTTTTCCATCATGTATTCCTTCTTCATATTCCTCACACTCTCATATCCCATCTCACTTATCTGCTGTGCATGCTCTTTTGCCCCATCCCGGTCAATTTATTATCCTGAATTGGTCTTACCTTACTCCTCTCTCTCTCACTCTCTCTCTCTCTCTCTCTCTCTCTCTCTCTCTCTCTCTCTCTCCTCCTCATATTGCCTGTTATGTTTTCTCCATTGTATCATCCATCATTCTGACCTGTATGTGCTGTGGTACCCAGGTGTGTGTGTGTGTGTGTGGGTGAAAATGTGGTTGCTCTGCGTGCGGCAAATCCAACAGGTCATTATAACTTCCACTGGGAGTGTGTGCTCCTGCATGTGTGCGTGTGTGCGTGTGTGTGTGAGTGTGTGCTTTAGACTTGTTAGAAACATCATCTCCTCTCTCTTCCTCCCTGCTTCCTGACTCGCACCCCTCCCTCCCCCACACTCATAAAAAGTGTTTCTGTATTAGTCCATCGGAGACACGGAGGATTGTTCAGGCAATTTACACCAGATTTGCAGATTCAGGCAATTAGAGAGCAAATGCTGTTTGGAGGCTTTGTTTAAATGCTGTGAAACTATTAATGTTTCTGACTGTTTAAGAGGTTTATAAAGCTCAGTTGTATCCAAGTGAGCTGTTTGAAGAGCATCATGTGTGTGTGAAATTTGCGTCAGTGGTGAATTAGTGTTGCAGAAACTGCAGATCCTCATTAGTTTAAATTCTCTCACACACACTGATACAGAATTACTTTGGATTTGTCTCTGCATTAACTGTGGGAGCTTTACTTTTGGGTTTGCATCACATTCAAGACATTGACAGAAAATGATTGTTAAAGGGTCCATCCATGTGTGTGTGTGTGCGTGTGTGTATGTTCAGTTTCATGACCAACAATCCCAGGTGTCTGTGTTAACACATATAAAGTTTTCATATCTTTTTGTGTGGTTTTGTCCGTTGCTAACAGAGTTCATCATCATCATTCATCACTCCAAGAAAGTTTTGGAGATTTTATTTCTCTCTCTATTTTTTTTTTAATATGAATTTCCACCAGTCTCACTCAAATTCAATAAGAACTCAGATTCATCTCACCAGCCCGTCCAAAAATAGAAATAAGCAAAGACAGACAAACAGTAACTGGCAGCTGTTTCCTTGATCTTCCCTGCCAGCTCAGTTGTAGAGTCTATATGCTTTTCACCCACCTTCTCCTCAAATACACCCACAGCATTTTACAGCCTTTATTACATATGTTCTGTGTTAGGCTGACTTAAATATACAACTGGAGATTACAGCATGGAGACATGAATCTTCCTGAAACTGATGGATAATAAGTGGAGAGACAAACCTGACTAAAGTGATATGATAAAAAATGTGTATTATGACAAGCAAGTGAGCATCCTAAGACTTTTTAAATAAACTTAATTTAAACAGATATCATTCCAAATGCTAATCTTTTGGTCCAAATGAAAGTTAAAACGAAAATGAAGTCACTGGATTAGCTGTTATTGCTAACTAAATGGGAATCTACTTAAGTTGTTTAAGTCAACCAGCTGGCTAGTAAGCTGTTTGGTAAGCCAAACAGAAAACAATACGCACCAGTAACAACCATTAATGCTTACTGGTTTGGTTAATGTGTAACATGTTTTATGACTCTGCTGCCCAAAAAGTGGATTGCTGTGCTAATGACAATAGCTAATTCAGAGAGCCTCATTCTGTTATTGCTATCTCTAAATGATTCATGTAATGTTCGGAGTTTAGTTCAAAGGATTAGTATGAGTGACACACAATCACTGTGAGAATGAGACCATGGTTGAAAAAAAGACTAGTGAGTAATAAAGTTTGAATGAACAATGAGCCAGATTTTGATCAAACTTCCCATATTGACAAGCAGATCCATGAAGATCTTTGATATCTTTCACATCTCTCAAATTGTATATATTCAGTGTCTCTTACTCTTCTCTGTGCTTTCTTTGCTGTTTTCTGTTAATTATCCATATGTTCTGCCCTTTCTCTAACAATCATCCATTAAATGGGCAATAATTTCCATAAAAAAACTGACATTTTTCAAACAGGTTGACGATGTCCTTCTCTTTACACCTCCACGCTTCTCCTTTGTGTTCCTCTGTGTATGTTACATGTGTGTCACAGTCTATATGTGTGTGGGTGGTTTCGTTCTTGATATTACCTTGAGGTTTTTCTCTTGAGAAAGAAATTTCTAAGAGAACATCAAAGGGATTTAAACTCAACTCATTTCCATATTGTTGCTTTACATTATTTGATTATTTTGTTTTGACCCTCTGGTTCGGTAGATTCCTTTTTATAGTTTCTGCTTGGTTTGTAGGTTTGCATATAAAATTGTTCCTTCAAATATTTGAGCACCTGGTTTGCGCTTTATCTGCTTTATAGTCAGATTGGATTAATTCTGAGGCTTCTGAGGAGGTTTGACTGCTCAGTTGTTATTTCAGAACAAAAAAAAGAGAGAAAGAGAGGGAGCTGCCAGCTGCTAACAACTGTCTCCACACGCCTCCCCCTGCTGATTTTAACAGAGAATCATTCACTCAATTAAATTAAAATTAAACTAATATTTAGTGCTCTGCTGGTGCTGTCTGCCTTTGTGTTTGATTTGGGAACAGGAGCCTCAGGACTTGTGTCCGTAAAGCTTTTTCCTGTTTTGCCAGAAGAGCTTTATCACTTCTCAGCATCCTGCCAGCACTTTTCTGATTTATGAAAATGATTTATGGACAGATGCCATTATGTTGTTGTTATTTAGCCTTTCTGAGACTTGCACAGTTAAATCAATAACTTTTATTGTATGAATTTAAATTTAAGCCTCGTCACTCACTTTATCTTGTGATTATATAGAGTCATATCTGTCATTGCTTTGAAAATGCAAAATCAACAACAATAGAAAGAGTTAGAATTGTACACAGGAAGTGAAAAAAAACAAGTTTTGAAATGTGACATTATAGATGATGATCTCTGAGAATTATAAGAATTTCAGTAAAATTTTTGTCTCTCTCATTCAGACACATTTGCCAGCAAAGTTGCTGCCATCCAGGACCAGTACGCCGACGCATCCATTGGCAACGTCACAGGCTCCAACGCCGTCAATGTCTTCCTTGGCATCGGCGTGGCGTGGACCATCGCCGCCATTGCCTGGCGCTCCAAGGGCAAGCCTTTCAAGGTGGATCCGGGGAACCTGGCCTTCTCTGTCACCCTCTTCACCATCCTGGCCGTGGTGTGTGTGATCACACTGCTGTATCGGCGGCGGGCGACGGTGGCCGGCGGTGAGCTGGGCGGACCGCGGACTTGCAAGATGCTAACGTCGCTGCTGTTCGTGTCACTGTGGCTGATTTACATCCTGCTGGCTTCACTGGAGGCCTACTGCCATATACCAGTGTTTTAAATGGAAGGGAGAGGGGAGGGAGGGGGAGAGACCCACTGCCAATATGAATAGAGAGAGAGAGAGAGAGAGAAGGATGGAGGAGAACATGGAGAGATGGCTACTTCAGACCAGTTTTCATTGTCTCAGACAGATTGTTTTTTCTCTTTACATTTCCTTTTGTAAGCCATTATTGAACATTTAATTCTCCAACTATATCAAGACATTTTTTTAACATTGGGAACTGCTTTGGGAAAGAAGACCTGCCATCCGTCTGATGATGAAGAAACTCTGAGGATACATAGAGTCACTAAATAAAGCATTAATGAAAAATTCCAGCCCAGGTTTTAATAAAGCCCTTTTATGTAGTTGCCTCAACAACTTATCATCTTTTGAAGCTAACACTGTTCCGTTAATTAAAAGGTCAATATTGTTTCAGTTTACGACGAACAAGCGGGGGAGAAAAGAAGCCATTAAAAGGGTCTCTGGAGAGAAAATGAAGGTGAAGAAGATGGAAAAGATTAAAAGGTGAATGTGGAAAAGTTGAGAGAGGAAGCTGAAAACGAAAAAAGGTTGAAGCAAAAGTCTGTGGAAGGTTGATGGAGAAACTAGAGAAAAGATGCCACAGAAAAACAAAAAAGAGGAAGAAGAAGAATAAACAGGCAAAAAACTCTCCTCGCTCTCTCTCTCGCTTCCCTCATTTTTACTGCATCTCGTCGTCGCGGGAACAGTGGATCCTCCCATTACACCCAATGAACTCTCATCTATTGCTATCAGTGACTTATTACTTTCAACATCTGTTCCCCCAACTGTACGCTCACAAACACACTCTTTGGGGCCCTCAGGTGAATCTGCAGCGGAGGACCAGTAACTCACTAACTTGGGGGGGAACAGGAAGATAAAAACTGACAACCTTTATTTGTCTTGATCTTTTTTTTTTCCTCCTCTTCTTGAATACACTGTGCGAAAAAGTCCTACAACCCCACAACATACACACACACACACGCAGAGATTGTACACTCTCTGACCTACAAACACACTCCTCCCTCCCCCTTCCTCTTGCCTTACTCTTCCGTCCCCTGTAGGAATTGTCTCAAAGTTGTGATATTGAAATGCTGTAGTCACCACCGACCAACCCCTCTTTTTAATTGAGCCAATCCCAAGTCCTTCTCCTTTTACGCCAATCAGAAGCCTCATAATCCCACGATGGAAACCCACCCTCCCCCCTCTCTTTTTCTAAACTTTTCAATGGCGTCACGTGTTGATGTTGTTACCGTGCAATTGTAAAAAAAAATTAAAGACATATAAATAGTATTAGGTATGAAGAGATGGGGATGAAGAAAGTTAAAGCATGTTTTAAAGATAGAATGTAACATGGAAGATCAAGTCGTTGACTTGGAGGACATTTTAACTGTAAAGCGGCGAAACAAAAAGGAATATTTGATAAGCAGAGTGAAGATCAGACAGTCTGGAGGACCAACAAGAGAGCAGCCCAACTTGTAATAGTCGTCTCCTTTGCAACAAAGAAGCATTGTGCACTATGTATTGTGAGGTTCACTGTTTACACTCTAAAGCTGCGTTAAATTATGTGGAAACAAACATGAAGAAGCAGAGTCTAACAGGAAGTTACGTAACACCACAAGACATCAAGACTAAGGAAAGTTAGGACCAATCAGAATGAAGGATCTTACTGGTTCTGACTTTGAAAAGGACTAAAAAAAAGAGGATGGAGATCACACTGCTGTTTATGACAAATCAAAACTATGAACAGACCCAGTGTTTCTAACTGTATATGATGATGTGTGAAACTTTTATTGATGTGTGTGAGAAAACACTGATATATAATTTGTTTCAACCCCCCTCTTTGTAAGAAAAACCCTGAAGGAGGAAAAGGAAGAACCACACGCCCCTTTTTTCCTCTGAAACACAGTTCAAGAAGATATTTTAAGGAAATCCATCACTTGGGAAATAAGGCTGACGGTGAAGGCAAAATCCAGGATGACTCATAGAGAAAGAGAGGAGTGAAATCCTCTGAGGGAAATGAACAGCAGCTCCAAAATATCACGTGAACATGGTGAGGCAGTTGTAAAGTCGGGACATTTCTTTGTACTCCAAACAAAAACATCACAAGTCTCTGTCATCCAAAGATTTAATAGAAGAACAGTGTCACAGATTATCACTCATCTTCAATGTGCAGTTTTACCTCGCAGGCATTGTACACGTCCCACAAACTGCCAAGCTAGCTCAAAAACTGGCAAGTTTCAACTCACAGTGATGTTCATACTTCAGAGAAATGTGCTTAACCATTGATATTATTTATGGATATGAGTCTGTATCAAAGCTGTGCTATTTATTTTGTTTTTTTGTGTGTAAAGAATCTGTTAATTCAGGCATGTTGTGAAAATGAAAGTGAAAGTAAGATATCAGAATAGCTTAAAATCAAAAATATTCCACATATCATATGAAACAAACCGTTTTGTTATTGTTTGTCTAAGAACGAAAAAAAATCCAGATTTACATTATATCAGTTAAAATACGCCTGCCCTGCCCAGGGGGCCGGACTGAAGCTGGACAGCAGGGATGACATATGGCCTGTCAGTGCAAATGATTGTTAAATGCATTTCCCTTGTTAACAACAGCACAGAGGGAAAACCCCTGCAGCCGTTTTTCTCTCAACTGCCCACAATGCTGTTTGTAAACTTCAAAGAAAATCCTGAGAGAAAAACGTTCATTTACCTTTTTGTTACATGCCTTTTCGCTAAGAGAAAAATGAGACCCAACACAACAGTTTACCTGCCCACCATCCACTTTGTTAAATATGAATAAATTACTCAATGTGAATGCAGGCTGTGCAAAGCCAGCTCAGTCGTGACCAAGCTAAACAAACACAAGCTTGTCCGATGCCGCCTCGCTACGGTCAGTGCTTGTACAAATGGAAGATAAGTGGCGATTTGGAGCAGGAAGGGATTGATCTGCTGGGGTGAAAATGCTTGTATGTGCTGCCCCTTTCCTACAATGTGACATTTGAAATGAAATGCCAGTTCCTTTTCTCCGTCTGGCAGCTGTAAAGGAAAGAAGAAGGTGAAATATCCCAAATCGTAGGGATAGAAAATCAGAGAATAATTGTTGTCTAGTTACTGTTTCAGCTGATTTCAGGGAACCTCAACTAAAGTTAATCGATGAGAGGAGCTTGGCCACCAACTATGATGCTCTTGCTGTATTTTTAAAAATTAATTTCCTCCCACCTCACAGAAGAGCTGCCCTGGAGCTCGTATGGACTTAATGTCCTGCTCAAAGACTCCAAAGACTCTCCAGCATGCTCGGTGCTTGCAGAGCCGTAGCCAGGATTGTAGAACAATTGAGGTCATTCCCCCCTCGCCCCCACTCCCCCAAACATTTGCCCTCAGCAGAACAGAAGGTGAAACTCAAACACATTGGGCCAAACAAGACCAAGAGTCAAAAGCCATGCTAGCAACTCAGTGAAGCTACCACTAATCAAAGCAGTCATTTCAGCTAAATGCTAACACCAGCATGTTAATATGCTAATAATGAGGCTGCTAACATGCTAATTTCTGGTGAGTGTGATGTTTATCATGGTCACTATCTCAGTTTAGTGTGGTAGCATGCTAACATTTGCTAAAAAACACTAAACAAGTTACTCATAAACTAATAGGAATGTCTTTAGTTTTGCACATTTTTGTCCATAAACCAAAGCGTTGGACATGTTAAAATTATGACCAAAGGCTGACAGGAGAGAAATCACCAGAATGATCATTAACCATACTGTGGGATTATGAATGTCAGTGCTAAATGTCAAGACATTTGACTAAAAAATAAAATAAATGTGAGTGTCATGGTGACACAAGATGGACAAATCAGAGGCTCGCCAAAATCATCCTCCTGGCAACATGAATGTTTGTAAAAAAAAAAAATTCATGGTAATCTTTCCAGTGAAGGGAGAGGTGTTTTATTCTGGACCAAAGTGATGGACTGACCAACCAACACTTTCATCCCTAGACTACAAAACACTCCCCATGTTTCAGTTTTGCCTCTAGTATGTAGATTTCCCTCATAAATCTCTAAAAATTTCCTGACATAATACAAAGGACATGACCTCAGTGTTCTCAATCAGAGCTGCAGCCCTGGATGCTCGTCGACGTGATGTTTAAATCTTTATCATCCAGCCGTCTGACTAACCCTCCGCATCCTGTCATCATCTGACGTCCCTCAGTCATTTAAACGCACTCTGAAGAGGGTCAACAGCCAGTCACCAGTATTGACATCGCTAGCACGTTGGCATGTCTCCTGGGGCCCGCTGAGACGTCAGGACGCATGCTGGGCCAAACCGTGTTTCTCAATGACTTGGGCTCCTGTAACAGTTCTCAGTGTAAGAATGAGTGGGCAGGATAACAGTGCTGCTGATGCCACAGGAACACAAGAATGCCGGGACTGATTTAGAAACAGAGGCTTTTTAAAGGTTGATAAGCCTTGCTGGAGGACGGCTGAGTGTGTCTGTGTGCGTATGAGTGTGTCTGTGTGTCTGTGTGTGTGTGCATGCTTTCTAAGTGAGTGAAGAAATGCGACCATATTTTTAGTCTCTTGCCTGTTGCTTAGCGACCATCTATCTGTAAGACGATGTCTTCTTGACTGTTGCTAGTGAGTGTAAGACATTGTGTGTGTGTGTGTGTGTGTGTGTGTGTGTCATTCTCTGACGTTTCTCACATTGTCTGCTTGCCCTTCGTTTAGTGAATGCTACTATAGTTTCTCATTCATCTTTTCTCTCTCTCTCTGCGGGTGAACATCAACACTACTCACCAAATGTTCATCTTTTTTTTTTTCAAAGTGTGTGTGCCCTTTACTTTGTGTTCCTCGTGCCTCCCCTTGCTCGCATGTGTATTCATTGTGTGTAGATGTGCATGCCTTTTCGTGCCTTTGTGCGAGAGTGTCTGTGTGTGTCGGCTGGTGTTGTAATCTCCTCGTAAGGGCTTGCCCTGTGTGTCCCTGGCTGAGGCCCATACGCCAGATTAATGAATTAGAATACCAACGTGACCCACGGCAGAACCTGGAAATTGGATTCCTCTCTTTTGTGTGTGTGTGTGTGTGTGTGTGTGTGTGTGTGTGTGTGTGTCTACCTGTGGAATAAGATTAGATATATAATAGATCTGGCTGTTGATCAAGACTGGGAATAGATGGTGGAATCCTGCTTGAAGAACCGTTGTGTGTGTATGTGTGTTTGAGTAACTGTCATATGTTAAGATTGCTGGCACCCTGTGTTCTGATTGGCTGATGGCTAGATGCATGCTGCCATTGTCATTAATTTACATTCATTTTCTTGAACTTTACAAGAAGAAACGGAAAATTAATAAAGACATCAATCAGGCTATCCACACACACACACACATGTCGGCAGGACCTACAGTCTTCTGATTAAAGATCTGTCTCCAAAAACACACAAATTTTCCCAGTAATGTTACACTTCATCTTAATTAGAAAATGACTACATGGTGGCCTGGGATTAAAAAAATGAAATGTATTATTTTCTTAATTATGTAAGTGCTCAAGTATGTGATTGCTAGGTTGATTTTCTGTGCATATGTGTGTGTGTGTGTGTAAAGGGTGCTTACAGTCATTACTTCCTGTGTCTGAGTTAGAGATGTACAGATTATTTGTAAAAGGATTTATTTTGTGAAAAAGCTGGAGGCCGGCTATATAATTAGCTGCTGTCCTATTTACTTATCTTTTTCCATAATGTCCCGTGGTTTTGATTTTCCATCGACATATTAGAATAAAACGTCATTTTTGCAAAGCTGTTAAATAACAGATTTATGGCAGATTTCAGAGCCTTTCAGCAGAACATGATCACGCTAATATGTTTGCTAAAACCCCAAACATCTAGATGAAATACAGGGGAAATAACCTCTATGAGCTCGGCATTAGCTTACTTAGCTTCAGCCCTGATGACTCATCCTCTCACATTAATAAAGTAACTTCTTCAGAGCTGCTGTGTGCTTTCACATCATGTCAAGGGTTTGGTCTCTGAATACAAAAATAACACTGACCACATTTGTAAAGATTTAGTACTGATGAGAAACATTATTCATGCTTTTAATTCAGATTGTGAAACATCCATTGAAGTGAAATAGAGAGAGAGTTTTCCGCCCCCCCGGCTCGTGTTAATCAGCCACTATCTATTCATCGGCATGTTTTCATTTTTTAAACTTTCTTTTCTCCCTCTCTCTGTCCACTAGTAGTCCCCCTGTTGCTCTCTACCTTTTAAATATTTATATATTTTACCACTTTATATTCATTTTATTCATATATCATGCAGCCCTATTTACAAGGTCACAAAGTGCTTTTGATATAAATAACTGGGGTTTTCATTTTTTTTTTCCCATGTATTATATTACTGTTGTATTGTTGTATTTTTCGTTGCATCGTTTGTTTCCTTTGTTTTGTTTTGTTTTAGTGATTTGTTCTATAAAAGAAATAGCCCTCAGAGAGTAGAGCAACAAATTAGCATAGAAAGAAATTACAATGGGTGTGCTCTTATCCTTTTTATCGTGTGTGAGAGAGAGTGTGTGTGTGTGTGTGAACGTCTGCATTTCTTCATATCATTCCGTCCTCGAGTGTGTCGCTGCATGAACTAAACTCATTCAGAATACAGTGTTGATGTTGGAAATGTCGTAGTAAAGAGTAAAGTATTTTTAAAATGCTGAAAAATGACATGACATGAAAAACGATATAGATGTTTACAAAGACAATACTTTTCTTTTTCTTTTTTTTTTCTCAAAGATGAAATAAAACTTGACTGGCAAATGCTCAGAAAAAAAAAGTGTCTGAATCTTTTCACTGAATAATTTCTCAAAATCAAGGTGTTAATTTCACTAAATGGACTGCAGCATTTAGTCATGTTTGGATGAAATTAATTAAGTGGTGGGTAAATTAGCCACAGCTCTGCTTTCTGTTTGTGTTTCAAGCAGTCCTGAAAATGTTTGTGCACAGTTTCTGTTTGCAGATTTAAAAGTGACTCACATCTTTGCAAAAAAAAGCATTCAGACATTCAGCTGCAGCTGAGACGTTACAAGAGGAGACAAACCACTTGAAGCATTTTGAATAGAAAGTCCGTCCTTGCCAAGAATGACTCTGGCTGAGGCTAAAATAAGGCTTCATTAGCCTAAATTAGCAAAAATCAAGTAGCTTGTCTTCCAAAGTTACTGTATTTTTAGCACAAAATTCCTTATTTGTGTTGCCCTCCAATGCAGCTAAGAAAGAAATAATTGCCTGGAGAAGTAAAAAAGATGGGAGTTTTTGTACAAAGAACACTTTTGCACTGAATAAGGACCGTGAATTTAGTCCTTTAACCCATAATAGAGCAAAAAAAAGTGTAAATTTGGTTTTGTTCTTTATTATAGAACCTACATATCTGAAAATAGGACTACTAGTCAACATCCATCCAAGCAGCTCTGTGAGGTTAAACACAGCAATGCTTTGAGCTAAATGCTACAAATGTTCATAATACAGTTTGCTTTGCTTCATTCTCCAGCAGATAAGTGATGCATGATATAAAAATATGGTGGCATCCTGTCAGTTTTATCTCATTACATTGGTGTGTTATGGAAATTACCACTTCACAGAATAATCAAGGTCAGAAACAAAGTAAAGGATGCAGTGAACGCGGAGATGATCACTTACTGTTTAATGCCATGTTTGATTTTGATCTGCTGTAATATTCTGAGTCATTTCCACTTCAGAAACATACATAATGAATTCATTCTCCTGTGTCAAAGACTATTTTTATCCCTTCAACAATCTAATAGTTAGAAATCATAAGTGATCGGTGGGAGAATGATGTGAAATTTCCAATAATAAGCAAATTAATGGCAAGACAGAATGTTCTGGTTTCTTTTTGTCAGCTCTGTATCAACAGTAGTGACAACAAAATGACACGTGATTAAACAAGCATGTATTTGAATGTCAGGAACAGAAATCAATTCCCTTTATAATCTTGAGGTAATGGTTGCTAACTGTGTAAACACTTGAAGAAACAAGATAATGATCTGTAACCAAAGATAAAGCTGGATAAAAGATGTTTGCAACAATTTAGAAAACACTCTGTGCCTCAGGCTCTGCAGTGTGGCGGGTGCTTTAAGAAGCTCCTCACGTTGTAGGTGTTGAATCTTGTCACCAAAAAGCCTACAGACTACCCTGCTTAGTTGTGTCACTGGCACCTTTTTTCGGCAGATCTACATAAAGGATGGACGTACTTTCCATTAGAATTCTTGATTTTAATAAATATTTATTTCTAAATAATTCTGGTTATTCTGAAAAGTAAATTGGCCCGTGCAGCTGTATTTGTGTGAGTTTGAACTCGTTTTAGAACAAAAAGCAGGGCTTAGAAACACAGTTTCAAGTTGTTTAAATGCACATTTAAAAGTTAGAAGAAGGTTTGGAGAGCCGGGCCAGAATCTCAGAGAAGCAGAGCAGGCAGAGGAAGCTCTGCAGCTGGCTGGAGGGCAGAGCGGTGAGGCAGACGGACGCAGACCGCAGAGTGATGATAAACCCGAGGCACCGGTAAACACAGAGTCAAACAAGGTTCAGGTAAACACGAGGGAAATACTGACTACGCTTAAACTTGGCTGTCATGTTAGTCCCACGTTGGTGAAGTGAACATTCTGGCAAAGACTAAAGTGTAGATCCTATACATATATATCAGCTTTGTGAGTGGATGGGTTGCAGGCCTGCAGGTGGATTGGCAGCAGGAGTGGAATTGAGAAAAGGACAAACACAAAGCACAAGGATGAGGAAAGAGTGGAAAAACTAGGAACACAACTAATAAGAGACTTTGAGAGAGACATAAATGGAAGCAGGACGAGCAGTTTTTTGTTGGGTTTGGTGGATCAATTCTAAAATACTGATACTATTGATACCATTGTCTCCTTTTTGAGACTGATTCTAGCGCACAGTGTTTTTCAGGACATACTCTCTTTGCTTCTTCTCCTGTGCCGCTGTCATGCTGCGAGCACACTCACCACTCAAACAGCACATGTCTCATGCACCCTGACGAGTCTAATCCGACAAGATATTTCACAGCTGTGAATGAAAACGGCGCGGACTGAGTCGTGAGTGGGAAGGCTGTTCACACGGAACAAAAAAGCCATGAGAAAGAAACCTTGGAGCTGCAACAGGAGAGAGAAGTGAGGAGGAGGGAGGGAGGGAGGCGCCTCAGCATCCAGAGGCTCCATACAGAGACAGAGCTCCTGGAAGAGTCTTTTTAGATAAACACAAGCAAAGAATTACAGCAGAACAGCGGTAACATTAATATTTCAGTCAAATGGGACCTTCAACATAGGTGAAAGTACAGTAATAAGCCGTCATCAGCTGTTCCTGTGACTGACTGTGATAAAATTCAGCAGATTACATTCAGTCTTTCAAATTTATATATTCAACCCATTCGAAGTTGTTATTAAGGTATAAGATTCCTCCGTTTACAATACATGTAGTGTATTATAGCCTACAGCCCTTTTGATTTTATACTGTCAATGATTCCTCAAGAGTTCTGGATATTATATAAAGGCTTGCAGATACGATAAAAGTACATAAGCTGCTTTTCAGGATCCATTTCAGAGATTCTGACCCTGTATTATTTGTTTTTTAGATTGAATTTTGTGGCATTGGGATTAAAACTTCTGTGCTCCATCTTTATGAAAGCTCTATGCAGAAATGCTAAACCCTTAAATCCGACTTCCTCCACTTAAGCACCTCTTCATATGTCACATAAATATTTTTAAATATGTCAAGCTGATCTTCCCAAAAGTCAAACTAAATCATCCGTATAAGTAATTCACTGAATGTTATTTAAAATCATGTGTTCAGAATGTCTTTTTGTCTGGCTGCCTCTGGCTTTGGGTTCCCCTATTCATGAATTTGAAGACAAGTGGTGATTATAATCGATGCAAAACAGCATTTTTCTTGTCAAGAAACGGAAAGTCTGCTCAAGCCTCAGCAAAACACAACATGTCTTATGGCTCATCTGTCGTCTTGTCCACAGAGACGAGTTTAGTGAGATTTAAAATACTTCTGGTGGCCTTATTTGTCACAATCAGTCTTATCAAGACTCAAGTGGGTCCTGCTGCCATCACAGTGGACACAGATTAGAGCTGGTCTCAATGCATCGTGGGACTCTGTAGGCATTAAACTCCAATTTGTTTAATGGACACATTCTAATGAGGTAATTTACTGTAAATAATGGCATTTTCTACTCTAATACATCTTTAATCTGTTCAATTTTTCAAACTATTGACAAATAGTGCAACGACTAAGTCTGAATTTTAATTAAAGCTGAAAATATTGATGTCCCAGTGAAAATGAGATGATTTTGTGGTTTAACTAGTTACTGAGATGAGTTCTTGTTCACATTTTTATTCTGACTCCACCAGAACAGACAGTCCCCTTCCAGGAAAAGTGATCCTGACTCTGTTGTTCTTGTTGGAGTGTTTTTTTTAATATAATATATATATATCCCAGTAAAAGGAGTACATCCGAATCAAGAGCCAAACAACTTTCTCAGCTGTTTCCTGCCGTACAGATCGTAAAGCCCCTGAAATCTGTGATGTGTAATATTAGGCTGTATGAATTAAATTGGCCTCACCTCCAAACATTTGCTTATAATCCATATAAGCTTTAGCCTATTTGAACTTATATATGGGCCCACAAAGAGGAAACACTTAACGCTTTATCACCAGTGTTAAACAGAGAAACATTTTACGACTGTGTAAACAGGGAATGAGTCGGATTTCTCCCCTGATGAAACACTAATGAAAAGGTCGGATCAGCTCCCCTCAGGGCTCAAATCAAGCAAACAATGATGCCATTAAATAGCAGGGGGACTTTGGTGGGAGAGGTTCTGACCTGACCTAACCCCACCAATCCAAAGATCACAGGTGTCATGACCTCATCAGGGCTAATGTCACGTTTTTGTGCGTGACATTTCAGCCAACTCTGTTTAATACTCGCCTCATATGTTCACAGAAGCATGTGATGCAACTTCTCAGCCTGTAAAGCAATGTGCTGATTGGCCGCTGCGCATCCCTATCAATTTCTAATCCTCTTTACAGCCGCACTTATCAGCATATTCTTACCGTCAGATGGGTCAACGATGGGTCAGATGTGTAACGTTAAAGGGGTTGCTTGTATTGACAGACCCATTAAAATTATCTCCCACCTCAGATCTATGGAGCCTCTTTCAGCTCATTGCTTTGGGTTTTCCTGCAGCTGCACTGTTTTGGTTCACTCTCACTGCTCTCATCAAGCAGCAGCAGCAGCAGCTGGTAAAGCAGTGAAGGTCTAATAAACCAACTGTATGCTTCATGCCCGCACGGACAGAGCGAGATATTAGAGCAAAATATTTCGAACATCTTAGAAGAGCTTGATTACAAAATGAAGCAAATGATGATAAACTACAGAAGGATGGAATATTATCAACACATTTTTTACAACATCATAAATGTCTGAATTTCTGGATGTTTACACATGCTATATAATTAGATGTAAGGTTATGGATTCTTAGATTCGCAGTAGTGCTATCAAGGGCGAGATTTTTGTTATAGTTTGGGAAACCAAGATGCTTCTTTGTTCATTAAAAATGAACTATTGGCAAAGTCAGGAGCTGCAACAATAACTGCAGCTGTATCTGCTGCCATTTAGATTCTTTTTGGAAAGAAACAGTCAAAAACGCATGTATACAAATGCTTTTATGTCACAGTGTCTCTCCAAAATTCAGTTTTTTAATTGTGGTTCACATTAAACTTTCACATCATGTAAATGAGAGGAGTTATCCTCTGTGCAATGCTTGCTGGGTAAAATGAGGTCAACCTGCAAACTGTCCTTGTTTGTGCATTAATTTTTACATTAATTTCAGTAAAGTAGACAAAACTGCCTCACTGGTAATTATCTCAGTGTTCACCTCTGCAGTTTTTTTGTAGCTGTTATCTAACCTGGCAACATGAGAAAGAACACCATCATAATTATAGCACAGGCCAGAGGGGAGTGGTTGTTGGAGATTAAACACTGATGCGCACACACAAATACACACACACACGCAAGCCTAAAACCTGACCAGCACAACAACTATGTATCTCTGTTAGCCAATAAAAGCTGTACTGTAGTTGCCTGATTTTTGGGAGTCCAAGTGTGTGTCTGTTCCCTCGATTCTCCGTCTGAGGCTGACCTAATTAAGAAAAAAAATAAATCCAAACTTTAAAATAGTTTGTGTTTTTGCATGTTTTTACTCTGCTGTATTTCTTTTTCTTTCCTTTCTTCGTTCTTCTCTGTCAGTTTGTGAGAAGCGAAGTGGCAGCTGTTATTCCCACAGCAGCCCCCTCGCTAACCACGACGGCGAGACACGTCTCCGTCCTCCGCTGGAGGAGAACGAGACGAAGAGACAGAGTAAATACAACAGTCCTGAGGGAGGAGTGGAAGAGTGGAGGAAGAACAACAAAGGGGGAGATGCAGATGGAGACAGAGAGAGACAGAATGGGGGGAAAAAAAAGATGGAGCTACAAAGTGTGTGAGGACAAAGACAGAAGGGAAGGAGTGTGAATGTGACCAGAATATTGAGACAAACAGACAGAGAAAGACAGAAATCAACAAATTGAGTCACGAGGAAGGAGTGATGGAGTTTGTACAGACACAATTTTATCCTGTGGGATGAGGAAGAAGACAGGAAGTGACACGCTTGATTGTCTCCTCTCTCTTGGGTTCAAATGTTTGCTCCACGCATAAACTGATTTTGACACTTCTTAGTTGGTTAATTGGCTCTGTGGTTTTAACAAACAACTCTGTATTAGTATTCACCAAACAGAATGCTGTTTCTCACCAAAAGAGAAGAAGCATCAGACTCCGTTTCAGTCATTTATTGACACAAAAGAGACAGAGGGAGCAGCGTTGTGATGCGTTTCAGGAAATAGGATAAGACAAAATGATCAGAGTATTTCTTTTATTTAGCCTAAATGGGTTCAAAGAAAAGCCAGATGGGAAATTTCCTCAGTTTCACAACGAACATATGCACTTTTGAAGCAGAAGTGTTTGTGTTTATGACAACTGCAGGCTGCAGTATACAGTTGTACTGCCAGTGTCAGATGGTAGGGGGCACTTTTATTCAAAATGACTACAAATAACACAGAGTATCCACAGATATCTTTTGCCATGCTGGAGGTCAGTCTTGTGTGTTTACTCAGCCATTTATCTCCCACTGCAGCTGCTGCAGCTGCACACCCGCACAGAGCTGTGTGACTTTTTCAAATTATCTACAAATGAAAGATAAACTTGTTTTTTGACACTTGAGAGGAGATTTTCTCTCACCTCTGCTCTGTGCTCTGCTGTATGTTAACTGCTTTTTATTTTTACCCATCATTTTAACCTGTTATATGACTCATTTGATGCATAGAAAGAGATGGAGAACAGACTAAAATTGTGCCATATCTGTTGCCTGTGGTCATGTGGGCCATCAGCCATTCATACATTTGTACATAGGCACATTTGAGGTGATAACTATCATAGAAATAACAATAAGTAAGTCTGATTATTCTTTCTTCACCTTTTTACGTTTCCAGCAGTTAAGGAGCAGCACATGCAGTCATTCAGAGTCCTGTTTCTGGCTGCTTGAGGAACATTAATCCAAAATTTATTCTCCTTATAACTCTGTTTTGATCTCCTTTAATAATGAGGGAAATATCAGGGTCTTTAGCTACTAAAATTTAATCCGCAACTTGAAAACTGACAGACTAAACCTGAGAATCAGTCTTATCATCGATAGTCCACGTTTTAAATATTTAACTATTTCCAATAAAGCTTTAAACAGAGGCCATTGTTGACTTTTTGCGAAGTAATATCCAAATATAAATACCCATTTTTATATCTAGCGTAATTTGTAGCATAAGTTAAGCTAGTTTATTTGGTTTATGTAACATATTAGTTCAGAAAAATGTCAGAAAGTGGATCAGTTATTTAATATCTCTTTAATCTTTATTGCCCCAAGGTGGTAAGAAGAACAAAAACAGAAAGCAGAGCAGAGAAAAAAAGCCCAATTCAGTGAAAGAAGAGACTGATGTTTGGAGAATGAAAGAGGATGTCCTGCACAGTTCAGAGAATTGTGAACGGATAAAAAGGAAAAAGCAATGTCAGCATGGATGGAGGGAGAGGACAGAGAGAGACCGACAGAACGAAGTGAGAGGATGAGGAGGATGAAACGACAGACAGAGAGAGAGAGAGAGGGAAGGATGAAAAGAAACAGATGCAATCAAAGAGAGCAGACAGTGGCGGCTGCAGCAGAGAGGGGATGGACCATACTTTCAGCACACAGGAGGATAAAGGATTTGGAGAGGAAATGAGATTGATATGTAGCAAGAGAGGGATGAGAAGAAGGACAAAAAAGAGGGATAAAAGAGAGAAATGATGAGAAAATGTTTTTTTGTTGGTGGGATTAAAGTCTGTTTTGAGCAGGAGAGGGGTGAGTGTTTGGATAAGGGGTTAAAGAAGAAGAAGAACTGCCAAATCTGGAAAAGAAAGTTGCGGTAAAACAGAGGAGAGAAAGAGGAAAGAAGAAGGGAAGAGGTTTAATTTGAACAAATGGGGATGATTAAGGAGAGAGTGATTATTTCTGAAGAACAGAAACGAGATGTAGATCAGATTTCACAGGCCACATGACACTTTGCTTACGAGGTTAGGGACATTTCGAAGTGACGCAGGTGGTAATCAGAATGCATCAGAGCGTCCGGATAAAATGCGCGTAATCTCCCAAACCAATTGCCTCTTCTCCCTCCATTGTGTCACTGATTACTGAGGATTTGCGACAGGTAATTAGTGATCTGTGATGGATTATATTCTCAAACCAACCTCTCCAACCCTGCAGAGCAGCAGCAGCAGCAGCAAGGGATTAGAGATGGATGGGAGGAGGCGAGGGAGAGAAAAGAAGAAGAAGAAGAAGGGAGTGTGAGGATAAAGTGGCTGTTTGGTCTATAAGCAGCCGGTTGGATGCTACTGTGGCTAAAGGTGACGCTTCCTTTCTTTGCTGAGTGAACACACAGTCTGATGAAGGGTGTGTGTGTTTATATTTACTGTCGCAAAATGAGCCATTTTTCCAGGCTGTGTGTGTGTGTGTGTGCGTGTGCGTACATATGTGTGGATGAGGATGTGGGTCTGAGTAAGCCTTCATCATCGAATCGATTGAGGGCAAAAAGCCACTCAGGAACCACAAATTGACAGAGAGGGAACACACACACGCACACACACTTGTACTTAAGGCCAGTGGAAGTATACAGCACAACACACACACACACCACTGATCCTCTCCCCTGTTTAGTGCATGGGTTTTTTTCTTAATCGAAGGCTGGCACTCATCACTTTAACCAATCAGATCTTGCAAGAACTTCTCCATCTCATCACAGGTGAACTTTGTAACTGTGATTTTAGTGTCTTATTTCCCGCCTCAACCCGACTCACCTCCAGTTTCCATCCACAACAGCTGTCCAGTGGTTCCATCAGGATTCCTGCTCTTCTTCCACTCTCCCATTGCCAATCATTTCCAGTGATGTTTGTGCACAAAGCAGTGTGTGTTCTGTGCTTTTTGTTGGGCTATTGACCATTTTATCAGCAAATTGTCAAATACATACATTTAAATTTCACTTCCTGGACTCCAGCTGCTCCTTTTCCTGCTTCATTTCTTGTCTAATGCCTTGATAAAAATCCTTGTCACAGCAGAGTTTTACTCATGTAGTGAGCCTGAAACTTAAAACATTTACATGTTAAATGTTTTTTAGGCTAAAGCATCATTGTTTTGTAACTATCACCTTCATAATTTCAAAGTAGGTTCCATAGAAAGAACAATCAAATGTCTAAGTATTCACAGTGTGAATGAAGATAAAGAAATGTTATATTAATAAGAGAATAGTGGAGTAAAGTCAGGTTTGTTGACTTCCAAAGGAACTTACAAGACTCAACACTGATTTACATAAAACTTGCAAAAAATAATACTGAACTGCTACCTTGAGAAAATAAATGTGATAAAAACCTAATGATCCATAACTTTATTAAGTTTCATGTATAGTGGAAATGCATATTAGTGTATAATGCTTTAAACACGCAGACACAGCTAGTTTCTGGCTCAACGGTACTTGATCAAGCAGAATACAGAAACTACTTTCTTTGACAGTTCAGTTTTTTCTGCAAATACTGTCTCTGAATTAAAGGGGGGGGTGCAGGCAAAGCTGGGCCCTAAAACTGAGTCTGTCACCCTCGATACACTCACAACACAAACAGCAAAAAAGTGTTAAATAATAGACAGCTGGGTAGGAGGTGAGTACCCAGGTAACCTAAAAGACCAAATTATAAACTACCATCTCCATGACAAAGAAACCACAAGCAGATATATAAATGTAATGATCTTTTTTGGGGGAAAAGAGAAGAAAAGTCCTGCATATGTACAACATTGTCACCATCACACACACACAAAGAAATAGCCAAAGTTCAGCTCTGTTATGTTTTAAGTTTATTACTGAATGTTCAGCCATATACTTTATATTAAATATGAAGGAACAGTGAAATATTACATCTGGATCATTGTATAGTATTCCCTTTATTTCCAACAGTCATATACACACCACATATACAGTACCAACAAACTCACTACGTGTCTAATGTATATTGCATGCTTTCTTCACTATCTGCAATATACAAACCCAGGCTGCTGCTTTTAATTAATTTCACTAATCCAAAACTAAAAGATGGGCTCATTACTGGATGAAACTGAGGGAATGAAAATGAGACAGAGGGGGAGAGAAAAGAGGGAGGGACGACATAACAGCCAGAGACCTCAGGGTGGGCCTGAGGGAGACTAGTCACACCAACTGTCTAATAAGAGTAAAGTCAAGGAGTGTTTTGTGTGTGTGTGTGTGTGTGTGTGTGTGTGTGTGTGATGCTGGAGCGAGCGTGCATGAGGTCTAATGGTGTGCTGCTGTGTTTGTGTCAGAGGATGATATTGTGCGTGTCTGTTTAAATGAGGATTTTCAGTGTTCACAGGACAGAAATAACAGAGGTTAAAGCTCACGGCTGACAAACTGCCCCCAGGCTCCATTCTGGTGAGAGGGAAACTAGCTAACGGCGCTAGCATACTGACTGCCCTTCTGTGTGTGTGTGAGTGTGTGTGTGTGTGTGCCAGAGCAACACAAGCTAAGTCTAAGCATGAACAGAAGAAAAAGGAACTAATGTGGGCTATTTCAGTTTCAGGATTCTTGAATCAATGAGATTAGAATAAGAAGAGAATAAGATCTTGAATCAAAGCTGATATCTGGTTATCTTGCCTGATGATTATGTTTTAGTGGACAATTTTTTTTTAGGAGTTTCATATAATTTGCACATAATCTGACAGAGACACCAATTTAAGGATTAGCTCTGTGATTGGGAGATAGTGCCGAGTGAACATGCTAATGATTAGGCATGTAAAATGTAGAGTAAAGCTGGATAATAAACAGTATTATCCAAAGATGGAGGATTAACTTGGAACAAACTGCATTTTTCATTCATCTTTTGGCCAATAGTGAAAAAATTTCACAAATAGTTTAACCAGCATTGATTTTTTTTCATCTTGGGGCAGAAAATATAGAGAGCCGAAGTACCAGCTGACCCCATGGGACATTATGTAGGAAAAAATATGTTCAGTAGTCAGAGGGGGGGATGATAAATAGTCTTTTAATCCCCTTTTATTTTGCCATCAATTAAACATGTGCCTTTGAGTAGAAAATATTAATTGCAAATTCATAAAGTCAGAATTTGTCATAAAGATGACAAATTCCATTCACCATTTAGCACCATTTATTTTAATATGAAACTGACCAGTGAACTATGTTTCTCATCTTGCACAATACACATCACTGATACCAACATGGACATCACATTAGCGCGTCACTTTTGTTCTTCCAGAGTGAGGGAAAAGTATTTTAAAAGGTGAAAATGATCACAAGTCTGTCCATGTAAAGAGCTGCAGCGATGCATAAAGAGAAGCTCTGTAAGAGCATATTATGTCCTCAGGTTGTCTATCTATTTTCAGAGTCTTACACTTTAACAGTTTTATGAGAAACTGACATTTTTTTAACTTGCAAAATTATCCTTTAAAAGTCAAACGTCTTAGCTTTGACTGATGGCACACTTCAAACAGGATAAAAATAATCTCTTTCCACTGACTACTAGACATAAAGTCCCAAAGTTGTCCACTGAGGGGCGGGTAGGACATTTCGATGCTATCACCTGCTACGGTTGCTTTTTCCCACATCAAACAGACACAAAGCCACAATAGCATTTCATTGGAGTTTTGTTTTTGGCTATCTTGCAAGTGTTGTCCAATATTCAGTACCTTTGTCTAAAAAGGTTGTGAGCAGTGAGTTTGTGACACTTTTTTTTCGTAAAAACATCTGTGACTAGAAACAAATGTGATGAGAGCCTTGAGACTCAACCAAAAAAGTAAGTCTACTGCTCTTAAAACAAAAATAAAGGCCTGAAAGATGCTAAAACTCTCAGATGAACTGAGGGAAAGTCTCGTTGTGATGATTCTGTGGGTTTATCAGTGTGCAGCCCTTTTCACAATACACAGACATTTGATTGGATATATAAATGTTGAGAAGTGCAGCTTGAAGTTTAATATTAATGAACAGTTAAGGAAATGAAATGTGGCATTTAAAGATCTTTCTGATAATGGTCTTTTGTGTTTTTTAGATGTCTAACCACTAATCCAGTAGTAGAGCAGCTGCTGAAGCAACCAGTTGACTTTTCAACAGTTTCCAGTCTCAAAGCTAAAAGCTAACTGATCAATCTGGTCTCAGTTCTTATCATCAGCCACAAAGCTTAACTTAAAGCTTAACTTCTATTTGTCTGATTAAAACAAGAATGCCTTCATCTTTACCTCCCTGCACAAAGCACCTGTTTTTCCACACAGCTCATTTTTAATAATCCAGCTGTTCCACATGTAAACTGAACCCTTGTCTACAAAAAAACTGTACATCTACATTTAAAGCCACTGGAAGCTACTGAGAACAAACAACATGTAATTTTACAGTAAAGTAAGAGTCTACAGGTATTTAGACTTACTTAAAAAACACATTTGAGTATCTGAAGTACTTGTGGTTTGTATTTACCATATATATATACATTACACTTACAATTTCTTATGTTTTCTTGCCTTTAAGAAGTTTATATATTAGACATATATTACATATTTTCCTTATATTTTTGTTTTCTATTACTTTTTTGTCACACACTTGTTGAAATATTTTGAAACAATAATACAAGATATAACTGTACTGGAGGTTTATACACGAAACTTCCACACAAAAGTGGAAGTGTAAAAATGTTACTTTTGCAGTTGATGTATGACAGTTAGACTACTAAAGATTTAACTTGTTTGGTAGTAAATCAGTTTCTTGATTATGTGATGATTTTTAATATACAGTATATGAAAAAGTACGAGCTTTTCTAGATGCAAATTGTACCAAATAAAAAAGCTCAAAGTGCAAAGAAAAAAACCCTTTCTGGCCACTAAATCCTCAGGAAAATAAACTGCTTGTGACACAAAAAGTAAAAATCACTGGAAAGTGGTTGTATTGATGTCCATTCTCACAGAGGGAAAAGATTTTTTACAAGCAACAAAAAACAGAGAACGATAAAAGTGCATTTAAACATGAAAAAGAGTCCCAGATGAAAGGGATTGATGTTTCACCTCAAACATAAGAATGAAAAACCTCTTGAGTACCTTGTAATAACATACAAATCTTACAAATGTTACTTTGAATACTTGCCACTAGATTAAGAATGGCTCGGACCACCTTTGACCCCATAAAAACAAACAGTCTGTGAGGAATGTGTCGACTTTATGGAAAATAAACCTTCTGTTTTAAAAAAGTAAGATGGCAGTTTACTTCAGTTTCCACTGAGGTAAATACTTAGTGTCCAAAATGAGACTGCAGAGCAAAGACCATGTAGACTGTGCGGTCACACTGAGTACAGGACAGCCAGAGGTGAACACGCTGGCAATGTCTGACTCTTAAATGGTCACAGATCGAAAGGTCAGTGTGTTTAGTTAAAGAAAGTGCTGACCCCAGCGGGTCTATGCTGCTCTGCACATGCCCTATAAGCTAAACTGACAATTCATAACTGTTCTTGGTTCAAGTTGCTTTCTTTATAGTGTCCATCTGTAAAAACTCTTCTGCAGGATAAAACAGAGCACATTAAAATGCTTAAAGATGCACATACTGAGTTTGTATCGGGGGTTTGATATGTGAAAACCTTTTAGTCTCTGCAAAACGTTGAACGAATGGAGAGATTTTCTTCCACCAATGGAAACTTAAAGAACCACAAAAAGGAAAAGATGTCAAAAATTCCTTTTAAATGGATGATAGTTTACATGTGTTATGTGGAATAATCAGACAGACAGGCAGCCAGTGCCCATGAAGGAAGGAGGTGGGAGAGGACGAGACGACGCTCGCTGAATCTCATCTTACTTTTGAGAAAAATTAAAAAAACTAAATGCACTCTCGTTCCTTCCCTCATCCTCTCCTGATCTCCGTCCCTCCTCAGCACTTGTGGTCAGTAGTAAAATTCACAAAAAAATAAAAATAAAAACATACACACAATACATAAACACAGAGTGCCATCATTTGACTTCTCAAAGTGGACAAGACAAGAGAGAGGAAAACATGAGAGGAAGTTTTCATAGAGACATTTAAAAAAAAAAAAGAATTAAAAATTAAAAGTACCATTTAGATTGTGCACCACAGTCCCACATTCAACCATCAACTAACACACTGAAGGAAATGAGCAGGATGTTTTCAAATCACTTTAAAAAAAAAAACTATTTAATGGGCTGATGAACCTGAAAACTTAGAGAACTGAACTGAACTGAACTACTGTTTGACACAGAGACAAACAACAGATCCTACTGGCAATAAGAGGTAATGCTTTAAAATTTGAGGCTTCAGTTGAATTAAAGCATCAGAAAACTGAATTTGAACAAACCTACATCATTTCAATAAAAAGGAAATAAAAAATCTTCATGTTTTTGCCTCATTTTGGTGATTTAGACTAAAAATCTGAGCATATTTTGACATTAAAATGGTGTAATGCACCTTTAAGTCTTCATCTCATACTGTGTCGCTGCTATTTGACTGTTTACTGTATGAGGTCTTTTGTCTCCAGGCTGCAAAACTAGCCACCTCACTGCATCAACACTCACGGACACACACTCACACACACTCACACACACTCGAAGCAGACTCTTTCTATATGGTAGAAAGTATTACTGTCTCATAAAGCAGATGTCTCATCAAAAGATTAACCTCTAGCTATACACACACACATACACAAACACACATGCACACACTTGCAGAGTTTAGTAATCTAAGATATTTGTAAAGTTATTGAAGTTCTCCCCAAAAGTGTGTGTTAGTGTGTGTGTGTGTGTGTGTGTGTGTGTGTGTGTGTGTGAACACACGGGGAGTGGATTGAATGGAATCAGGACTCAAAGGTTTTTGGCCTCTGAACCAATAAGCTGTGTGTGTGTTAGTGTGTGTGTGTAAAGACCACACATAACGCTGTGCATAGAGAATGCGTCATCACAGACGTCCAGAAAACAGAGTCAAGCATTTGCGTGTGTGTGTGTGTGTGGGTACGTGTGTGAAAGTGAGTGTTACGTCACTTAAACCCCCCCTTCTTTACCCACTCACACACACACGTATACACACACACACACTAGTTTCTGGCCAGATGGATGTCTGCTGACCGCCCGCAAAGCAACCTTGGCTGGATTTTGATTGGAGGTTAAAGGCCAAGAAGTTTATCCCGACGATGCTGCAAATCCTGCTGAGACAGGTGTGTGAATGAGTGTGTGACGGGTGAAGGTATAATAGAATGAGGCTGGATGAATGGAGAGCTCAAGTCCACATTATACCATAAACAGTTTAGGCTGCAGCACCACTTGCTGGTCAGCCAGTGCCATTACAGCTAAAACAGTGTTTAAACTTATTCTGAAGTCTTTAAAATTTGTTGATAAAAACTCAGCTGCTTTTCCTAACGATAACTTTTATATCATTAATTAATTCTCTAACTTTAATCATTTTTTACTTGCAAAAAGGGAAAATATGAGTGTTTTGACTTTTTTTTTGTAGAATTCCTTTTTCTAACTATGATGGTGATCATTTGGGTCAACTGAATGTGTGTTTTAAAGTTTCCTGAACATCAGCAGCTGTTTAATGTCCCTATTCATGTGTTTACACAGTTTAAAGCTTTAAAAAATTGCCAGAAAAAAAAAGAGGTTAAAGCTGTTACAAACAGAGAGCCTTTAGAAAATACAGTGTGAACATAAAGCTTGCGGTGTTGCAGAGCCACAATGTGGCTTACTGACCAAAAAAAGTGGGAATGACATAAAGAAAAAGGTATGACATGACATTTAAAGCAAGACAAAGAGACGAGAAAATGTAAAAAATAAAAAATAAAAAGTTTGGTTATGATTCTTATGAAATCTTCCAACAAAAGGCATGATGTGTCGTCTGACAAAAACCGCCAAATAAAAATAATAAAGCTCTGTAGACACGAATAAAACAGTCTGTATTAAAAAAGAATAAAATTAGTTAATAATTAATATCAATACTATCCCGCATTGTAATCATTATAGACCCCAGTTAAATGTACGTATTTTCCTTTTTACAAGTGATCATTTTAACTGAACGACATCTCCGCCTCCGACAGGACCGGAGTGGTGGTGGACGAGGAAGTGGAATCGGCCAATGAGACAGTGCTATTGTCCATGCTCCTGTTCCAGGTGCTCCGATTGGGCGTCGACGGGTAGGAGGGCGTGGAGCAGTTGGAGGGCGGGCCCGAGCCGGAGCTGGGGCTGCTGTGATTGGATAAGGGTGAGAACAGGGCGTCCTTTCGGAGACCTTTGTTGTGGAGCTCCAGCTGAAGGTGCTGGCAGATTTCCTCTGGTAGTTGCTGATACTCCTCTTCCTGTTCCCTCTCCAGCTGAGACTGAAGCTGGAGACGACACACCAGAAGAGTATTACATGACTTTTCAGTGTTCAAGCAAGAGAGTCAGACTTTGGAAAGTTTACCTTCTTTCTGTGTGTTTGAAGAAAACAATGATACCACTCATATCTGTGCATTAACAACATTGCTAGAATCAGCAGGTGATTACCTTAGCTTAGCTTAGCTTAGCTAGCATAAAGACCAGAAGCCTGGGGAGCAACAAGCCTAACTCACGTTTAAGTTTTTCTAATCATTATATTAGAAAAAGTGCACTTTTTAAAATATTGTATTTGACTGTTAAATAGATAATCAAGCAGAAACGTGCCTTTGCCCTTAAAATGAGTTCAATGTGAGTATGAGTCAGTGTATGTTGCTCACCAGTGGCAGCTCCTCGTCTATGTGTTGCAGCACCTCCCGCTGCCTCAGCAGCAGCTTGTCCTGCCTCCTGGTCTGAGCCTCTTCCAGCTGGTTTGCGAGGAAAAAAAAAGAGCAAGAAACGATGAAGATTTAGGAAGAAAAGAGGGAGTGAAGGAAAGGGACGATGAAAGGAAGATGTGAGGAGTGTTACCCATGATTTACACAAGAAGTTTGAATAAAAAAGATTGGAGATTTGGAAAGTAAATCAGCGTGTTAGAGGGGAGAGTCACAGATTTTAGTAGAAACCAGTAAAGACAAAAAGCAAAAGCAAGGAAGGATGGAAATGAGGATTAGAGATGAAAAGATAGGCAAATGGGGGATAAAGAAGATAATGTGTGAGAGGAGTGAAGCAAAGTTGATGACAATGGCACTAAATGTTCTATAAAGTAGGTAGCCTGCCATTTTCAAGACCTGTGGGTGATAAGAGTGTGTGTTGCCTGGTTGAGGTCATACTCACCCCACGGATTAATGCGACTGAATCTTGAATATGTTTCCTGTTGATCTCATTCAGTTCCCTGCAGAAGGAGATAGAAAGAGGAAGAGAGAGTGAGTGATATGACAGAAAAACTGGACAAAATGACGAGAGAATCTTGAATTGAAATCATTCCTGACCGCTCAATTACACAGTTAACATCTCTGATTAAAGACGGATGACAGACATTGGTTTCTTACGTTTCTGCCTTGTCCTTGTCGCGGCTCTTTGCTTCGCTGATGCTGTTCTGTCGCTTCCTGTCCAGGATCTTCTGGAGCTCTTTCTTCTCCCTTCAGACACAATCACACACTGAGTTATTACAGTCAAACAAATGCAAATCCAGAAATTAAACCACATGACACAGACAGGAGCAACGTTGGCATGAAGTCAACTGAAATAACTTCAAGCACAAAGTCACGGTGGCGGTGACTTCTGCGTCCCGTCACAAGTTTGGTTGGACGCCAACACAAGGTGAAACTGCAGCACTTACTTCTCACACGTCTCCCTGAGCTTCTTCAGCTGAGCTGCTTGGCATTCATGGGCTGTCTCCTTTAACTTCTGGAAGGCCTAAAAAACACACCACAGCAGACGACGACCTGTCAGCAAATCACTGTGCAGATGTACAAAAGTGCCACCAAGTTTTTTTTTTGGAGGTCAGCTAATGATGAATCCTGCCTCTGTGTGTGTGTGTGTGTATTTAAGTATTCATATGCGGGTACATTGTTATTCAAAGTGTGTCACTTTGAATATGCAGAGATTGGAGGAGTGCATTGGCTCATCTCATACACAGGTGTGTGTGTGTGTGTGTGTGTGTGTGTATGTGTGTGTGTGTGTGTGTGTGTGTGTGTGTGTGGCGTTACCTCTTGCAGGTGTGTTTGTTGCTTCTCTCTTTCCACTGTGTGAAGCTGCTGTCGGAACTTCAGCAGCTCCTGCATCTGCTGGACCGTCTGCTTCTCGATCTCCTGGTCCAACGCTGTCAGTTCACGTTGCACCGGCTCCGGAGGCTCACTGGTCACACACACACACACACAAAAATATCAACACACACACAGTGAGGTCAGACTTAGTCGGTTGCAACACTGATCTTTACCTCTTTACCTCAACAGTCTCATATACTAACTATTCTGACATCCTTCACTGATTTACTGAAACTTCTTTTGATCTGCTTCACAACGCTATTTTTATACTTCCCATGCATTCATCCATCCAGCCTTACTTTTTCTTGATGCTACGTTTGAGGTGTTTCTCCATCTGACTGCGTCGCCTCTGGGTGTCAGACGGAACACTTCGACTCTTCTGCTCTTTACTCAGATTCCACACCTGCAAACGAACACACACACAAAAAAAAACATCTACTTTCATCTATGGGTACACAGGTAAGAGTAGGTGATTTTTCTGAATCTTGTCCTAACACACTGAACGTTTCACATTCATTTTCTGAAGAATTGGTGTGTAATTGTGTGTGTACCTTCTTGAGGTGTTTCTTACGCAGGTCTTTCAGTTCTTTGCTGTGTTTCTTTAGCAGCTTTAAATAGCACTTCTGCTCCTTTAACTCCTCTATGGACTGAGCCTGGATGTCTGAGAGACAGAAAGACAGACATTAAACTAAGGCCAATTACCAGTGTAAATCTTGCTGAAAACTAGCCTCTTCCAGTTTATCCTACTTCAGGAAATGGTCATTAATTATACATTCTACACGAAGCTGTGACACATGAATGATTTCACTCTTTACTGTGTGGAAATTAATGTGCTGGAATGACCTTACCTGCCAGAACAGTGGCTATGAGGTCCTCTTTCTGACTTTGTGCTACACATGCACACACACACACACACACACACACAGACACACAGACACACACAGAGGGAAGGCAGGAGAAGCACACAGACAGGATGTGTGAAATGGAGACATGGAAAAATGAACCAGACATGAAACACTGGAAACAAATACAGTGTGCATGTTCTTAATGTAAATTCAATACATGAGTTAATCTTGCATTGAAAATGGATTCACAAAATGGAAGAAATATGCTTTAGTTTGTGAAAAAACTGCATTTTGGTGCATGATTTTCAAAACAGGATAAAAAAAATATGGTTTTACTCATTGAAATATTCTGCAGATACATAAAAAGTACAAAGATTGTGTACAAGGATTACAAAAGATTTTTGTGCAGTGAAGACATCTCCTACATGCACTTACTAATGTTAGCATATAATACACCTCCTTGCAGCAGGTTTATAAGTGGGAGGTGGGCAAACTTGTACAATATAGCTACTTTTTAGCAGCAAACTGGCACTGAACTGCCCCGATGCAGCTGTAAAAGAACGAAATACAGGGGCAATTTTTTTTCTCTGCTATCAAAGAGTAATGCACTGATAGAGGTACAGTGGAATACACTCAGCATCTTATGCATTACTGACAATAAGGAGTAATTTACATATATAAGTTACAAGTGTTTTTCATTGAAACTGATCTCAAACTCATGTTTATTAGCAAAACATTTTTAGTATAAAGTTATAGTCAGTTACTCTGTCAATTAGTCTTGATAGCTGTGATCATCTGCTTTTGTTTTCTGGTGCATAACACATGGATGTTTGTTTTCCATCTTGGAATATGCTCAAGAATGTAGATCAAATCTCCCCCTAGTGGCTACAAAAGTGTCTGATTAAATATTTATTTAACAGATGAAAGATGAGCATGAGGTTTTATATGTCAAGAGTAAACATTAAGACAACACTCTACCTGGCACAGGTAATTTGCTGATGTCTGGGATATCCTCCAATGGGCAGGGGGGTAAGGAGTGGAAGGGGGAGGGGAGTCGACCACCTGGGATGACTTCGCTCTCTCTTCCACTCTCTCCCTCTTTTGGTTGGTTGGGGATATGCTGGAGAAAAGCAACAGAAGAGTGACTTTTTAGTGATCGAGGGACCACAGTGTGTAGGCTCCTCACACACATTATGAAACTCCCTGCGAAGGAACCAAAGTGTCCGACACACAGATGTGTCTTACCTCACTGCTGTCCTCTAGGAGAACAGCCAGCTGTGTCTCTCTCTTGTGCAATTGACTGACGTGCTTAATGGGGTTAGTAAGAGCCTCTGCATACTCTGAGAGCACAAACACACACAGAATAACAACACAGAGTCATGCTTATCCATATGTTCATATTTCCTGGACAAGTGACATGTTTTTTTAAATTTTTTTTATGGTAAGTCCAAGTCTGAGTTGTGTGGTGCAAAGTTCTGTTGTTAATGTGTTCTTTACCCTGGTGTTCATTGGGGATGTAGTCCTGAGCTTCAGTGTAAACCAGCAGGGAGGGCAGGAGGAGGGGCTGGTTTAACTCATTCTTCAGGTTGATGTAGTGGTACCCTGAAAGCACCGCACGAGTTCATTAATGCTAGAAATAATCATATCTAAAAGGTAAAGCAGAATGTAGCTGAATTACTGAGTACACTCGTCAGTAGAAGAGGATTAAATGCTTGACGTTACAAGTGTGTGTGTGTGTGTACTGACCAGGTCTGATGGCCGACACAGGGAGGATCCGGTGTCCTATGAACTTGCCATTTTCTTCAAACACAGCTATCCTCAGAGAGGCCAGTGTAGGGAGGACTACCTGCAGAGAGACAGGGGGTTGATGGGAGATGTTTAGAGAGAATCCAAGAGCTACACAGTACATATGAAGGGTGTGTGTGCATGATTTACCTTATTAAAGACAAACATTTCATCATCCCACACGGGGTCCAGAGAGTTCCCATTGGATGTTTTGGTTCTGTACTTCCTCTTTGTATCAGCAGGAAGTCCAAATATGTCCACTTCCACGTACACGCCCACTTTTTTATCCGTCAGAAACTGGCCTGAAATCACCTGTATGATGTTTCAATTAAACACGTCTATTATATCGACTCAAACAAGGAAATGTCAAGTCGAAATGTTAAAATGTTTCCTCCTTACCTTAATTTTGACAGTATTAGCAACTATTCCATCCACTATGTTTTCTGTAAACGGGTCAAAGTGTTTGTCCGTCCTCCTCATGAACTCAGGTTTCAGCAGGTAGCCGCTGTGGCCGTTGTACTCAAACACACCCATGTTCAGCTGCATAGGGAGGTCTGGTAGAGAGGAAATTGAGAGATGAAAGGAGAAAGAAAATATGGTGAAGGATGGATTTAGAGGGGATAAAGATTTAAAGATTGGGATGATTTAACTTAACCTCCCTCCCTGAGTCTTGAATTATTCATAAAGCTGAGGAGACTCTTTAAATTATCAACACCACCGTATCTCCCAGCTACAGAAAGACTTTAAAAGACCTTATTTGTATTTCATGAGATTGAATCCAAAACTTTAAACTTGTTATGAATCGCTCTGAGAATTGAAAGAAGTGATTATTTCAGGCAACTGTGCATTATTCATACTTATTAAGGAGTTAAGTTATATTCTGTGGATACTTCATAGGCCTAGTTTTAGTTTATGTCTGAGTTAGGCAATCCGAGGCAGAAATAACAGGATTTACCGAGGGTCTGGAAGTTGAGCGCCACCATCTGGCAGCCGACATTCCAGAAGAGCTGTGGCATGTAGTTTGAGCTGTCCACCCTCGTTCCTTTAGGGTAGATTCGACTCAGCTGGTTCTTATTGTACCTGAAGAAGTGCTGTTAAGATCCAAACACTACATGTGGCATAGTATATGTGTACTCATGTGGTCCATGTTGTAAATTGAAGCATATAAAACATCACTTTTTAAATGTTTTAAGGCAAAAGTCAAAACTAAGCAATAATCTTAACTTTTAAGGCTTTTTCTTCATTTAAGACTTTCCATCCTCATGATTAGTTTAAATACAAAAGGGACATTAAAGAGAAAATAATCACACATTACGTGGATTTCAAAAGGTAAACTCAAGTTTAAAGTGTTGACAAGCCTCAAGGGATACTCGACAAACTCTATGGGGGAGCTCTTTAAGGTGTCCATCCCTTTGGTTTCCACGAATGATGACATCTCAAAATACTTTCTTCTCTCTGGTGGAAAAACAGAAAGTGGAAAAAACTCAGATGGAGAATGAAAAAGTGATTAAAAAATGGGAGAGAATGACACAGTCAACAATAGGACAGGACTGGATTAAGTTAATCTGAGCGTGACAGGTCTTTCTGACTGATCATTAACAACAAATGAGACCACACAGTCAGCTTCTCTGCCTGATGAGCTACATAAGAGAAGTGTTTAGATCTAACAAAGCTCATCCAGACCCCTTATGCACACACGCATTATTTTTCTTTTACATCAGACCTCTGCACACAAAGTGATGGCATCTCTGTTCCTTTCTTTGAAACTCACACACACAAACACACACACAAGCACTTACTGGTCGCCACCTCGAAACTCTTGAATTTGACAGGTTCGATGTAGTTGACGAGAGTCGACATCTCCTCGGTGGCGTTCACCTCACTGCTGGCTGTTCCCTGAGGAAGGAAGAGACCACCGATTCATCAGTCATCCCATCAGCCAATCAGAGACCCCCCGGTCAGGCCTGTTCCTGATGGCTCTTACCTCATCAGAGTTTGGCTTTTTCAAGTCTGTTACTGGCTCCTCGTCCTCATCCTCCTCACTCTCCCCTTCACCTCCTGGTAAAATGTAAAAAAGAAGAATGAAAATGTAGACAAAATGTGACACCCTCTTTAATCATTTATTCCACTTCTCTTTGACTCACCTATGGACTTGCGAGGCTCTGAGTCTTTGGCCATCCGCTCTGCCAGCTTCTCCTCACCGTTGGACAGGAGTTGACTTCCGTAGCTGTCGTTCAGAGGACAGTCTGGACAGAAAACAGTGATCAGTTTAGTTTGGAACCTGGAAATCTTGTTTTTGAACATGTATGAGTAGAAAAAGGTCTCTATCAGCCATACGGGCTACATATGTTTTTATTCCTCCAGACACTTGAAGCTATTTTCATTTCTTCACTACAACCTGACAAGTCGCTGCAGTGCCTGACTACAGCTTCAACCTTCAGGCCGACATGATGCAGCTGTTGGAGATGCATGTAGTTGCAGTGCTCACCGTTGTTGGGTGACGACTGCTCCTCCTGCTCTCTGCGTCGTATGCTGCCACCACTCGAGGGTCGATGGTGGTGGTGCTTCTTCTTGTTTTTAATGAGAATCTTCCCCAGCATCTCCTGCGGTGAGGGAAGCGGCTGTCCGGGCTCCAGCTAAAAACATGCGAAGGATACAATGTTAAACTCAGTAAAATGTTTAAAAAATAACATATTTTAAGGGCCATATGTTGTACGCACACACGAGGAAACAGTTTCAAGTTTTGACAGTGCTTACATTTGTTTCTTGCACAAATGAACAAAAAAAGCTCTTAACCAGTAAAACATGAATTTCATCCATTCATGTGTACTTTTGAGCAAACCCTACTTAATTTTATAATTCACTTTGGTTTTGAGGGTGTCAGTGCTACACACATTTTTTAATTTTATTTTAAGACTTGTGTGTGTGTGTGGACTGAAAAAGGTTCATTAAAAATTTAAACCACTTTCAAGCAACAGTTGACATCAGAGACTTTTTTGAAAGAATCACGAGTTGTGCTTTAGTAAGAGATGATCGAGATCATGAGCTGATATGCATTTTTATCACACTTAATGGTTGATATTAGTGTTATTAATGTTAGTATATTAGTGTTAAACATGCTTTTATGTCAGACTTTAAAGAGACTGTTAAATAATATTATAAACCATACCATATAACATACATATATGTGTTAAAAAAGTACTTTATTTGAAACTTATATTAACCAGGATCAGTCTTACCGGATATTTCTCCAGTGGATCAATGAGCAGGGCGTCTCCAAAGATGGTCCTGCAGTATTCAGCCATCTTAGCCTGCTGCTTGGCCCTGACAGAGCAAGACACAAGTTAGTTACTGGTTTAATTTAAAATGCCATGATAGGATATGTCCACAGAGCAGGTAACAGAGCAGGTAACAGAGTAAATACATACAAATTCTAAATTTGCCTCCAGCCACATCAGATTAAACCAAAATTAGTGGAAAAGTTTGGATCAGTTAATCACCTCACATAAGTCCTGAGTCAGATTTGTTGTTCTGCGTATGATGACCACATCACGCTGAGTCCAGCTTACCTTGGCTACCTTTTGCTTTCCGAATTGATTTTTTAGGTTTATTGATTACATAAAAAGCCCTAAGAGGCCATGGGTTATTTAACACATTTCCCGGTGCCTTCAGCACCCTCGTGCTCCATTAGAGCCTCAGATGCATCATTTCTGCTTGTTCAAAGGTCTAGATTAATACACAAAGATGTAAGAGCCTTTGCAGTCAAGACTCTTTGACACTAGAATTTCAAAGAGATCCAGGCAGTGAAAACTGTCCTTGAAATCCTTTTTTTTAAATTGATTTCAGTCATTTTATTGGATTCACCACTTTTTAATTCATTTTTATCTCCTTTAGTTTTTGGCTTCAGGCTTGTTTTTAATTTGTGTCCTAAATGTGCTCTGTTTATTTTAATTATCTAAATCAATTTACAGACAAACACTCAATACAGACTGAAGAGACTCACGAATCTACGTGGTTTTCAAAGGACAGGATGAGGGGATATGGTGAGGTCTTGAAAGCGCTCTCTGCTATCGCTTCAATCACCTCCTGCAGTCCAGGAAAGAGTGAGAACATTCAAAGGAGCTCCATTAAAAAAAAATCACTAAGTGCAGAGTAAAATAAACACTCACTCAGATTGTTTATAACCAAAATATACAAGCAGGCTCATTATAAATCAAACAGCAAAACTTTGCCTTTTTCACAGGGCAAAGGAGAGATTTTTCTGTAAAAGACTGTAAAAATGTACAAAAAACAACACTAACAGGGTTCAAAAGTCTACAAACTATGTTTATTTAATCATTTTTACAATTTTACAGGAAGGAGGTGTTCAATGACTTATCGTGGCTTAATGACATGGACATAAAATTTATTGAACTACCAAGTAATTTCACAGAGTGGACTCAGCTTTTATTGAATCCCTTTTTATATTGCACCAGTCGTGTACAGAGTGGAAAAACAAACATTTGTGTCACGAAAGAACTTACACAAACTCTGTAATCTCGTAAGAAAAGCTGTGCAATAATAGTTATATGACAGCAATTATTTACACAAATGAACCTCACAAAGTTGCGACAAACTAAACAGAGTCTTTATAAGCCTGATCATCCCGGGTGATCGAATGCAAACAAAATAAGATTACTGTCCAAAAAAGCAGTGACTCCCACCTTAAAGGGGATCTCAGTGGTCATGGTGAACCCGTGGGTGATGTAGGGCTCCTCGTCCTGCGGCCGGCCCTTCCAGCAGTCCAGCTCTACACAGCGACAACCGGTCAGCAGCACCTGTCTGTACATCTCCACTGACGACAGGCCAGTCAGCTGACCCACTACAGGCAGGCAGACAGACAACCAGGCGGGGAAAAAAAAAGGTTCTTGACTTTGAACATTTACGATCAAAATAGATGTGAAATGTCCCGATAAACTTAAAGGAGTGTGTGTTTCACCTGTGAGGTACGTGTTGTGTGAGGAGTTGATAAAGTAGTGCGACAGCGGTTGGTTCATGTCATCGATGACATCCAGCCTCTCTGGAGGTGCGATGCTGTTTTCCTCTCCACCCAGATAACGAGCGAAAGCCTGCAAACTGATCTGGTCTGCAAGACGGAGACAGAGATGTTGGCATTCACCGACAAGAAAACAGGAAACAGTCATGTTTGTTTTCAGCTTGAAAGGATGGACGAGCATCCGTCTGCTCCTGACAACCAAAGTCGTAAATTTGATTAAAGGGCAAAGAATGGCATGGAATAATCTGCAGACTGAATTTAAGCTGCAGAGCTTGGTGTCTCTGAATGTCTTTAAATCTGCAATGAAAGC
>JAQMCX010000039.1:5870767-5890127 GCA_029814765.1 Acanthurus leucopareius
TTGGTCAGGTCTCCCTTGAAAAAGAGATCTGCTGATCTCAATGGGACTAACCTGGTTAAATAAAGGTTAAATAAAAAGAGTAGAAGATAATGTACAAAACCTGAAGCATGTGCTGCATCAGTAAACTGACCCAAAAGAGCATAAGGGTCGTGTTTTAGGACCAACATTTCTTATCACCATGAGCTGGATAGCAGTTTATCTTACAGGTTTATTGGCTTTAGAGAGTCATAGAGGGGCCAAGGCTCTGTTTTTGTTCGATATTTTTTATCACGGCGAAGGCTATTTTATCAAATACATAAATTATTTCCTTATCGTGTGTTTTTTACAAAAGGAAATGGATGTAGCCTCAGTATGGCCAAGACTTTTTTTTTAGAAAAGGACAACTGCATTAACATTTAGTAGAAAATAAATGTTATTTATGTGCAGTCATTTGATTTAGCAGCAGTCAGTTTCTTGGATTATCTCTGGAAGACGCATTAAAGGGGGAAAAAAAAGAAGCTAAGCAGATTTAAATTGTTTGCAATGGTTCGCTGCATTGTTTCATCAAAGAATCTCTCAAATGAAGAACACGTGTGTGGAGCTGCTCTGGATAAGCATCTAAATTGCTCAAATGTTAACAGAAGAGATCAAAAAAAAAACGGTAATGAAAAAACACAGACAAACACACTGACCTCTCTCCAGCTGGCTGGTGTTGGTCTCATATTTCTCCATGATCTGTCGGACCTGTTCCCTCTTCAGCGGGGGGTACAGTACCTCGTTCAGTCTGGAGTCTCGCTGCCTGCGGTTGATGAAGTCCATCAATTGGTCCAAAGAGATGAACGGCTTCCTCTTGGAGCCACTGAAGCAAAGAGAAAAAAAAGTGTGGTGAAGAGTGTGTGTGTGGCTGGTCACTGAGGAACGAGTAGTGAGCATCGCTGGGGAGCCGATAAATTAAACTGGAGCATCGTTACAAAAGTATTTAGGTTATTTTATTGTGACAAAATAGAACAAACATGTTGAAGAATCACAGCACACGTCTGTTGGAGTGTTTTCTACGTGTTGCTGACCTTTCTTCAAAGATGCTTTGTATCTCAGGCCGCAGGCAGAGGCTGTCGAGAAACTTCTGAAAGGCCTCCCACGTGAAATCATCTGGTTTGAGTCCCTCAGCCTGGAAGAGAATGGAGAGGATTATGTAGAAAGAGATGAGAGAAGAAGAAAGAGGCCTGTTGGTTTCTGAGATACTTTGATCCTGTTAACATTTAACAGCAGGATGAACATTAACGACATGGTCAGTTTTGGCTCCGATTCTCCTCAGTCTCTTCCAATTTTGTGTTCTTCCATTTGTCCAGCAGGAGGCACCAGAGCACAAATATACAAATAAAAGTGCTGACAGTGCAGTTTGCACAATCTGGTCTCTTATTCAAATAGAAACATCTTGTGACCAAACTGATTCTTCGGAAGATTGCACTGACCAGTAACACACAAGAAACCTTGTTTTACCTACAAATCCCGATCCTGTGGTTGCTCACGCTGCACATGAAAGCAAAGATTTGTACTATACAGCCGACAAATGACTTTCATTTCACATGATCTAAGTTTTAAAGAATGAATGAAGCTCAAGCTTTCAGCGGGTTAGTTTAATTGGTCTCACTAGAAAGACAAATTCATGAACTCCTGTGACCTATAACTGATAACTGAAGGGAAATGTTTGAATTAATATCATATCCAGGTTGAACAAACTGCAAAGATATTTGTCAAAAATTAAAAATATAACTGTTGTACAAGGCTTCAATTGATAAAATTTTCAACAGTGCATTAATGCAAATATCGTTACAAATTTTTTTTATGCAGCTCAATTATCACTGTTAGGGTCGGCTTAAAGTTTCTATTCATGTTACTACAACTCAGACCCTTCCACCTTTTCATTGTTTGACATTTGAGGAAATACACTGATCTGTTTTCTTACTGAAACTTAGATGAAGCTAATGTCACTTTCATGTCTGCATAGTAAATATAATGAGCCAGGTAACTTTAGCATAGCACATAGGCTGGAAAAAGAGCTAGTTTTTCATTTATAACAAAATCCAACAACCAGCATCTCTGACACTCACTTGTCACCACTCTATTGTCTTGTTTATTTCCTCCAAACAAAAAAAAGAAACCTTAAAAACTTGTTACTCTTGTTGACTGTTAATTTAAATGCATATTTTCAAGCTTTTTTTCCCCACAGGCCCACTCGCTCTGCCTCCTTTACATCTCAGAGGCATGCAAAGAATGCTATGCAACACCTCAGCACGGGCCACTGGGCTGCAACTCATCATGTACATACAAGGCGCACACACACACACACACTCTGAGAGGCCATGTGGTAAGTGATTGTTTTCGATGATTACCCTGTTATTGACGAGGCCACACTGCTCCAGAGCGGTCTCCACTCTCTTTTTGTCTGAGAACATCTTGAGAATACTGAAAAAGAGAGTTTTTAAAGATCAGTCTCCTTTCTGAAGGTTTTTATTTAATCATTACTATGATCATCACTGTTCAAATTCAATTGTTGTGAAATGAAATATTATATGAAAGCAGAGTCTTGAAGTAGATGTGTGATAGAGCTGAACAAAAGATGGAGTCTATCATCAACAGTCAGCAAAGATAAACCAGAGGCCAACTAAAGAAGAGACGATAATGAAAGTGAAAGCGAGACAAAAGGGGAAAAGAAAGAAGAAGTGGAGGGAATAGGCGTCTAAAATTCTGTATAGAGTTTAAAAAGTGGTGGCTGTGGAGGTTTCTCACTTCTTCACAGGAATCTTCCCATCCTGATTCACCTGCAGCTTTAACTTAGTGTGCCTGAAACAAGCAGAGAGACAAGGAGAGGCTTTAAAAATGATACAGTAAAAATCTACGGTTGTCTTTATGTCAAGATAAGACACAGAGAACCTCTTACGCTTTGAGCAGGAAGGTGTTCCGTGATGCATTCTGGGAAAGTATGTTTGTGGCCAAAGTGAACAGCTCATCGGTCCAAATCTGGAAACGCACACGTACACAGAGAGGAACGAGAAGATAAAACAGGGACGTTTGAATGTTTGTCTAATGTTAAAGCTACGTAAAACAGTTTCTATACACAACACACGGACACAAAGATGGAATAATCCCACTTTACAACTCCTAAACACACACAAGCACATGCCTGTATGTCAACATCGTAAAGTGAGTAATCAGCATATTGCCCAAGGAAAGGAGGAGACAAGTACAAGGAGACAATGAGGAGGAAACTTTCTCGTATGTATCTATAATGTGAGCAGGTTATGGGATGTTGATGACGGACTCCATGGTTACCTTGGCTGTGTCCTCTTGCATGGCCTGGAAGTTGAGGAAGGAGATGTTGACCAGGTCATTGCCGTAGACAACGGTAACCAGTTTCCCTTCGACGTTGTCACCCTTCCCGAAGCCCAGCACCTCTCGCAGCTTTGGGTCCTAAAACATACACACACAACCTTAGATCTACATATTCTTTAGAGCGTTTCACACATGTGTGCACACACTAAGTTTGACTTGTGCACACAATTTCTGTATCATTCCCGTTCCTTGTCCATCCCTCCGTCTCTTGAGAACAGTAAATATGATGCATGTGGTGTAGCACTCTGATCTAATTATCCAAATGACTCTTTCTTCCTCTTTAGACCACTCTTTTTCCACCGCAAACTCTCTCCAACACTCAATGTCTCTCTATCAATTAGGATTTCTCTCCATCACTCTGCTTCTATTGTGTTTCTCTTTCGTTTCAATTAAAGAAATTAACTTGCATGACTGTTTATCAGGAAAAGTACCGCCAAAGCAGAGCACAAAATGTGCCCTGACGTTAAAGAAACAAGTAAGAATTTAAAGGGACAGTTCTCCCTAACTGAAAAACAAAAACAAATCAAACATTTAAAAAAATCTTTTAAGTGACCTGACCTTCCAGAAACAGTGTCAACAGTCAGCGTTACTCAAGACAAACCACAGACCTCAATATTCTTTGGAACTGCTATCTACCAAAGAAATAGTCCTTGTAAAACTGTTGACAGCGTGTTCTGTGGATTTTCCAGAATGACAGGAGAACTGCTTCTGGATATAAATGTTGCTGAACAATTTTGGCCGACAAGCAGTGAATACAACATGAGTATATCATCATCTTATAACACTTATTATAGCAGCTTTAAAAATAGTGCTGTGCGGTTGACATGTTGACAGTACTCAGCAGTCTTTAGGAAACATGTCGTTAATACGGTGTAACCAGACAATAAACCTGAACATACAGTTTCTGTTACATCATGGCTGCAGCGTCATGGCAGAGAAGCCATCTCCTCTTTTTTTAACTAATGATCAGTGGGACCAAACTGCTGTGTTAATTATTTTAATGACAGTATGAGCAAAGTTATAATGTAGAAAGCTGCTGTATGTTGATCAGTGACTCAGTGCAGCAAACAGTCTTTGCAGTCTTAAACTAATTTGAACCGCGAGCCTGCACAGTGTCCACACGTCTGAACTGTTTAACATTAATACCAGTCTTTATATATTAGTGCCTCTGTTGGCCAGATCTACTGTTTTACACAATGACTTCCTCGCCAACAGTCACTTGTTATATCACTTCCTGTCTGATGGCCCATCTGTCAGCGGGCTCATTAACGCTATGTCACCTTTGCGCCATCAGCTGAGAGAGGAAACACGCAGACAAGGGAGACACACACACATCTTTTGGTGACAGTTACACTTGAGCGTCACATTTCTAGTCAGAGGACAAAGTTATCGACAGCAGGAGGTGACAGGGTCATTCTTTCTAACACACACACACACACACACACACACATGGCAGAGCACACACACATGACCAACCTTTGGTTGTTTGGCATATTTTCCTGTTCTGGTGTCCCTGATGGTGTTCATGTCCAGAATCTCCACCTCCTATGAAAAAAAGACAGATGTCAGTCAGTTAATCGCTTGATGAGCAGAAGAGTGTGTGACTAGCATGTAGGCATCGTCACTGTGAGCATATAAGCATGTTAGCATTTAGCTCACAGCAGCAGCCTAACAGAGGAGCTAGCACGGATTAGCCACCTTGGGTACAATTATTATCATTTGGTGAGATTAACACAGTGATTTTGAATTTTAAGGGTGTGGGAAATAAAAACAAATTAATTTGTCCACTTTTCACCGAATTTCCTGCTTTCATTATCAACTTTTCGGTTCAAGCTGTCTTTACCTTTTTTGCCAAGAGGCAAATTCAGTCACAAAATCCCTGCCCAGGCATAGGTGAACTTTTTCAGAGTTAAAAGTCATTATGAATTAGAAAATGCACAGTTGCCCAGCACACAGTAACACTAAGAATCCATGCCTACTCTTAATGAGACTGCGTTGGTAACTAATGACAAGTGGAAGTATGTAGCCTATATGCAAGCAACAAGCAGAAATACTGACAGAACAAAAGTGTGTTTTTGGATGGGAAGAAGAAGAAAAATCTGAATCAAGGTCTGTGTAGAGATGAACTCTTCAGACTAAAAGCGTATGTCCTGTCAAGGCTCTCTCCTCCTTCCATTAGATCCACTCTTATCTATCTTTTATCAGACTCTCCTGCTCCTCTAGACATAAAACACAACTGCTGACATATGAACTCTGTGTGTGTTTGTCTGAGACAGTGGAAAACAGAGAGACCTTTAGGAGAGCTCTACACACGCATTCATACACACACACGCACACACTCACACACTGACTGCTATCTTAGACATATCTTTGGGAAAGATTTGGATTCTTGATGCTGTGAAACAAACATGGATGGCATGCACACCCATGTAAACACACAAACACACGCACACACGCATGCACACACATAGATAATGGGATAAGAGTTGTGCTACACAAAAGCAAGCGAGGACGGTGTAGTCTAGAAGTGAAGACGAAGCAAAAGACGGAGCTGGGAGGGACGTACGACGGGGGGAGCGTGTGGTCGTAAACTCAGCCATAAACACAGAGGAGGACGCAGTGTAAATATTTGTTTAGCCCTGCAGTCATTCCCCAACTTATTTTACTCCATCTGTGTCACCCACCTCATCTTTCTCACCATTTCTCTGTGGCTTCGCTGTGGCATTTATTGCATTTTTGGAAGACAATTTACATTTTTTCCTCTATCTAAAAAAAATATCAAATGTTTATATCTGTCTTCCTGTTGTTCATTGTCTAAATCAGTTACAGTCAGTCTGTCGGATGTTTCCTCGCCCTTTTTTTAATCTATTTTCTGCCTAGTTTGTCTTTAAAAAAAATGACAAAGACAAACTCATAAAGTCACTATCCTTGGATTTCATATTGAAAATCATTTCTTCTTCAATCCCCCCTGTCATTTCTTCACTCCGGCTGTTGTGTTGTCACCCTGCTGGCTGTCCTCTGTCCTCTGGGATCGGCAGCAAGTAATAAAGGTCAGAATTGTTGGACCAATTGGATTAAACTCTGTCTCAAACTTTGTCCTCTGATTGGCCTATGGAGAATAACTAACTTCCTGGGGGAATAAACCGCTTCTGGGTCTGTAGGACACACACACGCACGCAAACACACACACACACACCTCCTCTCCCACAGGCCGTGGTTTCATTCTGCCATTGCCATGGTGACTCCTTGGAGACCACAGTAATGAGACTACAACTTTTTATGCTGCCAGAGTGTGTGAGTGTGTGTCTTTGACAGTTAACATTTTCTCACTGGCTGTTAATGTAAAACGCACACTTAAACACACACTTAGTCACAGCAATATACAGACAGGCATATCCTCCACATGCAGGTCCCGACTTGTGAAACATCCTGACCTGTTGAGCAAGACAGGGTGTATGTGAGTGTGCGTTTGTAGGTGTGTGCATGTGAGTGTAGAGAGGGCTTGAGTCAGCTCACTACAAATTTATGTGACACAGGAGTGTGAGCAAATCTTCACACACAAATCTCCACTAAAGACAAGTACAAATGCATCAGCATGTGATCAGAAAAGAGTGGGAATGCAAAGTGCAACATGTGTGTTTTCGCACATAGTTGTGTGTCTGGGACGTGGTGAGAGCGTATGTGTGTGTATATATGTGTGTGAAGGTCGGTGATCTCAGAGAGCGCATTCCTAACATATTCAAGCCTTCTGCTCAGTTAACATGTGTGTATCTGTGTGTATCAGTGTGTAATATTTAGCTTGTCATGGCAGCTGTAGTGCTCCATTCATCTATTAGTGTGAAGCCCAAACACAGTTCACTCCATTCATCACTTCAGACTTGGCTGCAGGCTCATTATTGCTCCAAATGAGTCTGGGTGAGACTTTTCCACGAGTCATCTTGTGATAACTTTAATTGACTGTTTCTGGTGAATTGAAGAACTTTCCCTCAGCCTGCCTTATGAACTTCTGTGGCAGTAAGTGATTTCCTACATTTCCCAGGTTGTGCTTCCTTACTGTCCTTAAGAGTAGTGCAAAATTGCGCTCAGCTATTCATAACTTGAGCAGCTAGCTGACTGAGATAAAACCGAGTGGCTCCATTTATTCAAGGCAGAGCTGCTGCAATGTAGTCTCGTCCACTGAGGCTGCCAAAAACACTTTTTTTTATTGGAGGACTGAACACGAAACTTTTCTGGTGGACATGGGTCAAAGCAATCACCTAATGTATTGATTTGTTAAAATGAAAAAAAGCTATTAGAATCCTAGTTTCCCTTAATTGACTGACTTCCTGTGCAAAGTGTCTCTCTACCTGCTATTCTCAGATAAAGAGAAATACTCAACAATATTTCTATATATTAAAAGAACATTTTTACCCTCAAAAATAAAACAGCATGGGGACGCCGTTTAGCTCAATTGGTAGCGCAGGTGTCCCATGTGTGGAAGGTTCAGTCCTCCACACAGCGGTTGCAAGTTCGACTCCGGCTCTGACCATTTGCTGCACGTCACCCCCCACCCCCCCTCCCTGTTTCCTGTCCACTCTCTCAACTGTCCTATCAAATAAAGGTGAAAAAGCCCCAAAAATATAAAAAAAATAACAATAATAAAAATCAATAAATAAAACAGCATAAACAGTCTCTTTTTTTTCACTAGAAACATCTGGTGGACCTTGGTGAAATGGAGATCATCTTATCTCTTTTGGTTCTCTGGAAGCTTCTTCTGTTTCCTGTTATCTACTACAGAAGCACTAATCTCAGAGTGAAAGAGACAGAGAGCAAGGCTCTGTGTAATGATGACAAAATCTGACTACAAACAATTTTACAGCTCACTAATTCACGTATTTTGTTTGTTTATTATGTAAAAAACGAGTAGAAGTTTACTTCATCCAAGATTTTGCCACATCCAGCCAAGAAACAGTCCAGCAAAACACCCAAAACTATCTGTTTTAATTTATGGTTTTTGCATGGATTAAATAAACAATATAAAAAATGGTAATGAGTGAGCTCTAGAGGCGCCGTTAGGTTGATTTTGTAACATTCAAACAATGCTAGGCTGCTGTATCCCTCTTTTTCTGGTCTGTATACTAAGATAATCAACCTCTTGCTGTAACCTTTCATTACTCAGAGAGACACAAGTGATCTTATCAACTTACTCTGCAAGAAAGCAAGTAAGCATTTCCCACAGTGTCAAATCCTTGCTTTAAATGCAATAATTATAAAGGATGACTTCTTCAATTGCCTTAAGTTAATCTTTGTGCAGTGGTGCATTTGCGTGCATGGCTGGTTTTAATGCAACAATAGTCATTGCAGCAGTCTATATTTAGGCCCTTACAGTAAATGTTAATGAGATTTGATTGGGCCCTTGTTTACCTTCTCCTTTCCTTCCTTCATTTTTTCATTGACTTTTAACTTCCCCTCCTCCCTTGTGCCCTGCCGATGTCCTCCATTCACTTTCTTAAGATTAAAAAAATCAGAAAGGGCAACCAAACAATCAAGAGAGCGCCACTCCTTTCCTGTGACGGGCGTGCGTGTGCGTTTGAAAGATCACCACAGCTAAATATGTCCTGACGGCCAATCGCGGCTCCTATCAAATAGCAGATGATGACGGCATATGCGAAACTGATCCTTCTGAATACACACCAACATGCGCGGTGCCAGGACAGCATAAGTTGCTACCCTCTAATGCTTGGCTGCGACCCAACTGGCCAATCAGTGCAGAGAAGAAGAGAGGAGATTTAAGCTTGATGGAAGAAGACTTGGAAAGACACAGAAACATTGCAGGAGTGGAACAAAGAGATCTTCCAAATGTTTTGTGGTGGCAACGGAAGAGTTGGCATTGTATTTAGAGATAGAGAAGAAGTTGGATACTTATTATCCCTATGAAGCATGGGACGGCTCTATAACTCCATCACCTCTCACCATAACTCTCCTTCCTCTCTACCCCTCCTCGACTGCCGCCTGCTCCTTTAACTGTTTATCTCAGCCTTGCTTTTGTTTTTTTTTTCTCATCACTGACTTGTTTCATATTTCTGTGGTCTGGAAAGGGAGAAAATTAAGGGAGTAAACATTTTATCCACTTAGCTGCCAGACTGATCTGGAGTAATTTGTGATAAGTGAAATATCCGAAGTTACGCAGAGAAAAAAAGTCCCTTTAAAGATGGAATGAGAAAAATAAAGCAATAAAACATGATAAAGAAATTAAGTTCAAATGTATGAGGAAGGAAAAACATCATTTATAAAAGAAAAAGCAAATGTCATATAAAGGAAAACACATATAAACAACCCTGGTAAATATCAAAGTGTCTCAGAGCCCAAATAAATAGCAGTGAAACCGGCCCAACACACACACACACACACACACAACAACTCACACAAACAAAGATAGTTGCAGTAATCATAAATCTTTAACAAAACACAAACACACATAGATCACCCCATATGTGCAGTTGCAGCCTACGAACGAACGCACACACATACATACACACATACAGACAAACAGAAAGTAAACAGAGATGGCCAGAAAAACAGGGATGTGTGTGAGTTTCTAAAGCATAAAGGGAAAGTTCGACACTTGAAATATGAAATATGAAATATACTCATTCAGTTTGATGAGAAGTTCAATATCAATCTCACATTTGTCTGAATATAAAGCCAGAGGAAGAAAGCAATCAGCTTAGCTTCGATTAGCATAAAGACTGGAAGCAGTAAACATTGATTCATAACAGCTTTGCTTTATAAATGTACAGGGTGGAGAGGAAAAGGACAGAGACGCTGGAGGAAGTGAGAGGTGAAGGGTGTGATCAATAAGATCTCAGCTGCCACGGTAACACACAGCCATTAAAAATGGTCTGTGCAAATGTTACTAGCTACCTTGCAGCTAACATCTGTACACAGTCTGTACACCGTATATATAGCTGGTACATTGCCATGTGAAAAACATTAGGACAGAGCCAAGCTAGCTGTTTCCACCTGTTCCTTGTCTTTATGCTAAGCTAAGCTCATTTCCTGCAGGCTCCTGCTTTGTATTAAGTGAACGGAAATGAGTGTTATCAATCTACTCATCTATTTCTCTGAAAGGGGAAAAAAAAGAGCATAACTTTAAAAGAATATTTTCACTGTAACAATAACCTCTGTCTCATTTTTGTACTTTAGATATTAAATTGGTTATGATAGCTTTTTACTTGCCAAAGTAACAGCTGACATCTGGAAACACAATGAAATTGTTATAGCAAAGTCCAAAGGAGTGGCAGTGAATTTTTGGAATAATCCCTCACTGCAGAGGAAACCCATTACAAGGACTTACCGAGGTCAAAGCTGAGTCACTGAGTTCACCTGAGGTCTCTGTGAACAGTGATGGATGTTTTAAACAGACAGTTAAGGTAGCTACTTTATTCATCTGCCTGTTCTTTCCCTCCAGATGAGTTAAGCTTACTCTGGAGTCTGTGTGAAAGCCCTTTTATTAACTAACAGTGTGGGTTTTTGGCCCCTTTTTGCAACCTAATTTATTGAATACAGTGTTATCAAGAGAAATTATTTCTAATTATGCAAATAAGATCTTAGTTGTATTTAATCCCCAAATTTTTTCAGCTTCTGATACACACAAGGTGGTAGTTTCTTCAGCTAAGCAGAGAAATTAAAACCTGATGTACAAACTCTCACACAAGCACACACATTTTGGAGGAAGCATCTGCTTTGACAGTGGATTCGATACCATGCAGCGTCTCACTTCTACATTCATCTGCGTTGTTTGCATGTGTGAGTGTGTCGGGGCGTGTGTTAGCAAGAGACAGGAGAAACATAGAACGCTCCACCATGTGCGCTAACAGATAATGTCAACACAAAATCAAACATGTGACCCAGTGAAATAAAGAAACCAGAAGAAATGAGAGGGAGAAGGGAAGTGGTCACATTATCGACTGACACACTCAACTTCCTCTGCCAACTGCTCATTGCATGTGTGTGTGTGTGTGTGTGTGTGTGTGTGTGCATTAAAAAACTGACCTCCTAAGTGCGTTATGTTTATGTTGTATGTACTTTTGTTCCTCATTCATTTCTAGTGGATGTTTGACTTAAGCCGAGAGGGATAATCTCTATTAGACCTCTACTTAAACCTTTTAACAGTTGTTCCACTAACAATTCAGCAAGCTCATTTACACACAGACACCCACACACACACACACACACACACACACACACACACACATAAAGACCAGTATTACCACTTATGTTGGGTATATGTCAATAGTGGGCATTAAAGGAGAATAAGTTATCTAAAATTTGATGCTTCTTACATCACCATCTATTTCAATATGTCACCACTGACCCCCTTTGTGTCTTTGGGAGGAGACAGCAGTCTGAAGGAGCCAATTAGGGTTCTTCTGGATGTTGGATGAGTTAAAAATCACATTCCTGGATGACTGCAAGAGGCCTGATGTTTATCCTTTCAGGCTGTGCTGACTTGCAAGTTTCAATTAGCTGAAATTAAACTACCACAAAAGTTTTTTTACTTTAAACCTTCTGCATAATCTCTGAAAGAAACAAACTGCATATGCATGTATCAAGAGCTGTAAAACTTCTCCTTCGACTTTTCTTCCGCAGGCAATTAACTTATCAATCACCTCTCGGGAATAATTTTCACTGAAGCCATATTTAAAACTCTAATCACTCACACTAATTAGGCTTCTCATATTGAATGGACGTTGTTCAAATCACTGACGCACCTCCGATAGTGCTAAGACTGCAGCCCCCCCCCCAGGGGGTGTTTGTCAACTTCAAATCACAGGTAACACCTGACACGCTTTGGTGATTGTTTGTGGTTTCTGTGTGTGTGTCCTGCCCCTCAATTTAGTCAGGGTATGTGAAATCAATTCCACATCATTACAGGCTGAATTGGAGTTCAATTTCATCCCTGGGGGGCAGTTGTCTCAAAGGCCAGGTGCTATTGACTCGACCTGTACACCTTAATGAAGGAGGGAAGGAAAGCAAGGAGGTAGGATGGAAGGAGAGAGAGGAATTCGGGAAAAGGCAACATGTGGAGGAGGAATGAAAAGAGAAGAAGGAGGGGGTTTGAGGGGGCAAAAAAATTACCCAGAACCCCCATCTTCCCGTCTGAGTAACTTCCTGCCCACTTTCCCACGCCAAAAGAGAGAATGGGGGAGATTAGAAGTGTTGTTTCAAGAAATTAGGGAGCAATAACTCCAGTAGGGATGGACATAGTGAGAACATTCATTGATGAGATAAAGAGGAAGGGAGCAGAGGGAGGTACAGGAGTAAGATGGCGTAAAAAAAAAAGGAGGGAAAAAAATATAGAGAGAGTGAGACGGAGGACAAGGAGCAAGAAAAGATGGAGCGGAGAGGGAGGAAGTGTCATCCTTCAGTTTATATTAGAGGAACAACTTTTGCTTCATCTCTCTGACGGCTACCAGCTGCCACAAGACAGAGAGGCACGGGGGAAGCCGAAGAGGGGAGAGGAAGACAAATTGAAGGTGGATCAGCGATGTAGAATCAGCGCAAGATCCAACAGTGAAAGTGAGAAGCAGATAGATAGCTGAAGTAAAACAGTGGGACCGGGAGGATTAGCCGCAGTGCCAGGTGCATCTCAGCTCACCCTGCTTTGGCAAGGTGAGGCCGCGCTCCACCGGGAGCAGCACTAAATCAAACAACCCCGTTTGTTTACTTCAAACTACAATTTTGCTGGAAAATGATGTGCGCTGGCAACAGAAGTGTAGAAAAAGAATTGCAGAGATGTTCTTAAACAGGCAAACAAGGTGCCATGAATAATGTCTGGCCTGGTTAAGTCCTGTGTTGCCGTGCAGCGGACAGCAGGCTTTACTCTTGTGCTGTTCTTTCAAACCACATGAATCATCAAATCCCACCGCAATCTTGACATCCTGGTTGCCCACACATTATTTTCTTCCAGTAAAGGAAGTACAAAATTGAAATTTGATTGAAGAAGAAGAAATGAGAAAAACCTAATTCAGTGCGAACACACCCAAACAAACTGGAATCTGCAATACAGGCTCAGTTTGACGGAGAGAGAAGTAGCAAGTAGCATTAGGGAGCCATGCAATTCAAGAGTTATTTCTAAAATGCAAAAGGTATTAAATTATTTTTCAGATTTTACTGTTATATCTTTCAGAATGTGTTTTTTTTAAAAATCCCCTTGCTCTGGGATCCACTGCAGTGGATTCACACCCTCCACAGCTGTTGCCTCCCCATAAACTCATTAGCCTGTTCCTTTGGTCAACTTGTGGATGTGAAATGATTAACAGCTCAAGTTTTAGATGCATCTCAATCTTTGAAGAATCTCCATCTTCCGTCTCAACCTTGCTGTTGTTTTACCTCTAACAGTTTATTAAAAAACAAAAAAAACGAGAGTCATTTTTAGGTTGCAGATGTTGAAAGGAGGTGGAGGAGAGTTTGGCCAGGGGACAGTAAAAGGACACACACAGAAAGATTAGCAGGAAGGTGCAGGCGTATGTTTTAACAGATGTGTGGATTTGGGGCGTGCATGTGGATCTTGTGTAACCCTCAGCCACTGGCATGCACTTTGCACTTAGCTTTTAGCCTCAGCTAGACTGCGTCCACTAGCCAGCACTGAGGATATATTGAGGGATTGGTTTTCTGAAATGGGTACCAGTTGTCCTCAGAGGTCACTGAGGGGGTTAACAACAACATCGACTAAGAAAAATGGTTATTTTCTGTATGAAGGCATTAAAACAACTGCTTATAAAAAGGGAATACTGTCTTAGCTCCTTTATCAAAAGGATTTCTGTGCTCCTACTGGACGTTGCAAAGTTTGAAAACTGATGAAATATGCAATGTTTAAATTAAAGCGACTTGAAACAAACCTGCTTTTGGCCTGCATGGATTAGCAGAGTGGGAGTACATCTCTCCAAGGTGCTAGATCAAACAGTATCAACCATGTTACACTAACACTTGGCCAGGCCTGTATGTTGTATCACCAAGTGCGGCTGTCATTACTTTTAAATATTTTCATTAAATTCAACGCCTGTATAACCAACTAAATTTATGCCTGCAGGACTGTAACAACTAAAATAAATCGCAGGAGTGTAGCTGCTTCTAATAAAGTAAACTCTTACATGTAAAAATTAGTCACATTAATGACAACTTTATCTCAAATTGCAAATAGTGGAGAGATTTAAGAGACCGGGTTGGACTAAAGGACAGTGAGTAAGTGAAAGGGAAAGAAAAACAGAGCAGAATGGTGCATGATGGGGTGTGTCCCCCTCGTTTCACTGCCAAATCACTGTGTGTGTGTGAGAGAGAGAGTGAGTGTGTGTGTGTGTGTGTGTGTGTGTCTGTCAGCGGCAGTTGGTTGTTATCGCCACTGACTCAAGCATTATGGGAAATTCTGGGCTTTGAGCACACACAAGTACGCACGCTTGTCGGAGGTCTTGTAAGCCTGACCTCTTAACATTACACAAAGGTGAAACAAAGGGAGATCACCGGGAGGAAAGATAAAAAAAAAGGGGGTTTGTGAGGAAGAGAGATGAATCTAAAAGATGTGATAAAATAATGGCGGAACATTTAGGCACATGTTTGGAACATTTTAGGCACAGTGGACCCAAAATGCAGGAAGGAAACTGTTTCGGAGAAAAGGACAGTGGTGTCATTTCATAGAAAAAGGTGTCAGGAAAGAGACCGAAACAAATGAAACACTGGGGAAAGAGAGAACATTATTTCAAGGAATACGTTAAACAAAGTGAGGCCTGAGACGACAGTGACACGAAACAGATGGAGATAAGTGAAGAGAAAGAAAAAAAGATGACGGATGGGATGAGGAGGAATACCTGGAGAGAAGGTGAAAGGACACACAGTCAGATGAATATACAAAAGGTGGAAGAAGGTGAATGAGATTAAGCAGAAGAAAGTAAAGCATGTCAAGTAAAACAAGTGTGAAAGTAAAGGTAAGAAAAAGGGAGACAGGAAATCCAAAAGTCAAAGACAAAAAAATGGAAGATGAATGATCATGCTTCTCTGGGTCACTCATAGGGGAAAGTGCACAGAGGTTGTTTTGAGATTCTCGTACAGCTGCTTCTTTAACACTTTTTCTGGAAAATAAAGAGTAATTCTGGCATTTGACAACCAAGATCCTATTTTTCCATGTGTTTTTGTCTGAATGACTGACAGGGACAACAATTTTTGAAATCGGAGTATTAATCGCTAAAGCCGGCAGCTGTGAAACTGGGCTGGAACTCAATCCTTGCTTACAACTGACTCACCGTAAATGTACATTTAGCAAAATAACCTTTTTTTTCCCCACTTGTTATCTTTTTCCATCTCTAAAAAAGACACAGACCTTTTGTTTAAGTAGAAACACAAGTTATCTCTCTTTCTCTCTGTCAAATCCACCAGACTCCATGTACAAAAACAGTAATTTTATCAGAGTAAAATAAACAGCTCCTGAGACAGGGAGAGAATTTCCCAGAAATTCCTGCTTTAATTTCGGCACTGAACTCTGGTTTGTTAACTGAGTAACAATGCAAAAAATTAATGTCAACTTCTTCAAATGACTAAATGATCATCATGATCCCAGATTTTCATTTGCACACAAAAGGTTATCCCTGCACGATGAAAATTTTCCAGGACTAAATCTTATTTTGTATAATATCACTTTGCTGATTTCCAAAATTATATTAAATTAAAAAGTTCTGACATTTTCGGGTTACGGACTTAATGTTGTCCTTACGTATCTTTGCTGTGAATCCAAAAAAATTACTTCAGCGAGTTCAATCCAGTTCCACTTACTGACCACGGCTACAGATTCAATATGTCTTCATCAACTCTCAGTGAAAAAGAATCCTTATATAATAAAAGCTGAATGCCTCGAGTTAAAAACTCTGTGCCGTTTGACATCTAAGGTAATAAAAGCAGAGCAGCAAAAATAAAAACTTCACTGGAGATCAAATATTTTGGGTACCTCTATTCCGAGAAATGGGTTCCATCAAGAATACCCTCCTCATCTGTGTAAAAGCGTATTTAACTGTTCTGATTAATAATAGCTGGATATCTGTGTTGCCGTGTCCTCTTTCTTTCCAGCTCGGGTCCGAAATCTCTTGGGGAGCCAAAATGCTCAATTAAAGCTTCACTCTGGGATCACTGAAGTCACCAGCCATTCACTTTGAAATAGGACTTCTGCAAATCCACAGTCCGTACTTTTACATTTAACGCGCTTATTTTCACAGCAAAGAGACGCTTCACCAGATCAAGAGATTTGTCCAGATCTTCTGAGCCAGGTTCAAACCTGCGTCACTGTAGAAACTTAATACTCAGAAAGGTTTAAGAAACAGACGTCACTGCAGCAGCCACACAGTTTGATTGACAAGTGATCAATGGGAGGTGCAGTTAAAAAAAAGCACAGTTATAGTGACAAAAAAAAAATCTGTAGGCTTAAAAACCTTTAAAGTGGCGATATAAAACCTCTTGGACATTTGAATAATGAAAAGGAACAACCACGATTAGTCACTGCCTTGTAGTCTTTCTATGAGTCTAAATACCCACATTTTTCTGTATTTGGCCTGGGTGGCCTGGATGTTTAAAGGCATACTTTATTTTTTGGCCGACTGCGAGCAGCATTCCCGCTACTGAAGTAAGAACAGTGACCACAATCCAGCTCAGTCACGCCAACTACAACAAAGATGAAAGGCAGGGAGTAAGTAAGTAATGAGAGAAAAAACAAACATTGCGGCACATAAGGCAAATGAGGTGGCACTCGCAACGCTTTTTCTTCACATTTACTAGGAAGCAGCCGGAAGCTGATTTGACTGAAGTTTTTTTTTTTCTGTAGTTTTAAAGATAAAATTTGATAAAGCTGAATAAAAATGAATCATTTTCACGGCTGGATCAAAGTGAGCAAATATTTCACAGTCCGTTTCACCTGCCTTTCTTCAATCATGCTCACAGTGGTTTGGAAAAGGGCTGATCTCAACAGAAGACTTTCCTCTCTTTTTCTTCCTTTATCTGACTCTACGGCTGATGTGACATCTAAACAACCTCTTGTTTCACGTTGTGTGTCTTAATAAAACTGCTGGCAGTCGCTTTATCCTCGCACTAAAAAGATTTAAAGTCTGACAGCTCTTTGCTAAACAGTGTCACGGTTGCACCTCGGGCGACAAATGGCCTATTATCTCAATAACACGCGGAGTTGCGCATGTGCAGGAAGCAGCGAGACATCGGGATACAAAAAAGTATTTAAAGCATCTTTCAGTTATGTGAGTGCACGGACACATGCTGACACGTGTGCAGACGGACAGGGTGCCATGTGCCCTGGCCCAGATATGTACACACACACACACACACACACATTTATATATATATATATACACACACTCTAAACCGTGCAGACACAATGCAGTGGTAATAGCCGCTATCAACAGGTCATTCCATACATGCCTGTTGGATAAATAGACAGCCAGAAATATAAAGAGGGACAGTGTGGAGGGAGACGGAGAGAAAAGGGGGAAAACAGAGAGAGAGAGACAGAGAAGGTGGGGGGGAATAATTGAGCCGCTTTGTGATGTCATTTGATCCAAGAGGCCTCATCCAAAATGTGACCAGGGCAACATAACACAGATATATACAACATATATATGATGGACAGATGAGGAGAAATATCAGGAAAATGAGAGCGCTGGATAAAAACGTAAAAGTAGAGAGGAGACAGAGGAAGAATAACAAAGCAGAGAGGGAAGACAGAGACTGTGTATGTCGGATTTGTTTGTGAAAATGTTTTTTCTCAAGTTTCATAATGTAATATTTTTTATGTTAATATAAAATAATTGTTGGAATAAAACCCCTTTAATATATCTGCACTATACAACCACGATCAAAATCTCTAAACCCCACATCCTGCTGAATCACCACTTATGTCTTCTGTCTAATTATGTCAGCTAAATGCCCAAAATCCAATATTACCAAACTAATGGCTTAAGCACAGCCATGAAAGAGATAAAGACGGGGGAGGAGGTTGTGAGGGGTGGATAGATGGAGTGGAAGAGATGAGGGGGCTAAAAGGATGAGGACCACAAAGACATCAGGGAGAGGGAGCAACAAGGCAAACAAGACCAGGACAAATTGATGAAAGCCATTCTGGCTAAACTAATGGACGGGATGAAACCACAATATGAGACGAGAAGATACAAAGAGAGGGGAGGAAGAAGAAACGGCGATTTGGAAAGGCAGCAAAATGGTTGAAAAAGACGAGTGTAGCTATGTGATAAAGTAAACAAGTAAAAAGTTTAATGGCCATAATGGCACTCATGTCAGTGCATTAAAAATCCATTGAGGTCGACTGCGATGAGGGCCATTTGTATTTGACCATGTGTGTTTTTGCAAATACTTTGTGAAATGGGCGACAATCCATTTGGCCTACTTTAAGACCAGCCAGTGTGTGTGTGTGAGAGAGAGAGTTTTGTGTGTCTTACCAGGTTGGACCCTCCAATCCAGTAGAGGAAGAATCCATCTGGGTCAACTTTTAGGGTTACCAGGGTGGGGGGCCCGCTGTTAGGCTCCTAGACAGCGACAGAAATGGAGACATTAGAGGGACGAAATCAACTATACTGTCCACTCACAAATGTACACACCAAAGCACACATACAGACACACACACTGCATGGTTGCAAGAAGAGAAAGTGAGCTTATGACCCATTTATAACCCACAGCCAGTGAACTTTTAGCTCTTCAAAGAGTCAATTCAGGTTTTTTACAACTTGGGCCTTATTTACATAGTTTTGATAGTCAATTTTATTGGCCTTGATAACAATGTTTGAATTTAAATACTGCTGATGAGGAAAAAAAACACTCTGATGAGAGCGTTCAGGTGTTTAAACCTTAAAAGTTGAGCTGTATTATTTTAACAAGTCTGTGGAGATTCTCAGTCATCCAGGTCATGATTATCTTGAAGAGTCATTAAGACAAGGCAACTGGACTTGTT
>JAQMCX010000039.1:5890227-5900622 GCA_029814765.1 Acanthurus leucopareius
TTCCGGAACTGAAGAAGCTTCTTGGATGAGATGTGAAACGTCTTCCCAACAAATTTCAACAAGTCCAGTTGCCTTGTCTTAATGACTCTTCAAAATTATTTTAACAGCTTTATAAAAATGTGTGTGTGAGTGAACACACCTTCAATGTCACTACACTGCCTTGTTGCACAGGAAAACTATGCCTGCACAGTTGCAAAGCACTATGGGTCAAAACTGAACCCTGAAGTTGGTCAGTAAATTGTAAGAGATGCTTATGACAGTCAATTTGGGTAAAAGTGTTAAAATTTGTTATAATTTCCCACAGAATAAGTTAAGATAAAACCTGTTTGACTGCTCATGTTTTTAAACCAGCCTGACGACTTTTTAGCCTTTTTGTCTTCCTTCATTAAAGCAATTAACTTGACGAGCAATGTCAGTGATTCTTAACTACTCTTTGATTGTGAGTGACAAGAGAGGCTCAATCTGTAACGATCTGCTGGCATTTAAAAGTCAGTGTATGAGGAGTGATCAATAGGTTCCTTGCCTGAGGTAGAATGACACAGCTCTTGTTACATGCATGTGCATGGCACAGTAATGTTTAGCATACAACTATGTGGGTTTAACTGGATAAAAAGCATTAAGTGCTGGTATGAGCTGCTACCACTACTAATGAATATTTGACCATAAACCAATCTGTATTAACTTGTACATAAATTTAAGCACTAAATTTCTCAGTATCTGTTTCTTAAAAAATACAAACTGGACTCCTAAATGAGTTTTGGGCTCATTTCTCTTGGTCACATTGTAAACCATTAAATTTCTAATTAGATATAGTCTTCTTGTTATGTGAAGCAGGTTCCTTGAGGGGCCCTGTGATCCATTTTGTTCTCGAGCTGTATTTAAGAAAACAACTGAACTTCTGATGTAAAAGAGTATTACAGCAGCTACTGTATTTACTTTTCCTTGCAAAAGTCTCACAGCAATACATAAGGACCATGTGATATTAAATAAGCTGTTTATGGCCGTACCTGCTGTTTTATGGTGCCTTGCCATTAAGGGATTGTAGACAGACAGAAAGACAGACAGGGATAACGTGTGTTTGTGTGCACAGGACGTGCAGCAGCTGTGCTGATGCTTCAAACCACACAGTGGCCAGCATAACAATCTCATCCATGTGAGGCTTAACGATGGCACACGAGCCTGCATCAACATGTCATTAGCATCATCATGATTGAGTCACACACAAGATACCATGAACCCACATACATACATACATACACACACAAACAGCTACTGGCTCTGTAATTATAGTGGTAAGCATACTCTGATTCAATAGGCAAGCATACTGTCCAGACATCCTGGGAAACAAGGATGATGATCCATATTGTTTGTTATTACAGTGAGAGATGACTGGAACGCATCTCATCAAGAGCATCAACATCAGCATCATCATCACCATCAGATGGTGAGAGAGAAAGATCTACCTGGCAACCCAGAGAGAACTTTCCCATAATTCCAACACAGCTGATATGTATATGGTCGTTTTTTTTCTGTTTAATACATGAATATGCAAACACAGACTCAGCAGTGAATGCTGAACATTTCAATATTCATTCAATACTGAATGAATTCAAATTTTGCTTAACAAATGAGATCTAGCACATGATAATGCAAATACGTTTCTCAATAACCTAAACGTAGTGTGACACAGAGGCAAAGACAAGCAAATAACACAGTGTTGCATTACTTTATATGACTATACAGGACTGTTCACTCATGTATACTCACAGTGGCAATGCTTGTCTAAAAAGGAGAGGCAGTCATTGTCAGGTTGTAAATCAAGTAAGAAACAGGTACAAAACAATGTGTCCCTCAATAGTAACTACATTATGAACAAACAATGCTTATGGTTTTTAAAAGTCTTAAAAGCTAATGAATATAATCAAAGGTAATGTGCAACATTAGCCTTTTTAAATATAATGTACATTTCTGTTAAATACATCTCACTGGAAAAATATGCTCTGGTCTTTTTTAAAATTGATCCATTATTAGACACAGCTACAGGTTTTACATGAATACTTTAATGGAAATAGCATGCTTATTTTCTTTTTTTGCTAAGAGTTAGATGAAAAGATCAATACCGCTCATGTCTCTAAAGCTACAGTCAGGAGACAGTTAGCTTAGAACAGCAAAAAGACCGCCAAGGAGATATAGCTAGCCTTGCTCGGTCCAAGTGTACAAAGTCTGCCACTTATGAAAAAATATATTTAGTTTGTTTTTTCTTACACATGTAAAAATGACAATTTATTACTTCCTAAGTCCCTGCACAGCCGAGAAAAAGTCACATATGGTAACATTATAAGCACACTGAGGCTAGCTGCCCCCCATTTCAGTCTTTATGCTAACGTAAAGCTAAACATGCTTTATCTTTCTCTCTGCAAGATAGCAAATAAGTGTCATTGCCTAAAATGTTAGACTATTCTATTAAGCTGTCTCCTTAGTTTAAACTTGACTCCCTTAGAAATGTATATTTTTAGTACATTTCTGAGATAAACATACCTTGAGTTTAGGCTCCAAGGTCGGCTAACGGACAGGGAGATAGCGGGAGAGGAAGATATTTGGATTGGAAACAGAAGGAACAGAGAGAGGAAAAAATTGAGGGTTTGAAAGAGACTAAGATGGAGAAGAATGAATAGGAGTGGGATCAGTGGGAATGGTAAGGATTGAAAAAAGAAGAAACAAAAGGTCAGGGGTAAAAGAAGAAAGCATGAGTTCCAACCACATAATGAGACCTTAATACGCGGCTATAAATTTAGCCTCTTTCAAGTGGGCATCTCTAACTTAGACTTTGGAGAGCATAAGACCATTTTGAAACGTGATGCTTCACTTTTTAGCACCAACCAGCTGTGAGGTACTATGGGATTTGTTGTTATGTTTTTTATATAAATCCTGGAGACAGAATGACAGCTCAAGTTTGAGTTGAACTACCACTGCAAAGCTGATGCTGGACTTTAAAATACTGAACTTGTGACCTGTGTTTACTCACTGGAGCCAGAAGAAAACTGTACAACTCCAATTTCACACCAAGACTGCTTTTTTAACTCTGTGAACTGATGTCAGATGCTCTTTTCAATAAACACTGAACTGAAGTCTGAGCTTTTTTGTTTTTCTCTTGTCTGTTAGGCTTGATTTTCTGAAATAGAAGAAGGCGAATACAAAATAAAGTGCAAACAGTCTAATTTTGATGTTCATGATCCATTCACAGCCAAAGTGCTGAAAAAATAATATGACTCCATTCTTATCAGCACAGACAAGTATGAGTGCTATAAAATGCATTCACTGTAAATGATTTGCAAATCAAAATGCTTGGCTTGGGCCATGGAGGCAAATATGACTGATGTTAAGATTTCAAGGTAAGTCACTGCAATAATGATCAATTATTCCTAAACACCAGTTGTCAGAAAAATGTCACAAAAAAACCCCCCCAAAAAACAAAATCCGCTGGATGTCCCTCTTTTTGGCTTGTCTGAGGGTTAAGGTAAGAAAAAGATGTCAGAGCCAATCAGATGCAAGTTGGGGGCAGGTCAAAGAGCAATACCGATGGGGCAAACTGCTGCAGAAAATTTGAATAATTTGCTGTCTGAACAATGTCATGGGGTTAAAAATTCCTGAAGGTTTTTGCTCACATGTAAAAAAAATGTACTCCAGATGATATGATCCATACTCCTTTGATAAATTCAACTTTGATACATTTCAGAAAGAGGTATAACTTAGTTGACTTAGATGTAAAAAAAAAAAAAAAGGTTGACAGAAGGGCAGGAAAAGGAACAGTATGAGAAAATTTAGGTTACAATTTAACAGCTTGATGGTTAACAACCTGTACTAGTCAACATTATAATGCAAAACAAACAGATCTTTATAATATTGTACAAATATGTTGCAAAAGGCATTGCCATTTGTTAAAAAAATGAATTTATGATGCCCATACAAATACTTACTTCATGTAAACAAGCACAAGAATGCTATGCACAGTAAGAACAACTGTCATATTGAGCAGAAAATAGCAGAGGAAGCAGAAAGGTTATTTTAATATAAATACTCAACGTTAACTGTGTAATAATAAATGTTTTCAACAGAAGTTTGACACATTTACACCACACATTAATTGCAATCTCACTATCAACACATGGAATATCTATATCTAAAATTGGCTGCAACAATATTTTATACTCCATTAAGGTTCAACTTCTAACAGCTGTGTACATCTGAAACTGGTAGGAGACAAAGAGATGAAGCGATAAAGGTCCCCACATTAATCTTGCTGTGTTAGTGTGATTATATGATTATATCAGCTGCAACGGACCCCTGCCTTCAGCCTTATATCAACACATCAGTGGACATTTCTCAGTTTCCATGCAAGTTTCTTCACTGTATACAGAACACAGGTTATATTCCATGCAAAACCTTCATCCAATCCCTTACTTAATAGTATCAGATATATCAAAATAGTGTCAACATGTAAATTCCAAAATAACCTTAAAAATACAGAAATGCTAATAGAGCGTTGACATAGCATAGTCTAGATTTAGGGGACTGGCATAATATGCTTGCCACATTTATTTTGGGTTGTGTGTGGAATACAGTTGGACCAAAATGGACCAAAAACATTTTTCCAGACCAGAGCAGAGGCTAGTATGCAGAAATCCAATTTATTGAGGTTAGTTTTGTATAAAGAGAAATACAACTGCCCGTCCTGAGTGTTGAAATGACCTCTGTAGGAGTGAAGCCATCAATGGCTCCTATTCTTTTAACTCCTTGTTTTTGTCATTTTTCTGCCAAATTAGAAAGCACATCCCAACCTGTGCTTTACAGATTCACTTTCATCATCTCTCAACCTTTGATTCCTTTTTTTTCTCACTAATCCATACTTTAGCTGGGCATATCCAGTGTTAATATACACACATCATGATACAGCAGAAGGGGAATTCCACTGGAACCAGACACAAACACACATGTACACTTTTACCCCGAGAAATGTGATCTACAGGCTCATGTGACTATGTAATATAAGAACATCCCCAATGTAGCATACAAGCCACTCAGACAGGCTGATCACACTTTCACACACACACACACACACACACACACAGCATTGTGGTCAGATATTTTTGCATGTTATGCCTGCTGAGTTTTACATACCTGGCAGTTGCTTTGTAGTGGTGCCTTACATGCATCCATATCTGTTACACGCCTCCTCGTCTGTTTGCTTCCATGATTCATCGACTGTTTGAATATTTCATTGTGTATTGAAAAATTCACTCACATAACCTTTTTATTGATTTTGATCAACCACTAATCATTTTAAAAAAGCATTAAAAAGGTCTGAATGGAAACACTTTTCTACTTCCAGCTTCAAACTGTGAGGATTTTCTCCCTTTCTTTGTTTTTTTTTTTTGATACTATTACATTATATAATATTGTATTATAGGTTTTGGACCGTCAGTCATGGAGAAATGATCTTTTGTACATGTCACCAAAATTGAAACTGGCACTCATTCACTGTTTTCTATCCGTTTTTGGAACAAATGCTTAATAAATTATTCAACTGGTTCATAAGAATGAAAAAATGTATTTGTTTATGTATTTTATTGCTGTCAACTTTTTCTTTTTCAAAGTCACTACAATTGGGCCCTAACACCCTGACCCTAACCAGGAAATCATTGGTGCATGTTTTCCATACACACACATACACACACACCTTGCTAACCATAAACATGCACCCTATGGTGTGTTTTCTGTGTCAGAGTGGGTGGTAGCTCCATAATTGGCCTTCACTCCAGTCCCTAATTATCTGCCATATGTAGAAACCCTCTAAAGTCTCACTTCCTTCCTTTTATTATTTCTTTCATGTCTGTCATTCTCTCCATACCAATCATACCTTCATCTCACTCTCTCTCACTTCAACGCTTTGATTCTTTTTATCCATGTAACTGAATGAAGCCCACATTTCTTTCTTTCTCCAGACCACCTCCTGATGCCCTGACCCTCTGACAAACACCTTCATTACCTGGCCGTAATGTCAAACACACACAGATGCATGCACACACACACACACACACACACACACACACACACACACAGTGTATGGACCACCCTCTGAGTCTGAGGTCTTACATGGACACAAGCTAATGAGCCTCTTTTAAGCCCCTTTTCTGCCTCTCATACCATTACGTTCTGCCTACATTCTGTCCTCACCTCAAATTAATGCCTGTGAATGTTGGTGTGTGTGTGTGTGTGTGTATGTGTGTGTGTGTATTGCACTGCGAATCAGAAGAACACTATTACACAAAAAAAAAGATAAAAAGTGTGTACCTTCGGTCCACACTCTGTGTGTGAATGTGCGGGAGCGGTATGAGACTGAGGGTCAGTGTGCACTCAATGTTCATGTGTTTGAGCTGCTGCTTTGGCAACATGGCAGAAGTTGATGACAGTAGGTAACCTTTGGACCCAGGAGAGCGAGGAGTAAAAGGGGAGGAGTGACGCCAGCAAGGGAGAATTAGCTTTAGAGTGAAGGGCAGACAGGAAGAAAGTAGCAGGTTAATATTTAGAAGAGCAGTAGATGTGTTTATCAAAAGCCTATTACATGCTGTAGAGGTAAACATGTATTGGCGGGCACTCTGGGATTCGTAGTTAGGGTGATTTCCTTGTACTACTTTCAATTAAGTTGCCCTGTTCTCAGGTTCTGCACCACCTTATTTCTGCACAGGAGTCATTTAGCTTTTATCTGATCCAAAATCTAGGAAATAAAACAACAACCCGCCCGTGCAAGTGCAAAGTTCTGTCTACAGGTCAGTTCCTTGGTGTAAAGAGGTTTTATCAAGCAGAATAAGGTGGCAAGATTTCTTTTCATTTGTGCATCAAAATCTGCTGCTCTTAAGTCCTCAGCACAGCAAATGTTGGTGCAGCCGTGCTACATGAAGTAGGAATCAGTACTAGATTGTGACTCTCTTATTTGACGCTGGAAATGCGCACAAAATAAGAACACCCTGCAGTTACACTACTGGGTTTTAGGAAGGTCTATTTCACAGTATATGTAAGATTTGAAAACTAGGAAGCCTTGTAGTCAAAAACAGCCAGCTTTCCCGTGTGTTACTGCTTACCATTCCTGCAGAATATCATACTAATTAGCGTGAGCATCACAGGTGGGAAAGACATTAAAAATTAATACATTTGCATACCCTGAAGTCTAAATGGCATTTTAAGTATAACCAGTCTGATAAAACTGACTACTAAAGAAAAATAAGATACTAATTCTGTATTAAAAAGAGGAGAGAAGTGAAGTGCTGCTGCTCATAGAAACTCGTAAACCTTAAATTCTGTACTTTTGTTGTTCCTTCGGGGGTTGAGAAAAGTACAACTTTATTTTGGACAACTCTTTCAGAGAGAGGTTAAAGGAGGCTTCTTTTAATGACAGGTTGATGTTTTAGTTACTAATGGTTCTAACAGGACAGTAACATTAATAAGTATAGGTCATTCATATCCAGATCCTTTAAGGAGCAATTTGTTTGTATATTATGTAAGAGGAAAGACCCTAAGCCCTCAAAGTGTTAATACAGACAGAAATTAAAAAGAGGGACAAAAAGAGGACAGCATAAAAAAAAACAAAAAAACAAAACAATCAGATGTAGATTGATAGAGAGAGAGAGAGAGCACAATAGAGAGATGACAGAGGATGAATTGGGTAGAGCTCACACATAAGATTCAGACACAGTGTGGTCACATGCTTAGTGAATGGAGGTAAAATTAACAGAGTGAAAGAGGTGGAGAAGAGATGGAGCAGTCCAGATGTCAGTCCCACACTTCACATGTGGCTGTGGTTGACCTTCAACCTCTCTCTCTCCCTTCCTCTATCCATCCATCTCCATCCCTTGTTTCTCACCACCCTGTCAGCAGTGTTTCTCAGAATGGCGACAGACCTTCGCACAAACCCACCTCTTCTTTACTCCTGCTCTCATCCCATAAACATTCACCCCCTTCACCGACTGATAACAACAACTTGTGGCTTGTTGCTTCCGCTCATCTATCGAATGCTAAAACCAAGGCATTCACTTTCTCAAAGCGCTCACACACAGGAACAACTGGCACGACAGTGGAGCCATTGTGTTTTCCAGTGAGGCTGCAGTGACACAGCACCTCTGCTTACATGTGAGATCTGTTTCTAAAGATAGAGAGGGTTTTCATTGTGAAATATTTCCTGTCACATCTCAGGTGTAAAAGTCTCTCCTAACAGTTATGAAAGCACCTCGTCATGTGTTAGGACTTTCAACGCATCACATAACCAACGAAGCAGGGAATGCTGACGCAACATAATGAAGTTAGGGTGTTCTGAAAATATCTGTCTTATTATCTTATTTGAGGAAAGCGAGGATCATTCAAGGCTGTTCCAGTGGATATTTTTGTCCATGCTGTGGCATCATAAAAACCATTCCAAGCCGTGATATAAAGTGTTTACAAAGAACCAACTACAGCCAAGCAGGGAAGAAAATGGAGCTGCTCGACAAGTTCCAACGTGTAAGGAGAAAATGTACTGAAGGAAAGCCAGTAAACTCTAAAAGGTAGTTTTGAATCAATTTTCTAACATTTGTTCAAGAGGAAATTATATTAGTAATTCAGATGAAACCATTCCTGCATGAATAGAGGCACGATAACTTTTTGTTAAAAATTACAACCAATCAAAAAACAGATTTCAGCCTAATTTGTATTTGCTTTAGAACAAAGCAGGCATCATGTTCGGTTTTAAAGAAACATCAAATTTAAACTGTCACTGGCTCCCATGAATAAACAGTCGGACAATTTGGGAAACACTCCTTTTACTTTTTGCAAAGAATTACATGAGAGGATTGTTAGCTTAAGGTTAGCTTAATAGCATACATATGTGGGAAAAAGGGGAAACAATTAGCCTTTTTTTTGGTTAAGTAATTGTAACTTTTACGCTTAAGTTTTTTGATTCACTGAACAAACAAAACGTAACGGCTATAAAATAAACTGGGCTGAGACTGGGCTTAAAATATTGATGCTAAGCAAACAGAAATGAGACCGGTATTTAACTTTCTTATCTAACTCACATCAAGACAGCAATTAAGATTTCACTAAGTGTCAAACCCATCCTTTGACGACCGGGATTGGCATCTGCAGATTAGCTTTAAAGACCACAATTTAGATTTAAATAGACTCAGATGCTCAGAAAAATCAAATCCAACCCATATAGGACAGTTGAGAAGAAGATATTTGTGGAGTTCTTTTAAACAAACTGTTTGAGAACTTTTATGCTTAAAATCCCTCAAAATCCAGCAGGCATGCACTTCAGATAGCACCTTTAAACTAGATGTGGGTGTTGAAAACAGCAGGTCCAAAAATGCCTCGTCAGGACATTTGTGAATGAGGAACAAGTGCCTGCAGTCAGTCTGGTTTGACAGCACAGTACTGACAAACACCGAGGACAACAGCGGCATTTAAGAGTCTTTAGTGTCCTCAGCTGTAGCCAATATTACAGCTCTGGGCTCCTCTAAGTGAACTGTGGTGAGCTCTGTCAGTTTTGACAAAATAATCCCGACCAAATTGCCAGAAAGAACCTCGAAACGCCACATTTTATGGTGCATCATCCGTCGGTCAAGTTACAAGCATTTAGAACTGGAGCCAAAACCTCAAGATCTCGAAAAGGATCCCGAGACTCTGTCCAATTAATGAGCAACACTGAGCCCATGTGATTCTGTTTACAAGCTATGGTTTCCTTGTTAATTGCGCAAAAATTAATTCCAAAAAAGATGCACTTTTCTCAAAGGATTCTGACCAAATAAAACATGTGAGAGTGTTTGCACCCTGAGTCTCACGTCTTCGCCTGTGCAAAACAGCGCCTGTTTTGGAAGAATATACATGCAAAGGCGTATAATGTTCAAGGGAGTGGTACAGTGGAAGGTTATTTGAATAATAGGTGCAAATATGATCCAGCTGAACGAAAGCCGTAAACACTGTCAGTATTAGAAGAAAAGATAATTCTTTATTTGACTTTTGTGTACTTTAAAGATTGGTATCAAGGCGCTCAGCGGCACACTGACAGCAAGCCGCGCTGCCCTGTAGACAAACTGTCTGTCTCTGTTTGTTTAATTGCTTGTTAGGGGGGAATTTTAACTAAATTCCACTTGGAATTCGGCTAAATTGAATTGTGGCTGAGCTGCAAAGGGCGGAGCAGCAGCAGGGAGGGAGGGAGGGAGAAAGAAGGAAAATGGGAAAATGGTTTGGCTCTGGAGCCTTACAACAAGCTCCAACAGGAAGTCATTCACCATGAGACACACACACACACACACACACACACACACACACACACACACACACACACACACACACACACACACACAC
>JAQMCX010000039.1:5903224-5915012 GCA_029814765.1 Acanthurus leucopareius
ACTTTGTCTACACTTTGTCTCTGAAAACTCTAACACACACACACACACACACACACACACACACACACACACACACACAAACAAACAATTATTATTGTCAATAATACGGGCTGGCGCATGTCAGGGTTGCCAGACTCGCTGCTGGAAAATACGCGGAAGGAAGAATAGAGCAGGAAAAGTTGTTTGAATGTCAATAATGACATGATTTAAAGTGTCAGAAGGACAATAAAGCACACTAACATGTTAGTCAAGTTTAGATTACATTATAAAAGGTGACATTTATGTGTTTTCTTGATTGAGATGCATTCAAATCTTCCAAATCTCTCAAACAGAGGCACCGAGTACCGCTCACACAGGTGCTCTATCTCCTCTAATGCACTGGGGTAAAGGACAAATAGAGAAAGAAAAGGGAGTAAAAGGAGAAAAGAGGGTGTAAGAGGGCGTCTGAAGTGAACCTGAGCTCGAGGAAAACCGGCTTGACAAGAATTCAACACAACAAACTGGAGCATTGCTGCCTGCTGGCAACTGTTAGGGATTTTTTCTACGAAACTATCTGATGAACACACACTCGCAGATAGAGTGGGCTCCTGTCTTTCAGCGCAGGATTGAGGGGTTATGCACACACACACCTGCACCTTACCTACACTTTGTCCGTATGCGTATCTGACCGACACACGCACACACACATCGGTCTCGTGTGTCGCATAACAGTGGGCCTATACGGTCAAGTCAGGTTGTCATGTCTCGTGTTGTCATGTCTCTTGTCTCTTATAGTCAAAGTTGATCACATGCAGGAACAAGAAAAAAAAACACCAATCTGATCCATTTCACTTTAAGGTCCGAACAGCGACACATACGAGTGTGATCTGGGAGGGTAAACACATTTCAAACATGTCATTCTCACCTCGTCCCATTTGATGAATTTGCCCCCCTTCTTCAGCGCTTCGTGGACGGACACGGGTTTGAGCTGCAGCGCGTGAACTCCCGGCTTGGCCCCGGCCATGGCGAGGGACTCCCTGCCCGGGTGCCAACGCCTAAACCCCGGCTACGGCGAGGTGGACTCCTCGGAAGGATCAAAACGCTCTTCCTTCCTCCACTTCCACCCCGGAGCTTCTTTATTTTTTTTTCTTTCCGGGGAGGGAATTAATAGCAGGACCGAGGGGAGGTAAAGGTTTTCAGACACTGACCTTAAAAGTTAGTGAAGCTCACCGAGAGTTTGAAGAACATGAGGAGTAAAATCCAGAGAGAAACACAGAACTTGGCTGTTTCAGCGCGCACCGCCGCTGTCTTGTCCGCGTCCACGCAACGCGGTGACGCGCCTATAACTCCCCCCTTTATTATAGGCTTTGATTCATAGATTTGTTTATTTCTGCGGGATCCTTTAATCGCGCACTAGAGCCCGCAGAGAGATCCCTTCCTTCCTTCCTCCCATCTGGTCGACCCCTCTCTCTCCTCTCTCTCCTCTCCTGTCGCCTTCGCGCTCCTCTACCAACTTTCTCTGCTTCCTCTCTCTCTTGTCGACACCGACGCGTTCCGTCTTTTCTCCTCCTCCTCTCCTCCCTGCATGTTTTCTGTGGAAAAAAAAAGAGCAAGAAGATTCCGAGAGGAGAGAGTGCGGGAGAAGGGCAGCGTCAGATAGCGCTGAGTGAATGAGAAATGAGAGAGGAGGGTGGAAGTCAGAGTTTGGGTGAAAGGGGGTGTGTTTTCATTCAGTTCCTCTGACTGCCACTCTGTCTGCATGCCTCCTAAAAATTAATACCTCACCCTGTGCATTCATTAATATGAAAATTATGGTATGTAGGCTTAAATCGTCTCCTTTTCTGAACTAGCACCTACTTTTCCTTTAAAGCTATCCTACTTCTGTAATCATTGTTAAGTTTACACACCTATTACACTTTTAGGCCTTACTTCTTCACTTCTCCAAATGCAGACTGTCAGCTAGGTCTCCTAAAAGTGATTTAATAATGTGCTGTTATAAATTTAAGAGAGCTTGTGAGAAGCAGTCAAAATTAGTAGGAGAGAGTTTTAACCTTATAGCAGCTCAAGTCATAAACAGAGTAGATGATTTCTGGAGGTAAAGTCCCTCATACTCAAAGTCATATTATCCATGTCAGGCCTGTGACAAATAACCATATGAACATGCTGCTTTAGTTCTTTATAAATAGTTTGACATCTTGAGATATTTTGGGGGAAATCCTAGCTGCGGGTCCATGTTTAGTTCACAGTTATTTATTTCCTCTTATTGCATAGGGAGAGCCGAAGGGAGACAGGTGAGCTAGCAGGACGCCTGACTTAGCATATAGATATGAGAGTGGTATGGATTTTCTCATCCGTCTCCTGGCAAGAGAGGCCTATCTCTTTTTAATAATACAGGCACACGTAATCTCCTGTTTACTGTAGCTCTCTGCAGGGAGCAGAAGTATAATCAAAGAGCTTCATATTACCTTTGCCTTATATTGCTTTAAAGTGTTCTCGGTGGTGTTGACAGTGACAGATTACTTATGCAGCCAGTGATATTATTAAAAACATGGTAGCAGTTATTACAATCCGGGAAATACACAATAATCAGCTTAGAGGGAATGCTGAAGTGATACAGGGGGATAAGTGGTTGTGTTACTCAGGCATTTAGATTTTAAGATTAAGGATATATTTTTTATAAATGATGGTATAAGATTTGCATTCTGTAATCAAGATATGAATAAGAGGATTAGGCTGTAAGGTAATTGAAGCCGCTGAGAGTCATCAGGTAACTTTCCCCTCTGCCTCCTTCGGATCAGCGGCAGCGTATCACGTTTTTATAAGCATGAGAGCAAATGAGGCTGCACAGTTAAAGTCCAATCCCATCTAAATCCTGCTGCCAAGCAACATTACAACTTGGACTTCTCACATAAAAAAAAAAAAAACGTTACGGAGCAACAGATTTTTTTTTTTTGTAGCCAAACTTTGCCATTTTAACGACACCCTGCAGTAATTTCTGCTCTGCTGCCTCCTGCTGACCCACACGCTGAGTGACTGACTGGTAAAGTGGTGTACCTTGACTAACACCATAACAATATGAGGAAATCCAAAGAAAATGCGGAGGGATCAACAAAATGTAAGCAATCGTGATCACATAATTCTATGTTTGTGTTCAGAAACTGCTGGTGTCAGTGCTGCGTGACCCTGAGGAGGTGCACACATCCAGCAGGAGATACATTGTTTAACAATTCAGCAGCCAGACAGATTGGCATGAGGTGGTTGTGTCTCTTTGTATATCTGAGCTCTGTATGTGTGTGTGTGTGTGTGTGTGTGTGTGTGTGTGAGTGAGTGTGTGTCTGTGTGTCAATCCAGGCTGTAACTGAGGTAGACTTGTTAATTAATCTAATCTTGAACCGCCGCACACACGAACACACAGACATACACACACCGCAACCTCTCGAATGACAACAAACAAATACACAATAGACACATGCATATGCATTCTCTCTGCAGCGCTGCACGCATGCACAAGCAGACATATTGTGTTTCTCCGGTGCCTAACAAAAGGCACACACACTCATACACTCGCTATCTCTCGTGCTCATATGCATACACACAAATGAACCTCTTTTTAGCCAAACAATGTTGTGCTGAATGCTATTTCTGAAGTGCCAGCACCTGCAGTGTCAATAAACTGCCTCCTCCCTCCTCTCATTCCTCTCTCTGTTCCCTCCTTTTCTCTTTCTCTCTTTTTTTTTTACAAATACATTCTTTCTTAAGGTCTCTCCGTCCTTTCTCTGTTACAAATAAAAAACACTTTCTCTCTCCTCTTTTGTTTTCCTCCGTCTTCTGCTCTCTCATTACAACAGGTGTCTAGTTCCCATTGGTCAGTAGGACATAGTGGACATGGTGCCCATCTGAATAGATGTGGAAGTAAGCCACCAAATATTTTTCTCTCTGTGAAAAGAGTGAATGTAGATGAGTAGGCCCCTTTTTCTGTTCTTCCCTCTTCTGAGAAACAAAATCAAATTTCCACTAAATGGTTTTTCTTCCCAGTCTGTATCTGACTCCAGTCCAGTCACGTCTCTTATGGTCACAGGAGATAGTTGTCTAACTGTATCTAGCTCTTCCTCAGTTAGGATTCTTTGGTCCTGCTCTCAAGAACATAGTGCTGCATCAAATGAGATCCAAGAACTGAGTCCACACTAAAATTTAGTTGCTGAGTGTGTTCATGCTTGTGTATATCTGTGTATGTGTGCGAGGGGTAGATTTTAGTTTTTGTCCATCAATCCATCACTTCTGTTCCAGACTAAAATATCTAAACAGCCAAATGAATCGAACCAACATGTGGTCCAGGCAGTCATGGTCCCTGTAGGATGAATTCTCTGAACTTTGGCAACATCCTGTCGTACCACACGAGGTGGACATTTTTGAGTTTAGTTACATGGCTGGACAACTATAAAGAGTTTGCCATGACAAATGGTCCACATGTTCATGATACGCAGAGGATGAACCATAAAGACTTTGGTGATTCTTCAAGTTCTGCTCTAGAACTACCAGTAGGCCTACATCGAGGTTTATCACTTTAATCTCTGGAAGGCTGAACATTCGCCTGTTGAAGTTGCAGATGCTTTTATACTGAAATTCATAGTTTAGTGATCTCTTGACTTTTTTAGTTTAGTGCCAGTAGTACCAGGTCCAGTTTTTAATTTGAATGATACTTCAGTTGCACTTGGTGTTCTGTGCGAACGGGCAAATGCTAGTATGCTAACATGTTAAACTAAAGTTGTTAGCGAGGTGAGTGTCAAACCTGCTAAACAGGAGCATGTTAGAATTACCATTATAAGTGTATTAGCATACTGACGTTAGCATTTAGCTCAAAGCACCACTTGAGTGTCAAAAGTCTGATCTTAAAGAGGCACTTAGATAGCATTAGATAACATTGCATATGTTACTACCTCCTGATTGCATTTTAATGTAAAACACATTGTGTTTGCCTGTGATGAGACGTGTGTATCAATAAACATTTCTCACACAGCTGTTGTGTCTTTATGAGCCCCCTTTATCAGACCACAATGAGGGGGGATAAGTTGAGAGAGGAAGAGGAGAACAAGAAGACAAGCAGAGCAAAAGGATGAATCATTTAATGACAGATACATAAAAAAGGAGAGAAAGAAGAAGAAGGGGGGGTGAAAGGGATAGTTTACATTCACTGGAAATTTAACTGGAGTGAGTGCAAGAGCTAATCATGCTCAGGAATTTACTTTTTTTGTGTGTGTGTGTTTTGATAAATAAGGAAGCAAAGACATTTAGTCTTTATTTTTTTAATTTGATGGTTTAAGTACAGTGATATACAAGTGTTTGAAAGAAAGAAAGAAAAGACAAGGGGGAATGGAGAAAGAAAGCAGATGGGGAAGGAGGAAGACTTTGAAACAAGTGTAAGATCTCAGAGGAAAAGGAGAACTCATGACAGCTTGTAAAATAAAGAGGGTTATGAAAAGAGATTGGGGGACAATAAAGGATAAAAATGGAACAAAGTGAAGGACAGTGTCACACTAGAAACACAGTGTGTAAAAAGAGAAGACCCCCCCCTACTCTCTCTCTCTCTCTCTCTCTCTCTCTCTCTCTCTCTCTCGAAACAGCCAGATCTTTCTCTCCAACGCAAAGCCAAGGACTCACAAAGAAACATTGTATAAAGACACACAGGCATATTCACTGTCCCTCCAGACACTGCCCCCTCTCCACTCACACACACACAAACACACACACACACACACAGGCATGCACAGTACACACTCTTGCTTTAATATGAAAGGCCTGACCCAGTCAACAGTGGCAAGAAGAACTTGATCAGACTTTTCTTTTCTTCACGGCACGGCTGTGATTGTGACCTGAGGTGGTTGGCCGTTTGCTGGAGACTGGACCCGTCCGTCTCCAGAACATTACACAGTTACTGTCCATGTGTTTAGGAGAAAGTCTGTCATGTGGGTGTGTGAGCAAATTGCAGAATACAGTTTTTTCCCACAAGAAGCATTTCCAGACAATGTAGATGGCTTTGACCAAGAACTAAAATGTGCTTTTATGGTTGTCACATCACATTCATTCATACAGTCCATTGTGTCTCATGGGCTTGGCTCCGGCCGTCAACCCCTGCCACTTACAGCCTGAAAATCCTCAGCATGAGGGAATAAAACTAACATTTTTACTTTTTTTTACATTCCTCAGGCTCTACATGGCCGCAAAATAGTCCTCTACTACCATCTAGTGGCTGCATGATGTCACTACCTTCCCCTTTGAAGTATCTCTGGCTGGATTGTGCAACAGTTAGGAATGTGGATATATGAGGATCAGCTCTGCTGTAGTTGTCCTCAGCTGTGAGAAGAACAAATTGGGTGTCGCCTACCTGTTATTGTACACACCTATCGATCACAGCAATATTTTTCAAGAGTCAGTCTGTTCATTTGCACAATTGAATCACAGACTGTGTATGCAGCAGTACACAACATTTATGTAACACAAGCTTAAGCAAGACTCTGGTGCACAGATGAGAAAAGATAGAATAACATACATTGCTATATAATACTATGTCAACTTTTTCAAATTAATTAACAATATGCTTCGGTGCTAGTATGAGTGAGTTTTTGTTTCGTATATTTGTCACATGATTGAACAAATTCCATTTTCACAATGTCTTGTTAAAAATTCTTACCTATAAAAAATATTGTGCAATGGCAATAAAAAAAAGATTTATCACATCAAGTGAATACAGATCTCTTAGAGCTGTCAGCTCAGTGGAAACAGCTCGTCGGTGCCCCCTTGTGGAAGGAATAAAACTCAGAGCTTCGTATTGAACACAGGAGGGATGTTAGTATGCCTTAGCAGTTCTCCATGCAAAGCTCCATTAGCGCATGTAAACAAATGAATAAATAAACAGGTAGCAGGAGAAAGGCTGGTTTATGGTGTTAAGACTTGTAATTTACTACATGGGGTGAAAACAGTGGAGGAGGAAGTGAGACTGGATGTAGACTACAGAATTAGTCTCTTCCGCTAATGTTCTCACTGTACATCCCTCTGCAGTGTTCAGCCTGCCTGAAAGAGGTGGAGAGGACACTCAAGTACTGTACTTTAATAGAAATGTGTGTGTTTTTCATGTGTCCGTTTCATGCTGCTTTGTATTTCCAATAAAATTCAGAGGGTAGTATTGTACTTTTTATTGCACAGCTTTAGCTACATGTTACCACACAGGTTTAGATATTTGCATACAAAGCATAACAGTTTGTAAAACACGCTGCGCTGTTGTGGATTAAACAACACAATAACATATCAACATCCTTTAAATTATATTTAAATGTTTGGGTTGTTTCGTATTGTGGTGTGTGTTTTTAAATGTTACCTCAACAACTTGATGTAAAGCACTTTGATTGGCTGTGCTTTTGATTGTATACAAATAGCTTTGTCTTGCTAAAGAGTATTTAGAAGTTTCAACAAATACAGAGATATTACTCTAAAGTTCAATATTAAAATTATTTTATATTGTGCAGAAATGAAGAAAATTATGTTTAAAAAAAGGTTTCAGATGTGTATCTAAACTATTTTTTTTCCTCCTTCCACTCCCATTAATCCTTTTCATGATCCCTAAGACGTCTTTGTTGACCCTTCAGAGAGGGCCAAACCCCTAGGTTAAGACCCACTACACTAAAGATAGTGACCTGTAGATTAAGCAGTTATAATTACCTTCACCTCTAGCAGCTAAAACAGCAGCAGTAAAACAGCAGCAAAATGTTGCAACAATTTTATTGGTCTAATATTATAATATTTATTATTCTGATATTTGGTAACAGGTTTCATTTCACTGCTGTAGGATTCTGAATACAGACTTTTATCTGTAATGAAGTATTTCTATCTACAATGTTGACTTTCTTATCATAGAAAAAAAACACTTTGGAGAAGTAAAAGCTATACTTTTAGTGTATTATTATAGTTTTTAAGCCTCTAAAGTTTTGTTTTAGTGAAGTTGAAGTAAAGAGTTAAATGAAGCAGCTTCTTACAGGTTTTTTCATAGAAGAAAACCAAGTTGCCATACATTGATTTAGGGCCACAGTATATGATATAGCCATATATTATACATTATATATTGTTGGGCAATAGCAGCTCTGTCTGATGTGTATACTGTAGGTCTCCCACGGTGCTTAAACCCAGAGATATTCACCACAGGGTCTGATAAGCTCCTGTTCATGGCCATATGCAAGCTCAAGGTTCCTGATGAGATTATTGAAGCTCATGACATGAAATTTTTCTCAGATATATGAATCTGGACTTGAACCTTTTCCTCTCTCACATAGCAACACAGTTTTAATATTACATGCTGACATTATACTGACCTATCTCTCTGGAGGTCTGGGTCTGTCTGACATGAAGTTGAAAGACCTAAATACAACTCACCTGCTGATACGGATGCAGCTAGTTTGCACACACATTTTACTCTTTTATCCAGTGAAATATCAGTCGAAGCAAAGCACTTTGTCTAACAGCTTTTGCATGACCATAAATGTTGCGGTGACAGAGTATTTTTAAATGCAAGCACACCTAAGTATTTAAGTTACTCTGTGTGTGTGTGTGTGTGTGTGTGTGTGTGTGTGTGTGTGTGTGTATGTGTGTGTTGGTCTGTCTGTGCTTACTCAACTGTAAGTTTCAGACATGCTCACTGAATTATTCAGGGTTTTTTATGTCTTGTTGCCATGGTTGTCTGTGAAATGGCTGCTTGGGCCAACGCGTCACACACAGACACACACAAACACACACACACACACACACACACACATACACACACCAATAATATGAGCATGTTGACAGATGTGAACACCCACATACACACTCCAAAGATGGGGGCAAGAGACGGACCTTATAAATTCTCTCTCCTTCTCTTTACCTCCCCCATTCACTTCACACTCCTATTCTTATTAAAACTCCTGTTATTAAGCAGCCTGGCTGGGCTGTGGGATTCCCTGCTGTTAAGACACAATGGACAGACTGTGAAAAAACGGGTCTGGTTTCCTGTTAATGGAACACCTCCAATAGGTTCATCTCTGTTGTAAGGATGATACACTGAAGTTAAATTCCAAACCCAGAGTTAAACTAGAAAATCCAGCTGCTCCAGCTGCTTTCCACCTCAGCTACAAAGTGTTATCTTGGGAAAAAAAAACCAAACCACAAACTGTGAAATACATACAATAGTTATGTTTGCATGTTGTGAAGTTTCTGTTTCAAACTGTGAAATCTTGGTGTGAAATGTTGCCCATATGCATTTCACACTTTCCAGTGGAGACATTTGAACTGTTAGCTGAAGCAACAAAATTAGCATTGAAATACAGAGTGTTTAAAGCAGATAAGGGCCCTGGGAAAACTGAAAGTTTGCAGTATGTAAATAGTGTGTGAGGACTAAGTGCTGCACAATGCACTGCAAGCATAGCAGGTTTTCACTGAATATTTCTTTGCTTTTGATATGTTAATAACTCTTTTAAAAAGTCAAAAGGTTTGTCAGGGGTTGGGCTAATGAATATGCCTGAAAAGCTGATTGTAGATAATGACTTATGACTTATGACTTATGTGTTTTAAAGTGGCTTGAGAACATAAAGACATGATAAAACGACCTTCATTGATGTTTATGCTTGATGATTATAACAGGAAAGAATATTCTCCACGTGCCAAGTGGGCTAAGTTGAGCAGTGAGCTCGAGGGGGTTCACATGTGAACATTAAAGGGAACGGGGGGATGGGGGGTTGTATATGAGAGGAAAACGAGAAAAGGGGTGGGCTGGTTTTCAAAGTTAAGAAAAAAAAACCTCAACATTTGTGGTTTCTTTTCTTTTTTTTTTCAGTCGCGCTACGTCGGATGCGCTCGAGCCCAGAGAGCGCGCACGCACCTCTCGTGGGGCCAGAAAGAAAGAGGCAGAGACGTGAGATTTCTCTTTGTACTGAATGAAGAGTTCAGGCTGCCTCTGCTGCTGCTGCTGCTGCCTTCCCCTTTTATATAAGCAGAGTTTGCATGCTGTAAATAGCCCAATAAGCCGGTTAAACTCCACGTTTCACCGTAGCTCACTCGTCGGTCCCTTTTGTTTTGTGGAAGTGCTCGAGCCGCTGCCAATGTCCCTTTGAGCGATTTTGGACAACAAAAGCATCAGGTTCCAACGTTGTTTCTTCAGGGGGATTTCAAGTCACACACACACACAGCAGCCGGGATTTTTCAGTGCGGAAAAGCGACCAGGCGCACGTCCACAGACCGCTTCGACTCCTTCTCTTCGCCCCTTTCACACTTCTGCACCTCCGGCGGGGGATTTTTTTTTTCCCAAGCCGAGCGACCATGGCTGCTGTAACAAGCCCGGAGACGAGCCCTCAACCCCGGGTATATTTCCAGACACCGGCCGGCACCACGGAGGAACCGGAGACACCCGTTCGGAAGCAGGGACGCGTAACCGTCAAATACGACCGTAAGGAGCTGAGGAAGAGACTGAACCTGGAGGAGTGGATTATCGACCAGCTAACGGACCTCTACGACTGTGAGGTAAGACAGTAACAATAACCGGCCTCGAAGCCGATCGAACGTATCGATCAGGCGGCTCTGCTAAGTAATTGGGCTCTATGGTGTGGCCTATTAAGTCATTTTATCAGCTCCGGAGCTCGTCTGTGTGTCCAGTCTTAAAGCAAACTGTTGATAAAGAAACATTAATAGGCCCTTTGTCGCTGCTTTTGGCCTAGCCTGGCTTGTTCTACAGCCCATAGCCCAGAATCTGGGCCATGTGCATGTAGGTGAGGTAATGAAGACGGACAGTTCGGAAAGAGTGTGAACAAATACAAAGAATTTATATCAGACATTTTTTAACAGCCGACAACAGCCTTGTGGATGAACTTCACTGCCTCACAGGTAGGCTAAATGTAGCTGTAGAAGCTTTATAGCCTAATCATGAAATAGACAGCCTCCGCTCTCTGTTCTGATTGGCTGAGACTCTTTTAAAGCGCACCTGTGAATTAATTTAATCCAGTTTTTATGGCTGACCGGAAATCACAACTTCTATCACACTTTTGACGTGAATACACTCTTGGGTGTTGTTTGAGAGCTTTTTTGGGGATTTGAAAATATTAGTAAATAAGTGGATTAAATTTGTACAGTGATCATTTATAATAGGGATCAACAGAAAAGCTGACACTTTTTGTGTGGTTGCATCATAGGTTAAAGGCCTTGTATGCCCTCTCCCTCTCCCTCATGTCTTGTCTTTTGTAACTGTTAACTTAAGTAGAGCAAAGGTAGGTGGCAGTGAGGGAAATAGTTTCATCAGGGGGTGGCGGAGGCAGACAAGAGACAAATGAGGTGATACTGATGTGGCCTGGTGGGGGGTCCAATCATAAAGCTTGACAGGGGGTTCCCCCTTATAATGAACTCCCCGGCTACAAGCATGACTGTGCATATCAGTCAGTGGTAGCTTACAGCGCTATCACACATGAGCCCCTCGTGTACGGTGACACGCAGAGAGCTGTGGAGTTCTAATGTAGCCCGGCGGCAGCTGTGGTGTGGCTGCTGGCGTCAGTAGTTGGTAAGCTCATGTCGACTCCACTGAGCTGGCATTGACCCACATTCTATTCCTAGCAGGAGGAATACAGCAACGTAACTGGTTTGGAGAATTCCTAGTAGGCTAACAGAGAGAAAATAACAGCAAAGCTAAGATCCTTCAAGTGGCTCACAGGGCTTGTTCTTGCCATTTTGGTGGGGGGGGGGGGGGGGGGGGGGGGGGGGGGGGGGGGGGGGGGGGGGGGGGGGGGGGGGGGGGGGGGGGGGG
>JAQMCX010000039.1:5915112-5939162 GCA_029814765.1 Acanthurus leucopareius
CTTTTTGGCTAACATATATAAAAAAAAAGAAAAGATAATAACCTTCATGTGGCTAACTGGGGTTTTTTTTGCCATTTTGGTGCCCCCCCCCCCCCCCCCCAAACAAAGATAAATAGCACATTTGACCACATATACTGACATACATGCACGGCACTGAATATTACACATCCTGTGCTTATATGTTAGGGCTCTACTGTTTAAAGTGTCATTGGCTGCAAGGGACACCTGAAATCCAAGCTGCAGCGGTGTGACTCCTGAAATCTGGCCTTTGTTTACACCTGAGCATGTGTCTTTGGTGATCCAATCATAAGTGTACAGGTCTAACTACAAGGTTGAATGCAACCAGGACAAACCTAGTAATCCGATCGCTCAGACCACATTCAGTGATGCATATGGCCACAGAAAACCTCACATCCAATCAGCAACAGTCTAGACCTCCTGGAGCATCTGCAGACACTTGCCCTTTAAGCTGTAGCAAAGTGACAAATGACAGTGAGATAAGTTGAGTTAATCTTACGATATTAGCTGTCACTTTTGCTGCTGCTTATGCCTTGGCTGGATCACATGATTTTCAAAGTTGAAAGTTTGCTGTAATATTTACACAACACAACTTTCTGTCATTGTGGTTTGCACACAAACTAAGGATTTATTTTTCATTATTGTAACTGATTGTTATTAAGACTATAGAAGTAGTTGTAAATAAGTAGTTTATTTTTTGCTTTTTTTATTTCATAACAGGAAAAATCAGAAGTTCCTTGGTGAAAAACATGAACATAAAATGAAGTAAGAAGCAGAAAAGTAGAACATGATTGCTCAACAACTGTCCTAAAACAAACATACAGCTGCTGACCTATTGTGACACAAACCATGGTCGCTTCTTTTCTGTGGGTTTTCCCATAGATGGTACATTAAATAAATGAACAGAGCCTCCAATGATGTCACCCACTGGTTTGTGGAGTACTTTTTTGTAGCCACAATTTGGTATTGTGGCTGTCAACATCTGCCTTTTAAGCAGAAAGTGGCCATATTTTGACAAGAGCTCAGAGCTTAGGAGAATACACTTTGCCCCCGATCCCTGTGTGACATCTAGCAGATAGCGAGAGGCTGCTGTTACTCATAACAGTGCCCCTCTAATCATGCATACCTTTAAGGCATCATATAATTTAACGACTGAGTTGTATAAAAATATAACCCCTGTACATTTGTCTTGAATAGAAATGCTATAAACCCCAAAACGGGCTTTTGTATCAGGCTCTGTACTACCTGCCGCTGTGGTGCCACTGCCAGTAACCGCACTCACTTGATTGCTGGAACAAAAATCAAACATACTTACATCAGGCTGATATATGGAGGATAAAAAGTCAGACTTTTTCGGTGTTGGAGTGAAACAAAAAAAAGTATTTTTGCCATTGCTCTGATTTCCCAAGTTCTCTCCAGCAACTTTTCACAATCTTCTGCTCATCTTCAGCCTCCAGTGATGCACACAGACACACAAAGGGATTGTCTGACTTGTGTATATTGGCTTAGTTGTTATCTTGTTGCAGACAAGTTGGCCTTTAACAACAGAAACTGTCCAGGAGGTCTGACTGTCTCAGATTTATACTTGAAAGTCCAAAATCCAAATGACAAACAGTAACTGACTGTAACCACGGTTAAAAATTAGTGTAGAGGCACTCATGGAAGATTGAAAACTGATAACTAAGTTATCATTTGGTGGAAAAAACAACGGTTGTTCACTATCTAACATTTGCATCTTACTTTCATGAAGGTTTTAATAGCAGTGAGATGTGAATAAGAATAAAGTAGCAGGGATACTACAGAGACTCACATGCCAGCTGAGGTAATTAAATGGCCTAGAGAGGATTTTGAAATCAATGGGCTTTGATAGTCTGCCAATAAGGGATAAGTACGCTTTGCATTAAAGGCTTGCAGAGTCAAAAAGTATGAGTAAATGAGTTCAGAAGATAATCTTTGCAGTGTATGCTAGTATGACTTTTATATCTCCACAAATGTTTTTTAAAGTACAAATCCTGTCAGAATTATGGCGTGCCCCAGGACCCCAGTGATTGACAGCGGATAGTGCAGATTTGCTCGTTCATTCGCCCATCTTGTGTCCATCCTTCATTCACTAATCCCATCAGTCTTTTAGTCATGCATGCTTTAATGCACTGATGCTTTATTGTGAGTCTGCTGAGCAAACTGAGCAAAACGAGCAAACAGGGTCACAAAGAGTCCAAAATGCCACATGAGTGGATGTCGGAGTGACTTTGAGACTCGGTGTAATGATTTATGATTGTCAGATCACAGGTATATCTGACCGTATGCATATAAATGGGATATTAATGATGTATTTTTACATTTTTGGACCCACATCTCTCATTCGTCTCCAGTGATGGTGCCTATTTTGTTTCGCTCCCAAACACAGCGGCTCCCCCCTTTTTCATTGTCCCGATCCCATCTCTGCCTAGGCTGTTAGACAACAAAGAGATTAATTTACAGTCTGTTCACTGATGGAGACACATTGGGCTCATTTAGAAGGGAAAATGTGGAGCACGTGCTACATACAGTGTAACTGGAGAGGCAGCTTTAGCCGGTCAGGGAGCAGAGCTGGTATTGGGAGAGCCCTGTTCGCTCACAAAAGACACGGAGCACGTGGCCTTGGATTTAACTCTGTTTTTCCATCTCCTTAAATCCCTCTTTTGCTTCATCTTTCCCTTCCTTTCCTGCTGCGTATGTCTTTTTGTTTAGACCCATGTCATAATCCCTATATTCATTTTTTATCCTTTATTATTGCTTTATTATAATCGGTCTTTATTTCTTGCCTTTCTTGGATGCATATTTATACTATTAATAAAACCACATGGAGTTTGTACAACAGGGAATTCATAATGAGCTGTTTTTCCATTCATATAATCCTTTTAAACATGCCATAAGCAGTCAGCCAGCCAGCCAGCCTGTCAGATTTTCATCCAGTCACTTAGTCAGCCTATCAGTCAGAGTTGCTATGGGTAATCGCGAGGAGCCGAGCTTTAGTATGATTCCATGGCAACAGGGCTTGTTAAATGTTTACGTTGGTTAACCATGCAGTGGAAAATAAGGTTGCGTCCATTTAGGAAAAGACAGCTTAGAATCATTTCCCAAAAGCCCCTGTTTTCATCACACTCTTTCTTTTCAAAATTATAATGGGAGCCATTCAACTATTTTATTAACAGGGATTTAGTGAATACCTGCAGTGCAGTTGATGTTAATGTGGCATTTGGACTGTTGAATAAACACTTAATGGTTTTGTTAGGGCGCCCAAAAGAGCAATGATTTCCAAACAAGAATATACTGGTATAAATGAGATATTCTTTTTTTATTCATTTAGTGTATTTCTAATTTGGAGGTGATTGGATACGGATACAAGCTGAGTCAGGGCATTAATTTAAAACAGGTAAACATAAAATCTGACTGACACTACTCAGTAGGTGTCCAGTATCAGGACTTTACGAACACCCTTCAGCCAATGCAATAGAGTATTCACACAGACAATGGTATAAGATCAACTATAGCAGTTAACTAAAATATGAGCATATGTTATCATTTGTGAACAACCCAATAGCATCAGAAAATATTGTGATTGAGAGTAAAAGAAGGGTAGTTAATTCATAGATAGACAGATATGTATTTATCCAAGTGTGCTGTGTTATCTGCTTGTAGCAAACCAACCAGTAGCTACATAGTTAACAGTGGAGAGAGTGGGCGGGCCAATCCCCAAACTCCAGGGTCCTACGTGGCCACACAGATACACACATACACACATATAAACACAGATGGGGATACGAAAGAGAACAGAGGCAGGATTGGTGAGCAGGAATGCAATAAACGGGGGAAGAAAAGGAAAAAAAAAAGCTAGAGGGGCTGGCAAGAGGAGAAGGAAAAAGTAGTAGGAGTAGACAGGGATGTCAGAGGGGCAGAAACTGTTTTTGTAACATGTGCTCACTGCTATTACTACACACTCCTAATGGTGTACATAGCAAATGTCTCTTTAAATTTTAATAGCATTCAATCATACACTGAGGATAGCCCAATAACTTCTAAAAGCTGATATGAATAAAATTACTTTTTTATCACAGAAAAACATTAAGGAAAAATATAAGAGTTTTTAAATTGAGTATTACTTAGAAATGTTGCCGCATTTAAGTCTGTAATGGTTTTAAAGCTACAGACAAGAATAAAAGAAGCATGAATAAAGCCAGGCCAATGAAATGTCTCCTTTACTGGCTGCACAGCATAAATGGACACACACACACACACACACACACACACTCAAATATAAATTTAAAACATAATACATAGAGTTTAACATTTGCTTAAACCTTGCACCAAAAGGTCTGAATACCAATCAGTATTACCCTGTTTCACTCAGTGTGCGTAAGAGGGTGACTACAAAGAGTGGTTGTTACCCAGCGGGAGTGAAAGACTCCAGTGTGTCTTTGTAAACACCCCCCCTACACACACACCAACACACACACACACACACACACACACATGCTCACACAGATATGGACGTGCACACATCGTGTTAATAGGTAACACGTGGTTCTGTATGTTGAACACACAAGATCTATTCCTGTTTGACTGGGGATGAGTCAGCATGTGCTGTGGCCTGACCCACAAACTGACCATGTGAGCTTTTTTTTTTTTTTTTTAAAAAAATCAAACAAGTTTGCCAATCACACTGTGAGTAAGGGGGCGACAGCGTGTGTTTTAGTTCATGTGTAAGTGAGAACGGAAGGAAGTTAAGAATGCCAAGAAAGAGAAGGCAGGAATGAAGAAAGAGAGGGATGTAGAGAGAGAATTAGGGACGTGAGTCATTCAAAGGAATGTTTATGCATGTTTTTACAGGAAGTGTGTGAGAAAAAAAGGAGAAATACAAGAACATGAAGTACACAAGAAAATTTTAACATTATTAAAATACAACTTTCCCCAAAAAGCACAACATACGATCAATTCACACACCTGTTGATTCTTACAAATACATTATTTCCCCATCTATCATGTATAATTTATTATTATAATATAATTCTAAAGTGTAAGGATACAGGACAAAAAAATAAGCTAGATGCCAGGAACATATTTTGAATATCTTTTGGGGTACACCACTTAAAGGTACCCTGTATAGTTTTTGACCACTAGTTGTGCTATGGAGCAATGTTTTGAATGTGGTTCCCTGATGTTGCATCCTCTGCAAAAGAAAAGAAGAAAAGAAGCAAAAGAAGGAGTATGGAAGTAATCATTGCTGGCTCTAAAAATATCCAAGAAAATCTGTTTATCAAATGTTTTATGATGACTGAAATGCATTCATACACATTATGTTTTGATGAGAAATGATGAATGTAAATAGAACTTTGTGCACAAGAAAACTTCAGAGTACCTTCGACCTGCTAAACAAACAAGTTTCCAAAACTTCAAAAGCATGTCGTTGATGGACAACCCTAATAAACAGTGTGTGTGCACGTGTGCAGACATTCAAGTTTCTTGCACATGTTTCTGGTTCTTTTGCTGTTTGGTCTTTGTTGTTTGTCCCAACCCTCGGCCTGTGCCCAGTGGTGTAAGCCAGTGTGGACTGTTCGTACTGATTGTCCCGTCAAACCCTTCAGTATTATATTTCAGTACTAGCTAAGCCTGATGAGCGTGTCATTCCATCCTCTGTCACACAGGGTTAGGCTTTCAGCCAAGTGTAAAAGCTTTAAACAAAAGCATTTTCCCCTAACGAACGCAAGTCAAACGAGGGTGCACTGGAAGTTAGATTACGAAACTCTGCCGCTTGCAGCAAATCTTACAGCAGGCACTAACTTGTTTAATATCATTCGAGGGTTTACAAAGCCGAGAGCCTGTTTCCATTCAATCCTCCTGCTGAACAGTTGTGTATCTTGTGCGTGCACATTTAATATGCATTCAGTAAATACTCAAGCTGTTAGAGTCTTATGCTCCTGTAAACATAATGACTGTGATGTATTAGAATGCTTCCTGGCTCGTTATATTGAACGGTCCACAGTGTATAATTCAGTTTGTTTTAGACAAACACCGTTCTTGATTTGAACCAAAGTGCAGTTTACTGAGCAGTTTTTAACTAATATACACCGAGATGCTACATGTGCTTTTGATAGCTTCTGTGTTAAGGCTCCACCACCCCCCGAGGAGGCTTTTTAAACTGAGCATGTGTATAAAAAAGTCATGTAGTTGAATACACAGGCCCGCATTATTACCATATGTGACTCCAGGGTGTTGTTGATGTAGCAGTGCCTTTTTAAAATGAGAGATGAATATGAGTTTGTGATCATGCCTGTTTATGTGAATCAATGCTGAAAACATATTTAAACAATGAAACAGAATAGCCACTGTACCAATATTTAACGCTTGTTGTGATTTGTGTCAGCAGCGGCTGGCATGCGTCTTTGTTACGGAGTCATTATCATCACAAAGTCTCTTTTGTAAGTAATGCCAACTGCCTGCAGGTTGAGTGAGGATACGCAGAGCCACTCAGGAGTGTATTTCAGTCCCAAGAGGTGCATTAGAGCTGACACCACAGTTGAGCTGCAGGGAAGCTTATGTCAGCACATGGCTTTATCCACTGTCTCTGATTTTGTCCTGTGCACAATACATATATTGTACATCTTGTGCAGCAATAAGAGGCTGCACAGGAGTTATGCACGGTGTGTCCCCCTGATAAGGAAATATATTCATAGAAGTTGACGGATGATGTCTAATTTGATGTGATTTTTAATATGAAATAATAGTAGCTTTCAGCAGGTAGCAATAGATGTGGGGACAGATGGGTTTACAGAAAACAGACTGTGTTTCAGAGCTGCTGCCCTGCTGTCCTTGCCAGTGCCTTCTTGACCTGTTGTCAGTCAGCCTCAAGCAGACAGCCGCTGGTAAATAACTCTGCCAGGTTAGAGCACCCGATGCCATGTTGGCTTCAGACATCCTCCATGATGTCATCCAACTTAAGTGTTAATGGTGTCACGGCATAGAAGGAGTCATGTGGTAGGATTCTTGTGCCGTTGTGAACACTGCTCGAGTTAAAATAGCTTTTGGAAAGAAGTGGATGGATGGGAGATGTGTGGACAGATGGACAGACATCTGGTTGGCAGATAGACAGATAGATGGTAGAGAAACTAATAAACAACGTTACCAGACACTTCTTGCATCTATTAATATGTGAACATCTAATAAGATAGTGTGACACTAATAATTTAATCATCTAGTTTAGTCATGAGTCAAATCACAGCTTCCTTATAAATTTTTAGTTCTCTACATGAGTTTCATGAGTTATCTTTACTTTGAGATCTGAGTCTAATTATCCAATTGTATTCAGTCACTGGACAGGAAGGAACAAATGACCATATTTGGGCAAAAAGTCCGGATGACAGAAATTGTTACAAGTTACTGATTCATCAGGAAGGGAGTCTCTCAGTCTCTCCCTGCTCACTCTCACACACTCATAATGTTGGAATTAACAGTATTGAACAAGGAAACTAACACCAGTGTTTAGTCATTTAAATCCTGAGTTTAATAATGTCAGCAGTGAGTTTTTATTTCCTGTCTGTTACATTGAGTTTCGAAAGTTATGAAGTATTCGAGGTAAAAGTGACCAAAACGTGCAAAAGAAATCCTTTCCGGTCTCTGTTTGAGCCCACAGGGGATGTGTTTTATGTTCAGAAAGATTTTGAGTGGATTATCACTTTAATCTGCTTACAGTTTGGGTTTCTGTGAGTGCCATTAAAACCCTCAAAAACTGCTTTAATCCTGCCACTGGACCAGCCTCAGAGGGGAGTATTTTTAAACGAATTGCTAGACGGCTAAAAGAACAGATCAGTAAGTGAAACAAATGAATTATGTCCATGTTGAGACAGACTCAACCACTGTCTGCAACGTCTGTAATGCTACTTGAGCACAGAGTATATTTCAAAAGGCTTTTTATTGTCACGCGTTAACACTGACGACTGATGAGAAACACCAACTTCTGAACTAAATTAGTTTTTTCAGCTCAGGGTTTCATGTTTGAAGAATAAATTAAGGAAATAAGGGTCACATTCAGAAAATTTCTATAAGGTTCAGTGTCTCAGACCATGCGTTGTCTGTCTGTGTTTTGTTGTTTCTGTGTGATAATCTGTTGGAATCTCCCTCAGTCTGTGTGTTTTATCCTCTAACCGACTGAATGTGGATTTAAACCAGGGCATTAATTTATTAGACTGCTCCATGTGTTGCCAGTATTGGAAAAGTCAGAGTTTGTGTTTGTGATTGATCTGCAGAAAAGTCTCACAGTGTTCCCATAATCCCTTTTGAAATCCGTAGGGATTACATCTCAATAATGTCATGATGATTTAAAAGGCTCCATTAATAAACTTGGACATTTCTGTGGAAAAGTGGACGAAAATGAGTGGGAAAAATATTTCAGTGGACCCTGAATGACCTTGTAGGGTTGCCAGACGCCACTCCACCAAAACCATCAGAATTAAGGAATAAGTCATTTAGTGAATGACGAACAAATGAACGCGGGGCCCTTTTTGTTTGTGTTAGTAGTACTTTCCAAGAGTGACATAATGATAATCTGCCGTAATCCTTGTTTGTATGCATTCTTGTTTTAATCTGCACATAATCTCTTCACTTGGTCCAATTGTAGTGGTAATAACTCTATTGGCTCATAGTGGAGGTCAGTCTGCGAGTGTATGTGAGTGTGTGTGGTCTCCTCCTTTGTATGTATTTGTTTGAGTTTTTAGGTTTTACTTGTTTTCTCTCGAGATATTTAAAAATTGATAGGGAAAAGTGGAAAAAATAAGTTTGTTAAAACTCCTTAGACTACATTTTGCCACACACACACACACACATACACACATCAGTATCAGCCTGTCACTGTGTGTGTGACTTTCCGGAGCGCCATGATCTCCTCCTCGGATCTGCCCTCTGTTCCCTGCTGCAGAAACGACAGAGTCAAGATGAGAGGAAGAGTGGAGGTGGAGGGCGAAAGTGGGCACTTGAGTTAATGCCTGGTTCACATATTTTAGATGGATGCATGAGAGATTTTGTAATTAGAGTGGGCTGAAGATACATGAATTTTCTTTGTGTGTGTGTTTTTCTTTGTGTATGTGTGTGTTTTGATGGGGGTAGAAACTTCCACCCAAGCATTTTTATGTACTACATTTAAAAGCTGTATTGAAACATAAAGGGTCTTCATTTGTCTGACATAGTCTTTATGTTTTTTGTTTTTTATTTGTTCATCTTTTCTTAACCGCCAACCATCTTTTGAATCTGTTTGACAGTTACAGCATTTCAAGTCTTTGCTGAAATGGTCCTGAGTTCATTGGATGTTATTATAGTTTTGATCGATCTTTACTGCAAAAACACTTGTTCCTGTGCTGCTTCTGCACTCACCTTATTTCAGCCGTCAATCACACCAGAATGTCTTTTCACTTGGGTTTTCTTTCGACTTAAGTTTGTGGAGGTGATGCTGTTTTTCTGCTGTGGCTGGAAAAGTAAAATACATCACCTCTAATGTGCTGATATAAGACTTTGTAAGTTTATTAAAAAAATAAAAAAAACATGATCTTGCCATGGAATGAATCATTGTTATCCTGCGTTAAACATAACAAGTGAATAGTGATTAAATATTAATACTTTGCAGATTTTTTGCTTAAGATTTTGATCCACAGTAGGGTGAAAGCAGCTACTCAAAACCAGAATAAAACCAGGGATGCAGTGACAAATTTTAGCTGTGGTGTTGCGGCAGTATAAGTCTTCTGGAGGCTGGTTGTGACCCTGAGGGACCGGCGGAGCGTTCTCCCTCAGAGAGGCTTCAGCACAGACATTTCCAGTCGACACACAGAAACCGCTGAACCATTCAGTCCGGCCAAACAAGCCGATGTGGGAACCGTTCAACCGTACTGCGAGCAGCCATGACTTTGGGCAGCTTTTGGGGGGTCAACTTTGGTGACATTGTAGATTTTATCTCTTACACGTAGTTTTCTAGCAATATATGTGTGTGTTCTGAGTGCAACCAGGTTAATATATATGTCTACCAGCAGCTATACTCTGCCTTTCCATTCCTAGATATCACTTTACTCTTTATTACTATGTTCTAATGCTATATATGTATGCTCTCGTTACCTAATTATAGTGTTAAGAATAACCAAAACTACTGTGCTTGCATTCTAATTATAGTGATGACTGTTTCCTGGCATAATATAAAGACATGTTCCATGTACCTGAAGGCTGTTTGCCTTGGCTTTCTTCTATAAGTCTGAAACGAACCACACAGCATTATAGGAAACCCACATCACTACCAGCAGACTCTGTAGGCTCTGGTTCTTTTGACTTTACATGACAGAGCCGTTTGCATGTTATCTGTAGTGAGATAACAAGAAGGCTGACAGGGCTGCAGAGTCAAAACACATGGAGGTTGTGGTAGGTTGTGCGAAGTGAGGGGGGGATTGTTGTTTTAAGAGGAGCTGCATTGTTCCTGCTTCCATAGAGGTGCATGTGCAGACTCAAAAAGCAAGGTGATTTCTTATATAAATAGTTATTTTTGTAACATTTTCCTTCATTGGTGGAAAGAATGAGCACAGATAATCTTGAAATTTGAAATCATTACTGCAAACTGCACTGTAAGGTGTGAGGGAGTTAATAGAATATGGCTGTTAAGCAAATAAATTCTGTTTTTCAGTCTCTCTCCCGTCTGTTTGCAGGCCATAAAGAAGTTAGTTCGGTTCAACTGTTTTGCCCGCGGCTTGTTCTCTCTGTTTTTCATATGATTCAAAACAGGACATCATACTCTTCCTGGGAGGAAGTACGTTCAACTGATTAGACGTGCAATAGAGATGAAGATCAACCACACACACACGCACACACGCACACATACACACACACACAAAGCGAATGGTGCTCAGCAACACACACGTACACAATGAACGCTCCAGACACAGCGCATGGCATTGTGTTGATTATGGATTGTTGTGGTTTATGGTTTTTGTTTTTGTGTGTGAGACCACATATTCATTACAGCCGCCAATCACCACTTAGATAAATTGCACTCACACACACACACACAAACAGCAGCATTGCTTATGTGAATTTGTCAACCGTGCCTTCCTAAAGTGTTTCTGTTAACATGCACACACATTCTCTGAAACACACACTCAAATCTGCCACTTCCCACAGATCTTGTTCAACTTCTCCTCCCCCACTATCTCCAAAGGTCACATGTTCAGACAGGAAGTAGCTGGGTGCTCTGGTTTTTTAACCCCTTCAGTGCATAAGCCAAGGGAAGAGACCCTTTGTGAAAGCTGTTTTTTTGTTGGGGGGTCACACTACTTGGGGCTCAGACTGGTTATTGGAGGAAGAAAAAGAGGAAAGCCTAACGGGGAAGCTTACAATGTCTGTTACTGAAAGAGCTGCAGGTTACTGATAAGCACTTATGTGAGACAGGAGGAGATAGTAAGAAGATGGAAAGCAGCAGGGGATGAGTGACACACCGCATCCTTAATCCCTCCAAACTCGTTGACCCCCTCGGTGATATCCTCTCTCTAATATCCCCTCTCATAAGTGGTATCATGCCAACAGCAAGGTGGTCCAAACTCAATGAACTGCCCTATTACAGACGCTCTGAGGGTTATTTATATGAGTGCAGCAGCGAGTGCCAACCAGAGAAGGAAGGGCATCAAAGGAGACATAAAGATAAAGTGACAGAGGAGGCATGACAGGAAGCAGGTTCATGCCCGGTATTTTTCCACTACTTCCATGCTGTTCTCTGTTCTCTGTGTGTTAGTGTGTGTGTGTGTGTGTGTGTGTGTGTCAATCAAATGACAGTAGACTAAATTATTTGTAGAGTCACAAGGTTATCATGAACCATGACCTTGAGTCGGCTTACAAGCAGCTATTGTACCTGTGTTTCCGTTATTTTAAAGAGAAAAAGGGTCTGATCAGTCTGCAGTGTCCTCCATGTCTGAATAGGCCACTGAGTCAGTTTATAGAGTACACAGGAATTACCTGCAGATTATGAACAGCATGGACTAAACTTCTCTATTCTGCATTGTGATGGAATTTAATAATTTGTCATTTTCCAGAGAAACTAGAGCTTTGAGTTCGGAGAAGAAAGTCTAACAAATTCCAAGTAAATCTCAAAATGCTCTTGTTGTTTTCATGTTTTGATCCCACGTCTGGTGTTGCCTCAACTCCTTTTTTTTTGGATATCCTTTCTGATTCAAATAAATCAATCTAGTAATTACTTCATAAACAGGTTCGCACATGCATATGATGTGTGAATTCCAAAATGTGCTTATCGGCTCATCTGAGTCTTTATGAGCTGCGGTTCACTTGAAAACCAATTTTCTGCATCTTCAGTCCAATAAAGTTCGGCTAATCTTTGCCGAAACATGTTTTAATCTCAAACCACAACTGCTCTGAATTTGAGCAATGCAGGAATATGTTTTTTCTGTGTTTTAACCGGAAACATACTTTCTGTATTACTCATATTAGTGTATAATTGTTAAGTAAGTATTGCAAAATTAACCGTCAGCTATTCAAATGTCTCTTCTCTGTAAATCATCTCTTTTTATTTACCTGGATGTCATCAGATCTGCACATCATCCGGATATTTTAATGAAACGTTCTGTTCTTTCTCGGGCAAAAGAGACGCTTCTGTTGTCTCACCTCTGCGCTCACCTCCTCCTTTATTTTGTCTCACCCTGTTCTCCTGCACACCTCAGTGGAGGAGTTGATGGTCTCTGTGTCTTTGATGCACCAATAATCTCTTTTCACAATTGGAACTAATTGCACTAGCTGAGCTTCAAGTACTGACAAAGCTCTGAATGATTTATGGCTCTTGCCTTTTGATTTGGACCATTAGACAAATGGTCCAGATGGAACAAATGATTAAAGCACAATCCAGTTTTTTCCATTAAAGGACAGTCAGTGCACTCTTTCAGTAAAAATAGGCAGATAATCCAACAGATTCTTTGTTTTTTAGACATTTTGCTCTTAGATGGGGATTGAAACTTCAGCCAGGTTTAAAAAGCTTGTTCAAACCGGAAATGTTACATTGTTATGCAGACTTTCCATTTTATGTAAAAGGTACTAAGATGGAAATGGGGGGGCATTTGCCGTTCCAGCATCTGAGCCAGCAGGATGTTTAACAACGCCAAAACAGTGTCTGTGTAGAGAGACTGATCCAACAAGCCAGCAGGACGACACAGGAGTGTGACACTTTGACTACATGTAATACGATTGCACCACAAGTAGATGATTTAAAAAACAAAAAGCAATAGTTAGCAACTCAGTCAATAAGAAAAACAGCAACCGCAAATGTCTGCAAATTGAGGAGAGAACAAGGTCCTTATTCTAAGAGCAGAGGATGAAGTCACCTACCATGTGACAGAGACAGAACTCGGTTGTAAATACCACATTATGCCGTTGTTATTGTTCAAAGTGTATGTTAAACATGGCTAGAACGCTAACACTGTTGCGAAACTCGTCACATCCAACATGCCTTTTTTATGTGCCACAACATCATCATGCTATCTAAAATTAAACACTTGGGCGGCATTACGCCAAGATTGTTTGGTTCAATTAAAAATAGCAAAGTCGGCATAATGAAGTGTTGTAGCTGCAGCAGAATTGTGTGGTTTCCATGTGATGTGGAGCTATAAAGTTGTTCTATGAACACTATGTTCTGTCCACCGGGAGAACCAAAACACACACTAACAGTCAAACAATGTCAGCTATGCCTTTGCTTACGTTGAGAAGTTGTGTGTGTGAGTGTGTGTGTGTGTGTGTGAGTGTGTAACTTCTCATTGTCAACGTTCACACGTATTTTGTACCTGTGTCACTCTGCCAAGTCAGCCAGTCTGGGATAATGGTTTTAATGGAGTACCCACATTAACACACACCCACTTAAATACACACTCACCCACTCTATATAATTCAAATTCCCATCTAAATAATCAGTGAAAGCACTTTCCTGCTTGGACTGACCCCAGAACAGAGAGTCAAAGGAGTCAGTAGTCATAGTAGCAGTGCAGAATTTGTTCCACGTAACATGCAGATCACATGTCATCTTCTCCTCGCCAACTGTACTTCTGTTGTCTCTTCACCGCTTTTCAATAAGAAGGGAAAGAACATAAACCAAGGAGCAAATGATGTATGAGGTAGTTTGCTTTATTTAGTCAAAACAAAGTGCACACACATAAGGAAACCGAAGTAAATGGCGACATTGTTGAACGCCACGCGACCTACTTTTCCTGCCTCTTCCTCTTCCTCCATCCTGCTCGCTCCGGCCATCACTTCCCACTTCTGTGTCCCAACAACACCTCTACCCCCAACCCAACCCCCCTCCTGCACCTAACGCAGCCAAAACATTGTTTTTGTCTCTGGAGCAAAACAAGTGATCAGCCATACTGAAGTCTGACTATTCTTATCCTGCTTTGTTACTGAGGAAGCTTGAAAGCAAAAGCAGTTATTTATCATCCATCGCCCAGCTTCTGGTCCAACATAGTCTCTCTGTTATTCTTTACATTTGAGTAACTTTTTTATGCAAGATCCCTTTTTTCAAACACACACACACACACACTCACAGGTTCACAGAGATGCTGTCACAAGACACACTTGTGAAGTGTGTTATCGGTGGGAGACATGCTGTGTAATCCTCATAGGTGGCCTCTGTGACCTACTTACACATGCAGCTTCCCCAACTGATAAGGCATTGGCTTATGTCCACCTTGTTACACTCAGTTTGGACCTGAGATGTACTTCCATTCACCATGTGTCTGTATGTGCTAATACACACATGGTTCTATCAATAAGTCACTGGTGAACTTTTTTGGGGAATTTTCTTGTTTTACACTCAAATTCCTATTTTTTTTCTTTTTATATCTGCATAGTTCAACAGTCTGCGGTCTGTAATCTGCCAGTAACTGCATCATGTGCATCTCAGGTGTTTCAAGCCACATGCAAATCGCAGTGTCGGAGGTTTAGATCTGATTTGAGGTCAGTTAGAAAACTGTGAAATCTCCTTGGTTTAAAATAAAATCCGACGACATGTGATGAAGTTTTTCATTCTGCCTCACGGACCAAACTTTCCTGGAGAAACCCGGACTTTACCTCTAACTCCCTCTCATCACTCCCCTTTCTTAGAGATTTACAGTAGCCATGATACGTCTTTTTGTTGCAATACGAGGGCACTGACCTACTTGTGTGTTTGTGTGTGTGTGTGTGTGTGTGTGTGTGTGTGTGTGTGTGTATGTGCTCGGCTTATGTTTTTCCGGTTAGGGATCTGTATCTGGCATTTGATCCGTCGAAGCCGAGCCTGCAGCCGTTACACAGCCCCCTGAGAGAGGAATAGTACTATGACCTACACACGCACACACACACACACTCACATATGCAGAGAATTACGCTCTCATACTGTCACATCTCATTCTGCTCCGTTCTGCAGGAAGCCTCCAGATAGACAGAGTGTCTGTCTGGTTCTCCCTCCCCTCTCTCAGACTCATTGTGGTGGCGTGTGAATCATATTTGCAAGCTTGTCAGGAAGAGTATAATTAAATTGAGAGGCTGCAATAACATTGATCTGTGTTCCTGTTTACAGAATCGGTTTGTTTGTCAGGTGATGCGACTGAGTAAAGTCTTGTGATGTGGCATTCCAGTTCAGCTAAAATTGATGCTGGACATGTTTTCCCCAAAAACACGCTTGCAGTAAGCAGGCTGTGTGAGAAACCAGCTGACTATCCAAATAGTACCATTGTGCCTGAAGCGTCAAACAAAAAATGATCACATTAACCCCTCAAATTCTGTTTTGCAATCATTATTTCTTTGTTTCTTTGATGTTTAGTTTGTAGGATTTAGTGGCAGGAAAGCAGTAAAGTTGGCCCCAACCCAACTGAATATCCCGCCGCCCACCCTCCCCTTTCAGAACATGTAGGAAAACCAACAATGTTAAATTTACTAAAAACTCAATATGCCCTCTGGAGCCACTGATTGGTTTGTTCATGCTGAGCTACTGTAGAAACATGGAAGTGAAACATGGCAGACTGTGTGGAAGAGGACCTACACCCTTTTTAGAAAATCCTCATTCTAAGGTTTTGAAAACACATTGATTCTTATATTCAGGTGATTATAAACTAATTAAAATATGCTTTTTAATATTTTATTGCATTTCTGCCATATTTTACTAATAGATCCCCCTAAATTCTACACAACGGATCTTTTAAAGACCCAAATTATCCTTAGCATGTTACTATCTTTCAACTCAACTCCTTCCTGCTAACTGATTGGTCACTGTTGGGGCAGTTCACATATTTATATCAGATTAAAGCGACAGTTTAAACTCTACATGAGTTTTTCCTCCTCAGCTCTATTTATTACTCGCACATGCATCACTAGAAGCTGCACACTGCCCTCTTAAACACCCCAGCTGCAGATGGTGTTTGGATGTACTGAAAAGATTCCTGGTGCAGGATAGACCTCCAGACCTCTCTGAATGTTCCTCACGGCACCGCTTTGTTTACAGTCTGCAGTGTGTGCCAATATCTTGTAGGCACCTTTCAGCGCAGATCACATCTGCAGCCAACAGTGAAAAAGCCCCTCCAGACTCCAGAGTAGTTCAGTAAGTCAGTCTGGAAGATTGTTTGGGAAATCCTCCCTCGTGATTCCCTGCTCTCTTTGTGTCTCCTCTCTGAGGCCTGTCTTCCGGCCTTTTTCAACATCCCTCCTTCCCCTCCTCTCTCTCCCTCTCCCTCTCCCTCTCCTCTCTCTCTTCTCTCCCCCCTCTCTCAGTCTGTTTTGCTCAGCTGCTCCCTCTCGTCGATGCTCCTGAACCTCTTACCTTCCTTCCTCTAGGCGTTCCCTTCCCCCCTTTCAGATTTAACAGTTTGTTTCTCAAATCATTTTCGAGTAAGCTGTGTTAGATGGGAGCCGGTTTGCATCATTTAGGCTTTTAAACTGCAATTTGTGCATGACATTGACCTTGTGAGTGGGCCACAAAGATAAAAGGTTGAACTAAAATGCTGGTAGTAAATTAAAGGAATAGGTAGGAGGTTGAAACAGAATGTAGGCAGCAGAAATCCTTAGTAGTATTTCTTTTATCTAAAGAAAAATTATAGATGTTGCTTTTGTGTCAGTTTACAACATGTCTTGGTCCCACTTGTCTCCTTTGTCCTTTTTATTTTCTGGCGTTGTCTTTCTCAGCTTTCTGTGCTGCGTGTAGTAGCACATGGAGCCCACATGTTGTGCAGATTAGTCTCTGTGTCAGACAGCCTGTGTGTGTGTGTGTGTGTGTGTGTGTGTGTGTGTGTGTGTGTGTGTGCGTGCGTGCGTGCGTGTGTGTGTGTGCGTGTGTGTGCATGCGTGTGTGTGTGTGTGCGTGTGCGCGAGAGAGGGTGTGTGAAAATCACATACAGCTTTAATTCGTCTGCCATGCAAGCATATATGTGTCTGAGTGGTTGTACATCTTTCTGTTCCTCCTTGTGGAGCTTTATTTTGAATTTTAGTAAGAATGTGTGTGTGTGTGTGTGTGTGGGTGTATAGGTGTGTGTGTGTATATGTACTTTTGTCCTTCTGCTTTAATGTCAGCTTTAGTGTGTTTCTGTCAGTATTTTGGCACATTTTTGTCTGCGTTGCTGCTTACAGCATGTCTGTATGTCGATGTATGAGAGTGTGTGTATGTGAGAGAGTGTATGTGGGGTGTGTGTGTGTGTGTGTGTGTGTGTGTGTTGTACTCTGCTGACAGTAAGTCTGTCTGTCACCTCCAGTCTCTATCTCACACACACAGGCTGTCCTGCTCAGAATTAAATCCTTATACCCTGCCCTCTACACTCATGCACGCACACACACAAATACACACATACACACACCGACACACATACAATTCATCCAGCTAAGACTTAATATTAATACCCATTTTTTAATTCTGTAATCCATGTGTGTGTGAGGTGTGTGTAACAGATATGACGTGTGTGACGCTGAGGACTTTTCACTTGGAAAAACCCAACATTTATTTAATGTGACACACAAATGTGCTCGCACAGCATGCTGTGTCTATCTATCTGTCTGTCTGTCCGTCCAAGCACTTGTGAGTGTGCATGACTGTGTGATTGTGTGTGTGTGTGTGTGTGTGATGGAGTAGGGGGGCAGTTGGGCAGGTGCAGAGACAGCTGGTGTGGGCAACTCTAACCGAGGGGGAGGACGAGAGCGAGAGAGAGATTCCTAGAGAATGACATGAATATAGGGTAGCAATTGAGCCGCAAAAGAGGGGAAACGAGTGTTTGTCTGAGAGTGTGTGTGCGTGTGCTGTTGCCAGTGGTGAACCGCTTTGATAGCACACACTGAGCTAGTGTGTTCAAGTGAGACAGATGGAGAAACAGGGAAAAAGAGGGAGACTATTAAACCGCTTCTTACAGGGCGACAGATTATTTTAATTGGCTTAAGGGCAAAGGCGTGGTGAGAAAGAGACGAGACAAAAGAAAAATTTAGAGTGAAATCAGTTTTCACTTTCAAATATTTGGATGAATCATATGTATGTCAGCTTGAGGAGGGTTTGCTTCTAAACTTCAGGTTGTTAGTATCAGGCAATAATTGCTTTGCTAAAATTAAAAGTGCACAAGTGGGTAAATATTGCAGCTATTTCTGTTTTAGCCTGAGTTTAAATAGATATTTTCTATTTCTGTTTTAAATCTTTAAAAATTAATTGGAAAACATCCGTCTACTTGCAAGTCTGTCTGTCTGTGGATGCACAGTGGGACCTGACTCATCTACTGCATGAAACACCCTGAAAATGGTTGAGTTTAGGCACCAATAGCAATCCCTAAAGGTTGAGTTAGAGTTTGTGTCTCCTCTCTTTTCTCTCTCAGGTACAGCTTGTGGGGTTATGGAAGGGCACCGCCCTCTAGTGTTCAGACACAGACATTCACCAGTCACTCCACCACGTCATGCAGGGAGAGAATAATGCCTCTGCTGGTCTATTTGCAGCAAACCACAGAACATAAACACAGGGACTAAGAATAGAAAGGATGATGAGGGTTTCTTTCCAAGCGTCCATGAAAAGAGATTCCGTAATGTGTGTGTGTGTGTGTGTGTGTGTGTGTGTGTGTGTGTGAGTGTGTGTATGTGCACACCACATTGAGAGAGAGCTGACACCTTTAGATCCTCATAAGCAGTGTTAACCAACCAAATGAAGCTTTACTTGTTTTTTTTTAAAAGGAAGTGTGTGAAATGGTTTCTCTAAATGTGCTCTTCTTCTCTTGTTTCCTCTGCTGTAGGAGGAGGCCATTCCAGAGCTGGAGATAGATGTGGATGAGCTGCTGGATATGCCCAGTGACGTTGAACGGGCAGCCAGGGTCAAGGTAAGACACAGATATACACTTGTGTCAAAGCAAGCAAGGACAAAGAGATAAAAAAAAAGAGAAGATTTATATTCAGAGTGTCTTTCATTGTTTTGCAGGACTTGCTGGTTGACTGTTTTAAACCTACTGAGGTAAGTTTTTCTTTCTTCCTTCCATCCCTTTACCTCCATATTGATGAATTTGGGTTATTTTTGTCTCTAAATCTCCTTTTTGTGCTTTGTCCCTCCTGTCTGTCCCCTGTAGGACTTCATCTCAGAGCTGCTTGACAAGATCCGAGGGATGCAGAAGCTCTCCACGCCTCAGAAGAAATGATGGCGTCCATCCTGCTCCTCCCCTTTCTCCTCCTCCTCCTCCTCCCCTCCTCCACCTCAGCCCTCATCTCTCGTCTTCCTGTGTCGAGCTTTCCATCCTTTCATTTTGATGTTGGTTTTCTTCCATTAAAGGTTTTGAATGAATTGTACTAACTGAACCCTGTTTCCTCATGTCATTAGACCCTTTTCCCCCCGATCTCTTCCTCTCTTCCAGCCCCATAAATCACTTTTATGTTTCATTTTTTTGTGACATTACCCTAGTTGTCTGTTGGACTTCCTTCTTATGAACGATCCATAGAGAAGGAAACTTAAAGAATACATAATAACCAGGTCATAACAACAGCGACTCATTGGTTTTTAATCGAGGCACTCTTCCTTTTCTTTGCCACTCCTGCTTCTCCTTCGCCCTTTGTTCGGCCTCCCTTCTCTTCTCTTCACTCCTCATCCAGCTCCTCTTCCTCCCACACTCCCTCATACCGCCCTTCATTTATCTGAGGAGGAGGAGGAGGAGAAGAAGAGGAGCTGAGCTGAGACGAAACCTGTAATTACTGAGATCGGAGCGGCTGAGAGTGGGAAGAGGAACAAGAGAACGAGTTTGCAACCAAGAAAAGAGTGGAGGGAGGAAGCAGCCAATCAGCTTGAAGCAAGGCCTAATCATTGCTTATGTCTCTACCAATGAGATTCCTGATTTTATTATTTGTAAGGGGTTTAAACTTGTAAATGATCCACCTACCAACCATGACTCTTGTGATATTTTCTAGTTCAGTCTGAGGGCGTGAGACTTTTCACTTGACTTTAGTTTTTAATTTTAAACTTTTTTTGGGGGGGGGTCTGTAAAGTCTTTTCAGATCTTTTCCCCCCCTGTAATCAGAGGCATTTGCTACAGTGGTGCATTTAAAGACTTCTTTGTCTTTAGAGACGTCTTTTTTGTGCGTGTGTATCTGTTGAATAATCTGCACTATGTCATTTTGGGAAGATAATCTCAACCTCTGACCACAAAGAGAAAAATGTATGGTGGCGTCTTTTATTCCAACAGAAAAGAAAATCTGGTTCCTGGAAAATAGTGGAAGCTTAAAATAAGTCACTGGTTGGCTGTGGCGGTCATACGGTCCAACTCGTTTTAGAATAAAGTCTTCCCTTGAGGCTAGAGTAGAAGTAGGTTCTCTTAGGTTGGGTGTGCAGAAATAGAAATCCTTGAAATTTAAAAAAAAAAAAAAATGAGCTAAGTATGTTTTTCTTTCCTCAAATGCGTGGTGCAGTCGTAAGAGAGGCTCTACAGAAGCCACTGCTGTCCAGCCTATGTACGTGTGTTGCTAAAAGCTACGTGTGTTTGTTGCTACATAATGTACAGCAACATTCATAATAGGAGTGTTTTTTCTGGCCTGTATATTCTGCTGTTATGTAGGATGAATTAGATTTTTGAGTAGAGGACTGGTTCCTGTTTTTTGGATTATTATTATTTTTTTCCTCTGGATGCATTTTGTCACACACACACTGACAGTCCAACCGTGGGACCCAGAACAAAGTTGCCTTGTTTTTTTTTTTGTTTTTTGTTTTTTTTATAGATATAAATATATATATCATCCCCCCTCCTCTCTCTTTCTATCTCTTTCTCATTATCTTTCCTTTTATCTTAGAATGGATTTAAAGGACCACATTAGATCAGAGCTGTTACATGTACATGGAAACTCTGAAAATGTCCATGTTAGTGAAAAGACTCTGTATTTTCCTGCATCTGTCAGTAGGCCCACCGCTGAAACGTCTAAGTGGGAGAGATGGAGGGAGAGAGGCCATTGTTTTAGAGCTTTCTAAATGCAATGACCCTTATTTTTTTCCCTTCTTTCTCTGGCTCATACGCACCCTAACACAGAGAGAGACCACCCTTGAGGTGGCGGAAACAGAAACACATTAGCAAACACAGCTGCAGCTCACACAGATGTGAATTGCTCACACACAGAGAAAGAGAGAGAAAGAGGGTTTCCTCACCCAAGCTGCCAATCATCTCCAAGAGCAAGCCATCTTTTTCTAATCACGGGCCAATCAGATCAGAGATGATAGCCAGTCGGCCAATTGGAGAAGTGGTAGCATTTTGCTGTGATTCCTCGGGCCAATTGCTAACACCTGCGGTGACAGCAGACCTCCGCTGTCTGTCCTCTTTCTCTCTCTCCATGCCAACACACACACACATACACACGTACGCACACGTACACGTACACAGATACACACACATACACACACATACACACACCCTGGCCCATTTTCATCTTGCTGCTCTGTCATTTCTCCCTGGCATCCCCTCCTTCCTCCTCCTCCTCCTCCTCCTCCTCCTCCTCCTCTTCTTCCTCCCACGCATTTCCATCCTTCTGTCCACCCTCCTTCCATTCTGTTCTCAGTTTCCTTATTTTAAAAAACAGATGTTGCCTTAGGTATTATTTATGTTACACAAACCAAATAAACGGGAGACATTCATTCTTAAAAGGTAACACACACACTGCTAAAAATGTGTGTTACTGAGCAGAACTGCGGCATGCGGAGAATCTTGGATCTTCTGTCGCCCTTTTTTTTTGAGAAAACAATGAGATTCTGTTGGGTTTTTTTTAGAAGTGAGTGTTTAATACTTAGGCCTTGATACAGTGATTTTATTTAGATAAAACAATGTTCTTTACATTTACCATTTGAATACTGGTCTGTTTTTATTGTGATCATGAAACTTCTTGACGCCAGGCCTGGATTATCATGTAGTGGAACAAAAATCCATTCAGATACATTTTGGTGCGATTGTTTTGCCTTCCTTGTGTGTCTGTGCTTGTACAAAACAAGCACAGCCTGCATTTTTTTAAAAAAGACATTCTGATTAGTCAGATTGTACCAGGCAAGCTCAATTAGCAGCAGAATTTGAGTGGATTTTAATTTCTAAATCCAGGTTTGGATTATACCTTCTTAGACTGTTATTGATAAGTCTGTTTTTTTACTGTTGGGGAAAATTGCAAAAATATATATATATACTGATTATTATCATTGAGGCTAAATACAAGAGCTAAACCACACGGATTGGAGGAGCTGAAGTGTTTTTTGGACAATGATTAGAGTCAAATCAACAAACAAATGTAGCAATATCAACAACAGGTCTTGTTTTTGCCCAATTTTGTTACACTTTTATGCAACTTTAATAAAAACATGTAAAACTGACGTTTGTCTTTGTTGACTTTTTCATTTTTCTGTCTCTATAATGATTATCCAGTCATCTATAAGCTTATATTTAGTACAAGACCACATCCTTATTAAAGTTGACATTTATGAGTGTGTGATTTATTCTTTTGTAAAGTTTTTAAATTGACCTTAAGTTCCAGACCACTTATAAGACATTGTCTTAGTAGGTCAAGCACAGGTGTAATGAATTACATTATTGAGGGCCTCTTCTCAATTAAAATGGGCAATATGAGGAGAGAGCATGTAGACATGTCAAGAAGTCAACAATTGAAATGATCTGTTGTGTTAAAAAAATATGGATTCTACCATTATTATTTGCACAGCTAGAAAATATGCATTACTTTGGTGCCATCCTCGTGTAAGTTGCAGTATGACAGCTGCATCTATTTCCTTGCCTTTAGTGTGAAGCAACAATGGGACTATACTCCGTGAATTATAGTATCTACCTGCTGGGTGGTTAATGTAAACCCAGAGGGATACATAAAACCTTTATAGCATAATGGCTGTATCCCATTGTGCTAATGACCCATATTCCTAGAATATCTATTTTCCAGAAGGAATTAAGAAACAAAGTTGGGTTGTTGTGTTTGGTTAATAGTGCATGCACCACAACACCATAGCCTATCTCAGTGTCCTTTAGGAATCCAAAATCAAGATTGTTTTATGAGAATGATTTAAATCGAGCACCATATTGCCAAAGTTGTTGTACAACATTCACAATGGAATATTAGATCAAAAAATTAGGTAAAAAAGATAGTAAATGCTTATTGAGTACTGCTATTATATTATATTATTATACACAAGCTATTATACATTACTAACACTACGTATCATCAATAATAAAAAAAAACCGTGACATTTGTATAGCTACAAACACCATTGATCTCCACATTAGGTTAAGCCTGCATCTCTCTCTCTCTCTCTCTCTCTCTCTCTCTCTCTCTCTCTCTCTCTGTCCGTTTGTATGGAGTAACTATTGAGAACTTTTCTGCACTATATGAGCTATATGTGTAATCTTAACTAATCTTAACTTAACTGATATTATATTATATTATATTATATTATATTATATTAGATTAAATTATATTATATTATATTATATTATATTATATTATATTATATTATATTATATTATATTATATTATATTATATT